>PVKB01003482.1:0-198198 GCA_004027205.1 Ctenodactylus gundi | reverse complement strand
TTTGCGCTCCAAAGTCCTTGACTTTGCTCACAGCTGGTAACCTATTTTAGCAGGCAATCCTTGTTTTTGACATCTTCAAATTTTGGGGTCCCCACTGCGTAACTCATATTTTACATGCCTTTAACATCAGCACTATGTACATGAGGCCAAAGTCTGTTGCTATAGTTGCAGTGACCTCTCTCGCAAACATTTTTTTTTTTTCTGCAGTTGTGCCCAGAGACACCCTTCTCAGAGGAAAGTCCTTGCTTTGCTTTTCTATTGGAGGAGCTTGAAGGTGATCTGTATGCCCAAATTTCTGGTAGTATCAGATATTTAGAAAGAATAGCTAATAGGCCTGACTTACTTAGAATCCATATCAGTTTTACATTTGCCTATGTTGTAGTCGGTGCCTGAAAAAGATTAAAATTTGGCAATTTACAGAACTTGGAAGCAGAAGTAAAAGATAATAAGACAGCATCGAGATCGTCAGTAAAGTATTAAAATTTTGCCTATGGTGCTATCTTGCCCTAACCAATGGTCATCTCCTTCAAAGAACAGAGATTCCTCCGTGGTGGCAGGCAACAGTCATTTGTTTTTCTTAATTGGCAAGTACCTTTAGCCCCTAATTCTTTCCGGGCAACAGTATCTCTGAAGTATCCTTGCTCTCTACTTTCCTTACTTCTCAAGCAATTAAATCCTACCTTTCGAACTGAAAAGGGCCCTCTGCTAAGGAAAGGCGAGATCACGACAGCCGTTATCAGAGCAGGTGGGTCTCAGTCTGTAAGCAAAGGACTTTGGTAGTTCGTATAACTCCAGCACATGTTCCTAAATCACAGAAACTAGTAAAATTTGGGTTAAATGAGACAATCTAGAATGTGAATCCTAGGGCATTTCTCCGCATCTTTTTTTCTTATAGAGACATCTGCCCTGTACTGCACCAATGCAGGTATTTTTCCTTGAAATTTGCTTGCTGTTTCTCTCAACAGTGTTATCATTACTATTAGTACTTTTGAGACAAAGTCTTGCTCTGTAGTTCAGGTTGGGCCTGAACACACTACGTAGTCCAGGCTGCCCTCAAACTCACAGAAATCCTCCTGCCTCAGTCTCCCAAGTGCTGGGATTATGGGCGTGCACCACCACGCCCAGTTTATGTTGTGCTGGGGAATCAAACTCAGGGCCTTGTGCTTACTACGCAAGGGCTTTAACTGCTGACCTATTTCCACAGGTCCTTGACAGTGTATTCTTAACTGAATTAATTTTTGCTATTTTTCATTCTTTGTCTATTAGTAAATTATTTTACCACCCACACCACTGGCCTTAACTTATACCATGTTCCACAGAATGTTAATTTATCCCTCCCCTAAAACCCTGTTTGCTTAAGGACCCTCCAGGTGCATGGATTTGGCATGGCCACAAGCCATTAGACATAGCTGCAGGTAATTTTTCACTGAGAAATGATTATTTTGTTTTTGAAGAAGGACAACTTTAAACTTCTCCTTCTATCATGCCCCAAATCACAACAGGAAGTGGAGAGCGAATCATGGTTAAAATTTGACTTTAATGGGCCAATAGCAGAGGTTTCCAGAATTTTGATTTAGCCTTAAGTCAAGTGAATGAAGTTTCAAGCCTCTGTTTTCTTGTGGTTATACAAATGAGCTCAGGAGAAGGAAAAAAAAAAAGACAAAACAAAATTTAAAAACCCTAAAACTTTTGACAGGGTAAGTAGCATTTCCTGAAATTCCATTATAGAATCATAAGATAACTCGGAAGACTAAGAGAAAAATAAACTCTATTTGAGATCACTGTTTTCTAGATTTTGGATAAAATGAAAGGGGAAGTTGCTAGGTATGTCTTTTTACAGAACTTTTTACTTGAATCCTGGCTTGGTTTGTAAAATAATATTCATCTATATACTGAGACAGCAAAAAGGGGGTAATCAGAGGCCTGTGTTTTTGAGAAGGGAAAACACACACTAAATCATGTCTTTCCCAGCTGCCTCCCTGTAAATAGAAGGAGTTTGGAATGATGTATCAGCCTTTGGATCTGAATGTTCCTGAAACATTAAGTAGAAAATTGCCCTTCCCAATTTTGTGTTTCTAAAAGTGACAAAAGAAACTCACTAATGTCTCACCTGTCACTTCAGACAGTTGACAGGAACTTTGCCAATGTCAAATGATTTCAGTATCTTTTATTTGTGGAAACTGGATCAAGGAGGCACTTCATAAGGTGGCAAAAGAGCCACTAGTGTCTGCATGGGCCTGTTTGGTCACTGAGTAAACGCCTGCATCGTATGTGTCATACCTTTGTCTCTTACACTAATATGTGACTGTTCAGGAAGCACTGAACCACAATCTGGTTTCCATAGATAATTGGAAATCAGAAAATCCTTTCTGTTGACTGATAAATGTTCATTATGTGCTTTATCAGAGTTATAGTATCATGTAACACAATATAAAATATAGTATATTCACAATGAGAAAGGAAATACTCAAAACTGATGTTATTTTAAGTATGTGGTTTAAATATTCTATGCAGGTTATTTCTAAAATGAAGTTTTGCCTTTAAAAATAAGAACATTAGCAAGTAATTTCACTTTAATGCTGGGAAATTTCAGAATAATTAATACTGTACTGTATTCCAATAGCATTTTTATAAGGGCAGGCTTTAAACTACCTCACCTTATAGCTTCCTTTTGAATAGGAGGATCAAAGCTAAAATGTTACTTATCCCTGGTGAATGTGGTAGAAATAGAACCTGTGATACAAATGTTAATAACTCAACAGGAATCCTATCAGTTACAAAATCCCTTTGTTTCTTTTCTACTTCTTAGAACTCTGCCACAGACCCATCAGCTTCTTGTAAGTAGCAGAGCACTTTGCCATGATTGCAGTAGTTTAACAGCGCTGAAGTAGAGGGTACTGTTTTGTGTTTATTTCACTCCTCCTAGGCTTGAACAAAAGCATCTGGCTGTGCTAGTGAACAGAGGATGCTGCTTACAGAGGGGGAGGAGACTGCTGGAGTTTCCGCGGTCAGGAACACAATGGCATCAAGGGAGCTGTGCCGCTGCCAGCAGATTCACCTGCAGCATCGGCAGTCTCAGGTCGGCCCTGGGCTTTTCACAGGAAGCAGCGGCATCACAGCAAATTAAAGTAGCTGAGACTTTAACTGGAATTGTAACTAAAATAACCTAAGAACAGCCAGGATGTCAAAAACACTTAAATTTTGCCTCAGGTTTGTTTTCATAAGCATTTTCTTTCTTTTTTCTTCTCCTTTTTTTTCTCTCTTTTGGTACTACAGAAGGAACACAGGGCCTTCACTCTGAGCTACATCCCCAGCCCTTTTTTATTGTTCATTTGAGACAGTGTCTTGCTAAGTTCCTAAGCTGCCCAGGCTGGGATCTATTAGGAAAAGGGAAGAAAAAGTCTGAGGCAGGACCTCAACCCTGAAACAAGCTTTTACTGGGCAAAAAAAGCCTGAGAAGGTGTCTCCGAGCCAGGGGAGAGCAGAGAGCATCTGTCTTAGCGAGTGACTTTTTTTTTTTTTTTTAAAGATAGGATGACAGAGTTGTGAGGAAAAGTTGAGGCAGATGTTGGAATTAGCTAAGAGGGATGTGGGGAAAAGTTGAGGCAGTTTTAAAATTGGGTGGCCGTTCTGTTTGAAGAAATGGCAGTTACTCCTATGCATGGTGTCCCTGGAAAATACCTGGGGTGGACAGGTGCACTTCAGATTGCTGTGCTGCATGCCTCAGACAGTTATGGTAGTGTGGTGCCTTCCATCAGGCTCAGACTTGTGATTCTCCTGTCTCACCCTCCCAGTGACTATTTTCCTAGAAATTAGCAGTGTGATCAAATCTTTCACTGGTGGAAGGAAGCTACTACAGGCCTCATTGGTCTTAGTTCCTTCAATAATCTCACGGAGGGTATCTGGCCAACACTACAGAGCCCATGATACAGAGCTCCAAAGAATACAGCAGAGGAGAGATCTTTACTTGGCTATCATACGTGTTCTTTGTTTATAATAAGATGCTGGCCATGCAGTGAAGAGCTTGAGTTTTGCTTCTGGCCAGATCTGAGTTCACATCCTAACTTAAGGATTTCTTGGGCAAGTTGCTTAACATCTGTGGCACTTGTCTCATCTAATTAACGTGAATAAATGTAAATTCTCATGAGATTGTTAATATGAAGTTAAAATTCACAAAAACACATCATAACGCAACTAACACCAACTGCTTAATAAGTAGTAGCTGTTATTATAACTGAAAAAATGTAGTTGGCAGTTTTACTCTAGTTCATTGTCATGCTCTAGGAAACAACGTTTTTTAAAGGTCACTATGCTGACCTGCCTTCCTTTTCTGAGAATCTGAGACTTCTAAGGACAGCACAGGTAGTTTTCACAGATTTCAAAACACTGGTTCATAGTTTTCAAAATACATATTTCTGGAAACCTCTCCCAGAGAATCTCACACAAAATCAGACCAACACGATTTTATTTAAAAGAAATTTTACTAAGTGGTTATAATACACAGTCAGAACTGAGAACTGGTAATTGAGGGCTCTTCCAGGATTTCCAGTGATGTGTGAGGAAGGACAATAGACCATGCTAACAAGATTCAGGCCCTGACAGAGGCGAAAACAGGTAACTAGGTGGTATTCCACGCAAGCAAGAGGACTGTCAGCAAGCCAATTCCAGGTACTCAAGGTTTTGGAATATCGGCAGAACAAGGTCAGGCAGACCTGCCAGAGGGCTAATGTGAATTGAGACTCATGAGATGAGCTGTGACCATACCTCCTTCAGAAAATGAAACCCTTATAGGCTGATATTTTTGGATTGTCTCTCTTCATCAGCCAGCCTCATGTTGAAGGGCTACTGTTTCTTTATTCATGATGGTTCTACACAGGTCCTAAAGGAAAGAGAAAAGGCACCATTGTAGGAAATAAATCATGGGAAAAACCACCAGACAGATTCGCTCCATTTTTAGTTTAGAATTATTACGCTTTTTGGTTCATAACCTATGATGACTGATTTTTCCCACATTTCCCTTCTAATAGTTAGAAATAGTCCTAACACAGACTGCCCAGCATACTCACACTGTGAGTTACCCATGGCCAGTCTACAAAACATCGTGCTAAGTTCAAATAGCATTTATTCGATATTTAGAATTTATTCCCACACTTTAAAGGTGTGCTTTTAAGTTTCATGTACCTCCATTATCATCTTTGGGGACCTGCACCTCATGTGTATACTTTTGAATTTGTGTGGCACGCTTTCCTTACATCTCACGAGAGCACGCATCCTGAGTGTGCAGTTCTGAAGGGCTGGCTTCTCATTGTCTGAATACCTGCAGCATGTCTTTGAATGTGTACTTAAATTTCTGCGTAATTAAACCTTTCCTGAGCCTCAAAAAGAATTTCTTCAACGGGTACGTTGTGCACATTGGGCTGAAGCTTATTTCATTGTACAATAGAGATTACATCGTGGGATACTTGTTTTCTGCATAGTGCACAGTCAATAGCTTGACCTGATTAACTGAGGCTGATCCCATTCATTGGTTATTGTGAAAAATGCTGCAAGGAATATAGAAGTGCACACATCTCTCTCTCTCTCTCTCTCTGACACACAAGCTCATTTTCTTTGGACATTGTATTAGTTACTTTTTTGTCAGTGTGACTCAATACCCGACATCCACAACTCTAGGGAGGAAGATATATTTTAGCTCACAGTTTCAGAAGATCTCAGTCCATTCACAGGTGGGTGGCTAGGAAATGGTGGAATCACATGGCAGGGCTGGAGCAGAGTCTGGGGCCAGAGCCAGAAACCCAAAGACAGAGATCCTCACAGCAGCATGGCAGAACTGAGACGGAACCAGCACACATCCCTCCAGGTCAAGTTCCAAGCCTCTGCCTCTTCCAGGCAGGCCCATCTCCATCAGTACACGGTATCCACAGGTACATTAGGCTTTTACGGGACAATCGAATCCATTCCATGACAGACATACACCCAATAGTGGACAGATAATCATATGGTAGTTGTAGTTTTAATACTGTGAGGAGCTTACATACTGTTTTCCACAATGATTGCATCAATTTATAGTCCCAACGACAGCATACCGAGGGTTCCCTTCTCTGTACATCTTTGCCAATACTTGTTACCTTTTGACTTTTTTAATAACAGCCGTGCTAACAAGTATGAGTTGATATCTTACTATGAATGTGATTTGCGCTTCTCTGATGAGTAGTGTTGTGATTTTTTTCATATACCTGTTGACCATTTGTAGGTATGTCTTTTTTTGGAAAAATATATATTTATGTCCTTTGCTCATTTTAAAATTAGATCATTTTGTCTATTGAATTGTATGAGTTTTGAGTATATTTTGCATATTAACTTTCATAAAGTTACATGGAATATTTTCTGTTATTCTTTGGTTTGCTTTTTATTTTTGTTGATTATTTCTTTTGCTATACAGTAGCTTTTATCTTTACCTAGTCCTACTTCTTTATTTTTGTTTTTATTTCCTGTTCTTTTGGGGTCATATAAATAAACATTGCTGGTACCAATGTTGTGGAAGTTTTTCCTTGTATTTTCTTCTAGAATTTCTGCAGTTTTATACCTTACATTTTAGTTTTTAATTCAGTTTGAGTTGATTTTTGTGGATGGTGTAACATAAAGATCCAATTTCAGGGTTTTGTAAGTAGATTGTTTTTTCCCAACACCACTTTTTGCATATCCCTCTTATATTGCCAAGGATTAGCTAACTGTATATGTGTAGGTTTATTTGTGGATTTTTAATTCTGTTTTGTTGGTGTCTGTGTCTGTTTTATGACAATAACGTGCTGTATTGATTAATACAACTTTGTAATATAATTTGAGATCAGAACAACTGATTACTTCAGTTTTATTCTTGTTCTTCAAAATCACTTCACCTAGTTGACTTGTGGTTCCATACAAATTTTAGATTTAAAATTTAGATTTAAAAAATAATCCTATGAAAAACATTCTTAAAAAATTGGATAGGTACTGTATTGAATCTATAGGTCATTTTCCATAGTATAGCCATTGACAGTATTATTACTTCTTATCAATGAACATATGATACCATTGCATTATTTATGTCTTCTTTGATTTCTTTGATTAATGTCTTGTCATTTCCAGTGCACAGATATTTCACTTCAGGTAAATTTATTAGGTATTTTATTCCTTTTTGTACTATTATAAATGTGCTTCAATTCTTAATTTCTTTTTTGGATTCTTTATTAATATGTAGAAATGCCACTAATTTTTATATTGTTAATATTACAGCATGCAACACAGGAGGGTGCTTTTTAGGTGGAGTCTTAGGATTTTCTATATGTAAGATAATGTTGCCTGCAAACAATTTTAGTCAGTTTTACTTATTATTTTATGGTTTCAATGTTCTTTATTTCCTTTTCCTGTCTACTTTCTCTGGTACTGTGTGAAGTGAAGTGGTGAGACTAAGCATTCAAACCTTGTTCCCGATCTTACAGAAAAGTATGTTAGTTTTTCACTGTTGACTACAATATTATCCTTGGGCTTTTCATAGATGGCCTTTATTATATTGAGGTATATTTCCTGTATACATGGTTTGTTGAGAGTTTTTAGCATGAAAAGATCTTGAATTTTGCAAAATAACTTTTCTGCATAATTGGGGCTGATCATATGATTTATATTTTCATGCTATTAAGGTGGTAGATCACACCAGTTGAGTGGTGTATAGTGAGCCATCTAAGCATCCCAGTTCTGCTTGATGGCAGTGCCTGGTCTTTTCACCATGCTACTGAATTCAATTTACCAGTACTTTATTAACAATTTTTTTGTATATATGTTCATCATAGATGTCAGCCTGTGATATTTTATAATCCTGGTTCTATAATATGAATTTAGAAGTATTCCTGCCTTTTCAAAATTTTTTTGTAAAGTTCAACAGGAATCGCTATTAGCTCTTTAAATGTTTGGTAGGCTTCACCAGGTCCTCAGCTTTTCTTTGATAGACTTTGCTACTGACTGAATATCCACTCTTGTTATCGATCTGCTTATAGTTTCTATTTCTTCATGGTGTTCATTTTTATTACACAGATTTTAGGTTTACAATTAATTGAGCTTTGATAAAAATTTTTTTGAGACAGAGTCTTACTCCATACCTCAGGCTGGCCTCAAACTCAGGGCAATCCTCTGGCTTCAGCCTCCCAGGTGCTAGGATTATAGGCATGTGCCACTACACCTCGCTTACATGATGCTGGGAAATCGAATTCAGGCACTTAGCACTTGCTAGGTAAGTGCTTTAACCATTGAGCTGTTCCTCCAGATGGAGGTTTGATAAATTTGTATACCCATATAATCACCTTACAATAGGAAATAAAACACTTCTTTCTCCATACAAAGTGCTCCAGTGACTCTTTTTAGCTAATTCTCTAATTCATGTAGCCAACAGCTTCTTACATTTCTATCATCATAGATTAATTTTGCTACTTCTGAGACTTCATGTAACATAAAGTATATACTATAGGCTCTTTGTGTGTGATTTTTGATCAATGCCATATTTATGAAATTTAGATGTTATTGTATGTATTATTTTTATTGTGATACATTCATTATATAAATAATCTTATTTATTTATTTATTATTTTTGTTGTGTTGAACTTAGGAAAGTGTGCTTCCAGGAGGTTATAACCTTATCACTTATCACTGTTTATCACTTATCATTGATAAACATTTAGGTTGTTTCTACCTTTGACTGTTTTGTCCTCAAATTGTTATTTTTATTAGAATGTATTGTGCTTGCAATACACAAAATTGCATTAAGCCTGCGGTATTGGCGCACATATAAATTGTGTCTCAATCATTTCTCCTTCCTTTTCGTCTTCTTTCCTCCCTTCTCTCCCACTCCTCACACTGCCCACCTCTCTCCACACACTCTATCTCCTTCTTCTGTTTGGCTTTTTCACTTATTTAAACTTTGGGTTTCTCATATTAGAGAAACGATGTGATATTTAACTTTTTGTTTCTGATTTATTTCACCAAGCTAACTAGTCTTGAAGTGCATCCATATTTTTGTACAAATGACTCAAATTTATCCTTTATGGTAGGCTATTATTTTCTGTGTAAATGTGCTCCATTTTCTTTACCCATTCTTCTGTTGATGGACATATTGGCTATTCCTGAGATTTAGCTATTATGAGTTGTGCTGCTATAAACATAGATGTACAAGGATCACTGTAATATGATGTCTTTACCTCTTTTGAAAAGATGTCTAGAAGAGCTATAGCTGGGTGTTGTGGTTAGGATCTGGACTATCCCCCAAAAGTCTCATGTATTTTAATGGAACCATGTAACGTTGGTGGATTGGGGTCTGGTCTGGAGGGGTGGACTGCAGTTAAGTTAGGATTAATGGTGTGTAGTGGTCACACCTGGATGCAGGAGGGGCTGGTTACTGGGCGGAGACCTGAAAGGATATATAAGCTGCGCCTGGAGGACTGGGACTAGTCTCAACTAGCCTCAGCTTGTGTTCCTGTTTGTCCGGGGAAGCTGCCTCCACCTCTCTCTCTGCCATGGACTTGATTGTTGCCGGCCGCCCCTGAATGGACTGTGACCTTCGAGACCGTGAGCTAAAATAAGCCTTTCCTTTCCTAAGTTTGTGGGTGTTGGATATTGAGTCACAGCAATGAAAAAGTAACTAAGACAACTGGGTCAGATGGAATTTTTGAGTACATGCTATACTGAGTTCCATGGGGTTGTACCAGGTCACAATGCCACCAACAGATAGATAGACGTGTTCCTTTTCTCACAGAGCCACATTAGTGTTTGTTGTTTGAGTTCTCAAACATAACCATTGTTGCTGGAGTAAAATGGAATCTCAATGTTTTGATTTGCATTCCCCTAATGGTTAACAATGCTGAACATTTTTTCATGTATCTATTTGCTATTTGTATTTTTCCTTTGAAAATGTCTATTCACTTCTATTGTTCATTTTTTGATTGAATCTTTTTTTCAGTTCCTTGTATATTCTAGATATTAGTCTTCTGTCTGAGGAATAGCTGGCTAATTTTTTTCCATTCCTTCAGTTTCTTTCTTCATTATGTTTTTTCTTTCCTTTGCAGAAGCTTTTTAATTTTATATATTCTCATTTATTGATAATTGTTTTTATCTGTTGTGAAATAGATGTTCTGTTGAGAAAGTCCTTGCCTATGCCCATGTGTTCAATGTTTTTGCCTTATTTCCAGCAGATTCAGTGTTTTTTAATTTAATACTTTGGTTTTTGATCCATTTTCATTTGACTTTAGTATATAGTGAAAAAGCTGAGTCTCAATTCATTTTTCTGCCTGCACATAACCAGTTTTTCTAACACCATTTGTTAAAGATGTTATGATTTCTCTAGCACCTGGTTTTGGCTTCTCTGTCAAAGACTAGATGACTGAAGGTGCCGGGGGTTGTCTCTGCATCCTCAGTTATGTTTTGTTCATCCACCTGCTTGTTTTTGTGCTAGCATCATGTGTTTTTTTTTTTTTTATTGCTGTTGGTTTATAATACAACTTCATGTCTGGGATTGTGATGCCCCATGCTTTTGTCTTGTCACTCATGATTGTGTTAGCTATTCTAGATATCTTCTAATTCTATGTAAATTTTATAATTTTTTTTCTATTTTCTGTGAAAAAATGCTGTTGGTATTTTGGTTAGAAATTCTTGAATTTTCCACTTTGACTTTTATGAATTAAATTGCCTTACTTGATCATGTAAACTAGGTTCCACCGACCCCAGCTCCAATGAATAAATTTGCTGAGAATATTCCTGTACAAAAATACAAAAATTTTTGTCAACAAAATTTTTAATTATTCCAGGTAAATACCTAGAGTAGAGATTCCAGGCTACAGGTAGATGTATATTCAAATGTGTGTGAGGGTGCATGTAGTCTCTTGAAAAATTTCCAAGTGATTTTTATATATCTACCAACAATGTACAAGAATTCTCATTGGTGTGGTCATTCTTGTAAGGTTAGCTGTTGCTATCACTTGAGTTTTGAATGCATCACAAAATTCTCATGGTTGGAAGGTGTTTCAATCATAAGGGTAGTTCATTGATTTCCTGTGCTGTTAAAATGTGGAGCTTAGTTAGAAGGTATGGATCACAGGGCTTGACCTGGAAGGGGCGGGTCACTGGGGCATGACCTGGAATGGTACACACTAGGTCTATCCTTCCTTTTTCATTCAGCTTCCTGTATGCCATGGAATGAACAGCTTTGGTTCTATTAGTCAGACTGTTTACTGGACCTGTTTGCCATTGCCAACCAATCATGAATGGACTGAGACCTCCTGAAACTATAAGCTAAAATGAACCTTTCCTCTTTTAAGTTGTAGGTGTCAGGTATTTTGTTGCAGCAACAAAAATGTAAACTGTTTAGGAACATAAAATAATATATCATTCAGATTTCAATATGCAATCCAATTATAATACCTGAGAAGGTTCTCAAAACTATTAGCCTATTGCGGATTAATTGCATATTCATGTTTGTGACACTTGCCTATGTTTATTAAGTTCTTTTATTTTTATATTGATTATAGAATTCTTAACATTATAAATGCAACTATTTTGTTAGATTTATGTATTACAAGGTTTCTTTCACTCAGAACTTAACTTTTTATTATCTTAATTCAATGTCATTTCATTACCTCTTTTGTTTTTAAGAATTCCATTTTATAATTTTTCCTTTATGCTTAGTGCATTTTGTGTCCTAAATAAGAAATTGTGGCCTACTCTGCTGTTATGATAATACTCTCCTATGGTTTCTTCTTACGGCATTGCAAAAAGAAGAAGAGAGAGCTAAGGGAAGAGCTAGTGAGGAAATTATACCCTTCCAGATCATATCTCAGTGATCTACACCTTCTGACTAGGCCCCACATTTTAGCAGCACAGGGAATCAATAAATTAACCTCATGATGCTTGAATCATCTTTCAAATACATGAGGCTTTTGCAGGACAGATCCGAACCATAATATTCCACGCTTAGCTCTCAAAAGACTCATGTCTACCTCCTTATGCAAAATGTACTTAATCCATTTTTAAGATTGTCCAGGCTTAAAAATTCTAGTCTGCTAAAAAGTCCAGGTCAAAAATTCTCCTCTGAGACTCAAGGCAAGCTCTTAGCTGTGAGCTCCTGAGAAAATCAAAGAAAAGTTAAATACTTCCAACATACAATAGCATAGCATATGTATTTCATTCCAGAAGGGAGGAATAGGAGTGTGGAAAGCAACTGGACCAAGGCAAAAGTGAAGGCCAAAAGGGAAAACAAATAACCCTATGGTTCCGTTACATCCTGTAGCTAGCTCCCCGTCTAGCACTTGGGGCAAGCAGTGATAAGAAGTGGGCTCCAAAGGCCTTACGTGGTCCCCCTTACATGGTCCCACCTCTGGGCGTTGCCTTTGGTTGCAACCACCATTGCTTCTCCTTTGGGCTGATTCTGCTCATAGCCTATGGCTTTTCCCTGCAGACGATTTGTATTCCTGAAATTGTCATATTTCAGGGACACCTCCCACACTTTTGGCTTTCCTTTCACAACTTCAAATGTTGTCCTCTCAGGAGCACGCTGCCTACTCTCCATGGACTTCTTCTGAAATTTGGGTGGAAGCCTCCCTACCCCACAACTCTTGCTTTACGCCGGTGAATCTAGTATCAAGTAGGTAACGCCAAGGTCTGGCGTGGGCAGTAGTCTGTTCTCCTTGAACCATGGCCACAGCAACCTTAGAGTTTTTGGATGGCTGAACTCTGGAAGATGGAATTCTGGCCAACATTTCCCTCTGCGGGACTATAGAAGGCCCTGGAGTACGACTTTCAGAGTAAAGTCTTTTACTTTTGCATGCTTGAACTGATAAAGTTTTTGTTGTTGATTCCTGAGATGTCCTCATGGCATCTTCCCTGTAGTTCCAATTGAAAGTACCTAAAACTTCTTTTTAATGCTAATATCTTCAGCAACCATGTGCTTGTTCGTTTCAACTTTGCAGCGTCTTTCATTCTGACAAAACTGAGAATATTTATTTTCTTTGAGACAGGGTCTTTCTGTGTAGTCCAGGCTGGTTCTGAATTTACTATTTTGCCCAGTCTGTCCTCAAACTCACAGTAATCCTTCTGCCTCAGCCTTCTGAGTGCTGGGATTACAGGAGTGCAATACCACATGCAGTTTATGGGGTGCTGGGGAATAAAATTTATGGCAATTCATTCAGCAAACTTTTAAAACATTTTCCTTTGTTCTTTCGTCTTGCTTTTCGGTGTAGAGCATCCCATCAGCAGTGTAAAAGGGTTCCTTTTTTCCCATAGCCTCTCCAGTATTGATTTATGTCTGAATTCTTGATATACACCATTTTCTCTAGTGTTAGATGGTATTTTAGTGATATTTTGATTTGCGTTTCTCTGATGGCTAAAATGTTGAACGTGTTTTCATGTACTTACTGGCCGTTTGGACTTCTTCATCTAAGAACTGCCTATTCATATAGTTTGCCCACTTTTTAATCAGGTCTTTGAAGGATTTGGGAAATTTTTGTTTACTCCTTCAGTTTCTTAGTTGTTGGTCTCTATTGTGGTTTGGATCTGGAACGTGTGTCCCAAGTCTCATCTATTTGGATTTTATAGATTATTTATTCAACAATGTGCTCTTGAGAGATTGGGATCTGGTCTGGAGGGGTGGATTACAGGTGAGTTAATTGGATTACAGCCTTGTGGTGAGGGCTTTAAGCCTGGAGAGGGCAAAACCTTGAGGTTGGACCCAGAATGGGTAGATCACAGGGATGAAACCTGGAAGCATATAAACTGCTTCCTGTTTTCCATCGTGGTTCTTGGAGTTAACTCTAGTTTGATGAGACCTAAATTTGTTGTGATCTCTCCTATTAATGTACAGAGTATGGATAGTCCATGGTTTGGATTGCTTAAAGTACAAAAGATGGATGTTTTTGATTACCCTACTTCTCCACTTGTGAGACATGAAAAATTTGGGGGTTCCATATATAATACATTTGAGGATTTTTGGAAAAGTCAAAAATATAATGATGCTGGCTGATTACTCTTAGCACCTCTGGAGAAAGTAGCAAATTAAAGAAATGAGATTCAGAATGTATCAACAATTTAAAGGCTTCTAAATGTGTGGACAACATAATGAAAGAGAACAATGAACTCAAAGATTTAGCTTTCTGGCTCCAGATACACATACAAATCTCAAAGTTTCTAAGTGTGTCCTGAAGGAGAATCTTCTCTCCTTTAGCCATAGAGCTGGAGTTGCTAAAAATAAAGTACAAACTCTCCTAATAGTATTAGCTAAACTACAGCACCAGGTTAATGCTCAGCTTCAAAAGGTTAACTTCACTTAAAGTGAGGGCACTAATTAGAAAACACTGGACCCCATTAATTGAGATTGTGATGTGTTGAAGGAAAGGGAAGAGACAGAGAAACTCCTAAATCCTGATGATATTATTTTGCTAGAGGAAGAGAATTCCCCACCCTCAGCCTCAGAGTCACACCATCTATGATCCCTGTGGTATTGACATCTC
Organism: Ctenodactylus gundi; assembly: GCA_004027205.1. Classification (NCBI taxonomy): domain Eukaryota; kingdom Metazoa; phylum Chordata; class Mammalia; order Rodentia; family Ctenodactylidae; genus Ctenodactylus; species Ctenodactylus gundi. Next base: position 183,676 of record PVKB01003482.1, on the reverse strand, counting down.
TACCTAAACCTGAGAAATATAATCATGTGTTGCCTGTAGCAACAATAATGAGACTCCCTGGTGCAGGTACCAGGTAAAATAACGCTGACCCTCCTCAGGACCTACTGTTACCTTTTGCCACTAGGCTATAACCAGCCTCAAGTCCCAGGAAGCCCCTAAACATGGGGTCCACAGTACGACTCATGAGGGAGTATGATACACTCCCAAAGAACTTCTTGGGTTTTCTAATTCTTAAGGCAAAGATCTGGGGAACAGGAGTGGGAATGGGTTTCAAGAGTGTGGGACAATGATAGAAGACAAATCAATCTGGATCAGGCTGAGTTTCTTGATATGAGCACATTGAGCAGAGATTTTGAATTTAATTTCATAGCTAGTGACATTAAAAGAGATGTTAATATTTTATTTTGCTTTGGCAAAAATGGCTCTCTGTGGGTGAGCTGGATATGCCTGATATTCCTTGGTTAACTGTGGAGGAGAGTATCATTCAAAGCCTCAGAGAAATGTAAATGCCAGAGTGGATTTGCCAGATGACGCTTACTCCTCCATACTGAGAAACAGATTAGTGAGGGGAGCACCAGTACCTTTAAAGTACCCTGTCATCACTCTTCTCCATATGTGAGACCTGTTAATGGGACCAGCTGTCATGTAACTGGAACAATTAAATGCTCTGGGTGTGGTTGGATCTCAGGGTGGCAAGGGTCCAGTGGAAGCATTTAACCACCAAAGGAAAGGTCGGAATACTTATTGTAATTACAGCAGAGACAAAGCAGTGACAGGAATGATCTGACATAGGTAGACCTATGGCATTCGCTAATCAACTATGTTGTTTCCTGAAGTGTAATGGATGGGAAGCCATCCATTTTTATTGGATGTATATGGAAAAGAATGTCTAGGGCGACTGAACTGAAAATCTACCTCACATAGCCTTTTGAAGACAAGATCGCAGTGCCTACTAGGTGGTAAGACCTTGTAGGTTTGGGGAAATGTGTTTCAGAAGCGTGTATTTGCTCTGAATCAGCACCTGATATGCGATACTGTTTCTCTCATAGTTTGGATTCATAGGTCTAAGAATCAAGGGTGGAGATGGAAATGGTGACACTAGCCATCACTCCTAGTGACTCACTAGCAATGTTTTGTTTTTCTTCCTGTTCCTATGACTTTGTGCTTTGTTGGCCTAAATGTCTTAGATCCAAAGGAGGAAGGCTTATACCAGGAGGCACAATAATACATCCATTAAACTGAAAACTAAGACTCCCCTCTGGTCATTTTGGTCTCCTCAAGGTGTAGAACCAACGAGCTCAAAAGGGAGTTATGGTATTGGCAGGGGTGATTGGTTCAGACTACTAAGGAAAATTAGACCAGTACTTCATAATGGAGGTAAAGAAGAATATGTTTGGAGTGCATGATATCCTTTAGGGCAGTTCCTAATATTACCAGGCCCTGTTATTAAAGTCGGTAGGAAACCACAGCAACCCAATCCATGGAGGATGAAAAATAGGCCAGAATCTTCAGGAATGAAGGTATGGGTCACCCAGCAAGGTAAAGAACCAAGATCTTCAGAGGTGCTTGCTGTAGCCCAAGGCAATACAGAATGGGTAGTAGAAGATAGTTATAAATACAACCTATTTTCGTGTGTCCAGTTAAATAAATGAGGATTACAGCCAACATTTCTTTGGTATGTTTTCAGTATGCTTGTGCATGTGGCTAAGCAATCCTAAGAAATCTCCATCTGTATATAGATATAGAATTAAGCATTAATTTCTATTAATTCTATTTTTCCAAAATCCCAAACTAATGCAGTTATTAAGATTTATGTTGCTTAATTTCGACTTACTGGTGAATTTCCCAACTTTTACTTGGAAAACTCTGTGATTTTGATATTTTAAAATTTATTGAGATATGCTATAGACAGACATGTAGTATGTTTCATAGTTCCACATGCCCTTGAAACTAATGAGCGTTCTTCTGTTGTTGAGTAGTGTTCTATAGCAATCTGTTAGAACAAATGACTGACAGTGTTATTCTTCTGTTTCTTTATTGTTTTTGTCCAGTTGTTCTATCCATTGTTGATAGTATAATATTGAAAGAATTTTTACAATGATTGTTGAAATACCTGTTTCTGCTCTCACGAATATCAAATTTTGCTTCATGTACATGACATCTCTTGTCAATAGTGCATATGTTTATAATTGCCATATCTTCTGTTTGGATTGACCCTTTTATTGCTACATATTCCCCTTGTTTGTCTTTGGTCTTAAAGTCTATTTTATCAGATATTATAGCCATATTAGTTCTCTTTGGGTTAATGTGTGGCTTTTTAAATCATTTTACTTTTAACCTATCTCCATCTTTGTATCTAAAGTATGTTTTCTGTAAGCAGCATGTAGTTGAATTAGGTAATTTTAAAATTCTATTCTGCCACATTCTGACTTTATCTGGAGACTTTAATCTTTTAGTGTAATAGTACTGATATAATACTGATGAAAAGAAAATACTTTAATAAATTGTCGTATGTCTTCTGAGTGTCACATGCTTTTCTTCAGTTTCTACACTCCAAGATTCCGAGATGCTGAATAGATGTTTGAGTGTCATATATTTCCTTATCATTTCTTCTCTTTTCTTCGTGGTTTCCATGGGAATGATAATTAACATTTTAAGTCATGATAAGCTAATTTTTATTATTGCCTCGTTATTGCATTAGTACACCTAGCTCCATTCATCTCTCGCTATGTTATTTTTACAAATTGTATCTTTATGTATTCTATGCTCATCAACATAGATTTATAATTGTCATTTTGCACAGTTGCATTTTCAATGAAATAACAAAAAAGAGGAAATACACACAAAATATCGTTACTACTGACTTTTTTACATTAACCTATGCAGCTATATTTACTAGTATTAAATATTCCCTCAAGTGAACTACGGTTACTCTCTGGTATTCTTGTATTTCAGACTACAGGACTTTCTTTTTTAGCATTTCTTCTAGAACTTATCCACTTTCTAGTTACAAATTGTCAGATTGTCTGTTTTAACTGGAAAAGTGTTAATTTTGCATTCAATTTCAAAGATAGTTAGATGAGAATGTTTGGTTGACAACTGTTATTGTTTTTTCAGCATTTGAAATGTACCATCACACTTTTTGGCTCCCCAAATATAAAAGGAGACCTCAGCTGTTCACCTTACTAGGATGTCTTGGTGAGCTGCTTTTTCCTTGTTGCTTTCTAAATTCTCTCTTCGTCCTTGGCTTCTGACAGTTCTGCTACAATGCACTTTGGGATGGAAATGTGTGAGTTTGTCTTGCTTGGTCTACCCTCTTTTTCTAGCTTCTTTAATGTAAAAGCTTAGATTATTGATTTGAAGTTTTTATTCTAATATGTCTTCAGATCTATTACGTTTTCTCTAGGTACCATTCAAGCCTCGCTCCGTGAAGTTTTTTCCCCCATTTTATTGATATGTATACGTGCAAAATTCAAGGTTTACAATGGAGTTGAGCATTTTGTGCACGTACGCATCTTGTCAAGGTGACAAGGGCTTTCCCACTCTCCTTTTGTCCCTCCCCATACCCACCCCTCCGTCCTCCCTGCTCTACCCACGTCTTTCACTTTGTTTTTCGTTTTAAGTTCCATAAGAGTTGTTTTATATACTGTATTTTCATTATAAAACAGAAGTATTTTCTAATTCCCCTGTTATTTCTTTGTTTGAAAAATGAGCTACATGTTTTAGATTCAAGTGTGAGATTTTTGAAAATTCGATTTGCATTTCTCTAATGGCCAAAAATGCTGAGAATTATATTTCTGTTTATTTATTGACTATTCATAATTCTTTTGAAAAGTGTCTGTTCATTTCAAATGCACATATGTCATTTGAGTCTCTTATTTTTTTGGGGGAAGGGTCTACTTTTTCAGTTCTTTCTATATTTTGGATATTAATCTGATGAGTTGCTGGAAATATATATGTATAATATATATACATACATACATATAGATACATATATATATATATATATATATATATATATATATATATATATATATATTCTGTTAGTTGGATTTTCACTCTGTGGATTTTATCCTTTGCTGTGAAAACCTTTGTAATTTAGGATAACCCCACTTGGGTTCTCAGTGTTATTTCTTGTGCAATTGTGGGTGTGTTCAGAAACTCCCAGCCTATACCTGTGTCTTCAAGGGTTTTACCTGTTATATTTTCCAAAGATTTAATGTTTCTGTTTTAATGTCTTTGTTTCATTTTGATTTGATTTTAGTACAGGATGAAAGAACTGGGTCTGAATTTGTTCTTCTGCATATGAATAACCAGTTCTACCAGCACTATTTTGTTAGAGGCTGTCTTTTCTGCAGCATCTGTTTTTGGCCCTTTTGTCAAAGTTCAGATGGCTGAAGATGCCTGGAGTTGTGTCTACATTCTCAGTCTGTTCCATTGATCTGAATGATTATTTTTGTGCCAGTACCATGCAGTTTTTTTGAAAGAAAATTTCATTATTGCTTTGTAATATAACTTGAAATCCAGTATGTGACACCTCCTGTTTTGCTCTTGTTACTTAGGATGGCTCTGCCTTATTCTAGGTCTCTTCTGGTTTCAGACAAATTTTAGGATTTTTTTTTTCTAGTTCTGTGAAAAATGCTGCTCTTGCATTTGAATTGCATTAAATGCAGATAATATTTTTGGCTATATGGCCATTTTAATAATATGGCTCTGCCTCTCCAGGAAGAATAGTTGTCTTTTCATTTTTTAATGTCCATTTAAACTTCTAAATACTTTGACATACTTTTTTAGAATTAGATTCAAATACAATGCACTTTATATTTTTTATATCCAGCTTTGTTGAGGATAACTGAAAATTTAAAATTGAATGTATTTGTCTTGTATAATGTGATGTTTAGATCTCTGTGGATATTGTGAAAGTATTCCTACAGACCATCTAGTTTGTCTGCTGTGTTTTAGAGTGTGTTTATGTTCTCCAAGGAGTCATTATGTTTGAATGCTTTGTCCCCAAGCTGACACCGTTAGAAGCAGTGGAGTCTTTAAGAGTGAGGACCTCGTGGAAAGTCTCAAGATCACCAGAGACAGAGGCATTTCATTTGTGGCTCTTTGGTGGTTCTTATGTGTTTCCTTAAGTTCTTGCAACAAGATGGACACAAAAGAAGCAAGTTGAACCTGCCCTTCCTTCTTCTTCTCCTGGTTCAAGATGTTGACAAACATCTAGTTGTATTTCTTCTGAGAAATGAGCTCCATTATTCATTTTTAATGAAGCATGGGTTTTTTGCTATTGCATTTTTAGCTACTTATTTATTCTTGGTACTAATCATTTGTTCAATGGACAGTTAGTATATATTTTGTCCCATTATATGGGTTTTATCTTCACTCTGATGAGTGTTTCCTTGGCTATAGGGGCCTTTTCATTTCATGCAATCCAATCTATCTACTTTTGCTTTTATTTCCTGTGCTCTGGGGTTATTATCTAGAAATTTTTTTCTGTATCTCTATGTCCTAAAGCTTTACATTTATGCTTTATTTTAGTAGTTTCATAATTGCAGGTGTTCCATTTACGTGTTTAATTCATTTTGAGTTGATTTTTGCATATAGTGTGAGGTGAACATCTTTCATTTTCCTGCATGGGGATATATTTATTGTATTTCCTCCAGAGCATTGTGGGGATCCTTTGTAAGTTTCATTGGGATATAACTCACAAATCATAATATTCATCTCTTTATGCAATGTCATTAGTTTACTTGTGGAGTTGTACAGCCCTCATCATTATGTATTTTGTGTGCTTTTCTCTCTACTTTCCTGGGAATCCAAGTCCTTGTATGTTATATGTGGCAGTCTTATTTGCTTGGTATGTTAAGATCAGGGATAGACAAATTATTGCCTGAAGGCCAAATCTGGCTTGTCTTTTTAGGGCCCTCAAGCTAAAAATGGTTTTTACATTTTAAAAAGTGTGAACAAAAACAGAAAACACAACAGCAAAGATATTACATTGCCCATAAAGTCTGAAATATTTATTAGCTCTGCACAAATACTTTCCTGTCTTTTGTGTTAGAGAATTGATTGGAGCTGCTGTAATGAATGAAACTGGGAAAGGAGGCAGCCATAGGTCCAGAGAGCTTAAAACCCTCCTGATAAACTTCCCTGTATCTCCATAATACACTGATTAGGAGTTGGTGTCAGAGGAGAGGGTGTGTAAAAGTGGTTCTCAACCAGTGTAATTTTCTTCTTTCAAAGGTCAAAGTACCTAATCAACCTTGTGCTGCAGCTGTTTGTGGACTTGACTTCTCTCGTCTCCCCTCCCCAGCCCTTCCCTGCCCTGTACACTGTGAGCTCTCAAAAGACAAGGGTGGCACTCATGTCTGCTCCCTACCAAATCTAGGAAAGTGATTTGCAGCAAGTCTATTTCAATAGATATATGTTAAATGAAAAAAGCACCTTCTATTTTTGATGGCATTTATTTCATATTCAGGTCTTTCAAATAGAGTTATATTTGTATTATTCCCAGGGTTTATAATTGTTATCTGTGGGAGTTGTAGCAGCATAGAAGCTGCTATTTTCTTTGAGATCTTGCCAGACTGAGTTTTAATAAAAACTGTAGTTATCCCACATTTCTCTCTACCTCCTGTTACCTATGTAATTTAATGAGAAAACGGCCATTAAGTAATAACTCATGGCCGTAATTTCTTGTGCAGGTTCATGCTGGTACTCTGGTGTTATAATTTTACCAATAAATAAAGACTAAATCTTAATATTTGTTCTCTAATCTCATTACAAGATATGAGGAAGTCATTAGTCACATAAAGATTTACAACTTAAAATATAGTGTCTAGCTAAGGCAATTTGTCACCAAAAAGAATTGTAGAGCAGGATACAGGCTCTTTTCATTTGTGCTAATTAGTGTGCTTTCTTACTTTCATTTCCATCTATTTGCCTGAAAGATATGCTGGCCTCAATCTCATTCTATCTTCAATTTCTGCATAAAAATATATCTCAGGGATGTCCAGGACCTACATTCCTCAAGTGAAAAATTCCAAGTTAAAAAAAGGTTAAAAAGAAAACATCCAACAGTATTTTTGATGTAGGGGGGACAGCAATCCAGATCTTAACGGGTCTTAGATGTAGCATATCTTAAATGTACCGTGTCTAGTTTATATAGTAGATGAACTCTGAAACTTCTTGAGTTTCTGTCCTTTCCAAAAGGGAAGGGGAAATATTCTTTGCCTTGCTAAATACTAAAACCACAAAGTCTCTCAATTTTTTTCTTAAAATACAATGTGGGAAGAAAATGTGTTTCCTTGAACCTAACTCATAGTGGTGTGTGTGTGTGTGTGTGTGTGTGTGTGTGTGTGTGTGTGTGTGTGTGTTACATGTAGGCATATGTTAAGGTCAGAAGACTAGTGGGTCATTTAAACCATTCTCTTATTAGCATTGTCAGTGCCAACTATAAAACTCATGCAGAGCTTCAAAAATGAAAGAGAAAGAATGCTTCCCTGTTTTGGGGAATCAAACCGCTCATTCTGGTGCTACAGTAACAAGTTTTTTTGTACTTAAATAAATGAGAAGGGTGAGGGTGGTGGAGAGGGGAAGCAGGTTTCTGATCTCAGTGGCCACCACTAATAGAGATAAAAATATTTTAAGAGCTCTCCATACTGCTTTCCAAAGTGGTTGTACGAATTTACATTCCCACCAGCAGTACAGGAGGGTTCCTTTCTCCCCACAGCCTCACCAGCACTGATTACTATTTGACTTGTTGATATAGGCCATTCTCTCTGGGGTGAGATGGTATCTTAGCGTTGTTTTGATTTGCATCTCTCTTACGGCTAGGGATGATGAACATCTTTTCATGTATCTATTGGCCACTTGTACTTCTTTGTGTGTGAACTGCCTCTTCATTTCATTTGCCCACTTTTCAACAGGATCCTTTGTTTTGGTAGGCTTACTTTTCTTCAGCTCCCTGTATATTCCTGTTATGAGCTTCCTGAGTTGTTGATGGTGAATATTTTTTCCCAATCCCACCTTAAATTTTGCACTTATACATATCAATAAGATGGGGAAAATATTTTAAATAGTTGCCAATACACTGACCTCAACTTTTTAGATTTGTTCTCAGTGCTCAATTTCATACTGACTTAAATTCACTGTTATATGTCTATGTTTTTTTCACCTCTTGCTTTGTGTATGAAGTCCAGGGAATAGCAGTAGCAGTAGTTTCATTGGGGTTCAATGAGACTCTTTCCCACGTCTGTGATGTTATTGGAGATGCTATAGTAGCCACTTAAGTTGACCTTTCCTCCAACACACATACAGACTCCAGGAACTAGAGAGATGATCTTTGTGTTTAAGTTTTGGGTAGCTATGGGGCTGGAGGAATGGCTCAGCGGTGAAAGCGCTTGAGCAAGCGCTAAGTCAAGTGCTAAGTACCTGAGTTCGATTCCCCAGTACCACATAAACTGGGCGTGGTGGCGCACGCCTGTAATCCCAGAACTCTGGAGGCTGAGGCAGGAGGACTGCCATGAGTTCAAGGCCAGCCTGGGCTCCATAGTGAATTCAGGCCAGCCTGGGCCACAGAGCAAGACCCTGTTCAAAAAAAAAAAAAAAAAAAAAAAAAAAAAGATTGGGGTAGCTTATTGGGAAGCTTCTCCAACATTATAGAAAGATGAATTGAGGTTAAAAAAGAGTGAATATTTAATTAAGAAATTATTATAGTAAAAGGCACGTTGCCATTAATTCTCAAAATATTTCCCATTGCTTTGAGCATCTTTACCCTATACTTTTTGCCATTCTCTATTTATTAATTGCTAATTTATTAGCAGTTGTGAGATTCCTTTTAGTCAGAGCCTTCAGTTGTACTGTTGTGGCAGCCTCTCTGTCCCTAGTAGATTCAAATGTTTACTTTTCATGATCATTTGACTTTGAGAAGAGTCAGATGTTGCATTATACCACATCTGTTGAATAAGATGGATGAGGACACACTGTAATATTTTTTTTTACCAGACTCACTTTCCTTTGAATGTCACCCATCATTCTCCCTATTTTTTTATATTAATCACACCTAGGAAAGAAACTCAGGAAATAGAACTTCCAGAACTGCTTCAGGAAGTGGCAAGAATAATGAGATAAGTGCATTCAAAGCCACTGTGAGTATTTGAGCGAAGCTAAATGCAGTATATTTTACTGTAATACTTTTTATTGTAATAATTAAAAATATTTTCACCGTATATTTTGATTATGTTACATAGTTACTTCCCAAGAAATACCTACATGATTTGAGGGCCAGACATGAATTTGAGGGCCAGGTACTTGTTGCTGACATGCTGATTCAAAAGTTATGCTCATTCTCAAAAGAATATTTGCAGAAAATTTCCAAGAGTTGTCAAACTCCATTAATAAATTATTGATGGTGACTAAACTATGCTTAGATGAGATGCCCTGAAGATATTTGCCACGCGGTAACTCACTGATTTGTGAACATCATCAAAATGCAAAATTTCCTTCTCATCTTATTGGGCAGAAGCTAAATGCTTCAGGTTGGTTCTTTTCTTCCCGATGTTCATGGGCTTACATAAGACCTAGGTCATACTTTCCCTGCAGGGAATTAATGGAAATACACATTTATTTTTTCCTTGGTTGAAAAGAACAAGAATTTCTTTTGCTTGATGTCTAAAATATTAAGCTGTGATAAAGCCTTACTGAATAAAAAGACCGTTGATTCATACCATTTTAATGATAGCCTTCAGCTGAATAGCTTTCTGATAGGTACCATTCACAGATTGGCTGGCATTTAAAATATATGAAGATGAATAATAAATAGACTCTAGTATTATTTCTTCAAAGGTGTAGATAAAATTAAAATTGTGAAGATATTTATGTACATGCTATTTAGTGGTTCTTACAGCATTACTAGCATCCATAGTGCTTAGTGCCTCTTTTCTCTGTCAAATACAGCTGCATTTCACCACAGGTACTTGGAAATCTTTCATTTTATAGACCAGGCAGGCATTACAACTACAGCAATAGGTGTTTTTTCTATTTGAATTGCATGTGTGTATCACTCTTCTATAATGAGAATCTACCCATTAATATTTATTCTCATTGCCTGTAGGTATCTTTCTTGGTCTGTTCACCAAGTTGGTTAACAAAATGATATTTTACAGTAAAATAATGCTGGATTTTGAAAAAGTGTGCTACCTAGTGAGTGAATTTGAAAAGAAAACTCACTCTCCACATTCCATTTTTAAAAGGATTTAGTCTATGCTCTTAAGACATCTTAGTAGTTTATTTTATATAGCTTTTTGCTCAGATATTCAATATTTAAGAATCACACTAAGAAAACAATCTTGACTGTGCACAATACATATCCCTAAAATGTATCACTAACAATATTGAAAACAGAGGATTGCCCCACACCTAGGTATCAAGATGAAAGAAATGAGGGTACAAACGAGAAACTTTGATTATGAAGTTAGTATAACTGAAACCAGAAAAATAAACGTCTGACTAGGATAGGATCAGTACACGTACCTTCAACACATTAACGTGTGCATATATTTACATGTTTATACACACACACATGCACACATATCTGACATAAATTCACCACTGAGGGGCTGGGGATTTAGCTCACCAGTTCCTAATTTTGGTCCTCAGCACTAAAAAGTAAAAATAAAAGAAAAGAAAAGAAAAAGAAAAAAAGAAAAAGAGAAAGAGAAAATACGTAAATTCACCACTGATTTACCTTAAGTGGAAGATTATGACTGATGAGTGATTTTTGCGTTTCTTTTTTTTTTTCCTCAAATGACAATTATTAGTAAACTTAAAAATGTGTGGTTTTACAATGTGGGCTGTGTTTAGCTGGTGTTTTGGATCTGCGAAGGCTCAATAGATATTTGCTGTGGCTCCTGCATGTGGCTGAGATTGGGCTGGGCTCGCTGGTGGCTTGTTAGCTGCTTGGTGTCTGGCGGCTAGTTGTGTGCTGAGATGTAGCCTGTGGTAGACCAACCCTGGGCTCATTAATATCAGGATGTTATTCCAGGCCCAGCAGTCCAGTAAGCCTCAATATTCAAGTGCTTTTCAAATGTCTGATTCTTCTATGTTTGAAACTTTTAATCGTGGTGAAAAGATGCATAATTTAAAATTAACCATTTTAAAGTATAAAATTTAGTAGTGTTGACTATATTCATAGTTTTGTACAACAAATCCCTAGGAAATTTTATCTTATAAAATTGAAACTCCATGCCACTGTAGAAACTTCATATAAGGTGGGATCAAGCACACAGTGTTTATCTTTAGTTACTGGGCTTACTTCATTTAGCATAATGTCCACACATTCTTCCATATTGTGGCAAATGGTGGGATTTCTTTTTCCTTAAATGTTGATTGATATTCTACTGTATGTGTATAACATGTTTTCTTTATCCATCATTTGCTGATAGAAATTTGGGTTGCTTATTCCTCTTAGCTATTGTGAATAATGTTATAAAGAACATAGGTGTACAAATATCTGTTTGTGGATCTTCTTTTAATTTTTATGTATGTAATATATATATATATATATATATATATATATATATATATATATACATACAGAGAGAGAGAGAGAGAGAGAGAGAGAGAGAGGGAGAGATGAGACTTTTATCAAATGGAAATTTCATTTGCGTCGTTTTTGAGAAATCTCTATACTGCTTTTCCACAGTGATCAAACCATTTTACATTCCCACCAGTAGTGTACAAGGCTCCCATTTTTTTCCATGCAATTTCTAACTTTTAAACAGGATTACTTTTTGTGGTGTGATGAGTCAAACTCAGAGCCTCACATATTCTAGACAGTTGCTGCACCACTGAGCTACATGCTCAACTCTGGTTTTCTCTCCTTCTTCCTTCTTTCCTTTCCTCTTTTCTTCTTTCTCTTTTTTCTTCAAGAAATTAATGTCCTGTTAGTAGCCATTCTCATACGTTAAAGTCATAACTTCTGTTATTTTTGTTTTCATTTTTCTGACAATTAGTGACGTTGAGCATCTTTTTATGTGCTGTTGACTGTGTGTGCATCTTCTACGAAGAAACATCTATTCACGGCCCTATCCGTATTTTATTTTAACTTCATGTAATGAGCACTGAATAGTTTGTTTTTAAGTAGGTATTAAGAGTAATGACAATAATAATAATAAACCGACACATCAAGCAATAGATAAGTGGGCTAATCACGAGGGGCTAGTTGTGATTACTTAGAAGTGGGGCTATTCTTCTTATTTAGAACTTCATTCTGACAAAAAGGGCTCCTCGACCTTTTGTGGATCAGTAGGTTGGTGACATAGAACACCCAGACACAAGATGGGGCAAATGAGGCTCGGCTGGCTGTGTAACCGTGAAGCAGCAAAATCTGTACCTTAAACCTATGGGGATGTTTGGTGATCGTGTACGCAAAATCTTGTTCTGGGTACTGTAAATGATTGTTCTCTCAGGAATTTTGATATTTAGAGAGAAACTGCAGTGTATAATTAAGCTTTATGGCTTTTATCTGGCCGATTCAGAAGCAGTAACTAGCTAAATCACCGATAATTTTGTAGTATGAGTTTCACGAAATGCTCCCTAAGCATTTCAGGGTGCAATTTTGTGTAAAATGAAGATAAGCAAAGAGAAGCTAATAAAAAGGTTTTAACTTTTTAAAAAATTGTGTCAAAAATTAAAAGTCCCAGAAGTATGTGGCTGACACCCATGAAGTGGATTCTCAAGGATCTGCCCTGGTGACAGCACTTGCAGACATGCTGAATGGATAAGGATCCCTGAAAGGGTCTAATGGGGAATAACGGCAGGCAGGACTCCTGACAATGCAAGGCCTGATTGTGACTCCCTTGGATGGCAGCTAATATGATAACAGAACGATCCGGGCAGGTGTTCACACTCATTGTGCAGAAGCAATTGCAAACTGGACATGCAAGGCATCCTGAAGAAAGGGTATTGGATTCAATGAGGCAAAAAATGTAATAATGCTGTTTTATTCCTGCTTTTGAACTCCATCGAAGTCTCAGATAGCATGCACGTCAAAAAGCCACATGAGGCCTTGTTATATCATAAATCTCTCCCTGTAAGTTCTTGCCCTCACCTTAGCATCATCTCACTTTCTGTACCTCTTACCTTCTTTAGTTAGCATTGCATTTCTCTGCTCCTTCATCCTGACTGAAGCTACATTTTACATCACATTATATTCTCTCACTGTCCAATTTCTCTGCCTTTCTTTCTTTTTCTTTCTTTCCTTTCTCTTTTTTCCAAATTGATAAGTAGCACTTTGTGACTACATTATTATCGCAAAGCTGTAAGCTTTCTTTCTTTCTTTCTTTCTCTCTTTCTCTCTTTCTTTCTTTCTTTCTTTTTTAACATAGAGTCTTGCTCTGTAGTCCTCACTGGTCCTGAACTCATTATGCAGCCCAGGCTGACCTCAAACTCAGTAAAATCCTTCTGCCTCAGCTTCCCAAATGCTGGGATTGCAGACGAGTACCACCACACCCAGTTTATGTGGAGCAGGAGAATCAAACTCAGAGACTTGAGCTCTCTGGTCAAGTGCTCTAGTCGCTGCGCCATTCCTCCAGTCCCTTGTAGCTGTAAATTTTTGACTTAATTTCCAATCATTCTTTGCAGTTTTGACTACATCATGTCTCAGCTCCTGTGTTTTGGTTCAGTAATGTTATTTTAGTATTGTGTTGTTTCCTTACCTATGACACTAACATTACTCACCTCCTTTTCCCCCTGACTTATATCCTCTGACACAATTCCATCTAATTATTTAGTTTTGTCTCTCGCCTTTTGGACCCCAGTACTCTCTGCCTCCTAAGATCGGTGCCCACAAAGGCCTGCACTTCATTATATGGCTCGTCTCCATTTTCATTCAGCCTCCCATTTAAATCCCTGCTCATGGATCACAGTAGCCTATTAGATTCCTATAATTTTTCAACCTCTTTCTCTTCCGCTTTCAACTTATATAAAATAATATACTGCTTAGGAAAATTTTCCTTCTAGTGTTCAAAAATAAGAATGAAAAGACCGTTCTCCCTCCATCCCATAGTTAAGTTTCTTTTTTCTCTCATGAGTTCAATCTGTTATATATTTATTTAGCACATTTTCAAGTTCAAAGCATTTAAGAAGCTAATTAATTCTTGGACTACCCTTCTGGGCTATATTGATGCCACAGAGATAGTTGACATTATGGCTGGGAGCAAAGCCCAGTATTTCTCTTTTCTGAATCATTGTTCATATTACATTTTCTTTCATTCTATCTGTACACAACTGAAATAGATATCATCATGGATAAATTACTTGGATTTAATTTACAAGGAAGCTGACAGAAAATATCTGACTTTCCCAATACCCTGGGTGTCCCTATTAGACTCATGCTAGTGTTCTGTGAGATGCTCTGAGGAAGCTGGAAGTCGAACCATGGAACAAAATTAAAACATAGCATATGTTTGTCTTTCTCTTTTACTCAGAGACAGAATTAAGCATCTTAATCTGTCATTAAAGCAAATAATTTCCAAGAATACAGTGAGAAGATCATATATGTGGGGAGATGTATAATTGTCAAAAGAGGGGGGAAATCAAGGGGATGATGAGCAAAGCTTTGTGTTTGTCTTTTGGACATTATTATAAAGACAAAACAATCTAGGAAAACATATTCTCTTGTCCCCAATTATTAGCAAATACCATTTGTTATTGCAAATTTAAGTGTAATATGGGCAACTTTGCAGCTTGATAAAACCCTGTCTCAAAATAAAAAATAAGGTGGAGTAGGGATGCAGCTCAGTGCAAAGGCTTTGGGAAAAAAGTTGAAAATATACTCTTTTCAGTCTTGTAGCTCATGGGCTATATGAGACCATTGGGGATTTATAGATTTGCTATTAAGAAGGGAAACAAGATATTGAATGTAAAATCACTATTTTATTAGCTATTATTTTTACATAACTGAGCAGTTAGGAAGGACTTTTGTGTAATGGGGAATATTACTGGCAATCAGATGACTTTTTTGTTAGTTCAAATGAAATTAGTAATTATTTAACCATCACATTCAAATTATGTAGTCTCTTATAGTTTATATTTAAAAAGTGTCCATAGTCTCATGTGTTTGGGAGATGATTAGATAATGCATGTCATATACTCATCAATAAATTAATCTAACAATGGGCTGTTAAGAGATGGGACCGAGTTGAAGCTGATTCACGGGGAGTGTGACCTGGAAGGACACATCCTCATCTCCAGGTCCTCCTTTTCCTCTCTGCTTCGTGACCTCCTGGTTTCCTGTGACTTCCTTCTGCCAGGCCTTTCTACCTGGCTGTTTTGTCTTGGAACCAGCTGATATGAACCAAATCCTCTAAAAACTATGAGCCTAAATAAATTTCTCCTCCTTTAAGTGTGAATGTCGAGTATTTTGTCCCAGCAATGAGAAATTCGCCATTCTTAGCCACCTAGGCACTCAGACGCCTCTAAAGCCATGATCCAAGGGATCCAGCTATTTCTCTAGCTAGTGGCAGGCATTGGTATCACCTGTGTGATGTAGTTTTATAGGCATGCAGAATGCAAAACTTCTACCCAGATTTCAAAACAAGGCTTGGAAGGCGAGGCAGTGTGCCCCTGAGAGGGCACCGTGTGAAGTTGTGACAGTGAAGCCAAAGGTACAATGCAGACCCAAGAATTTGGAGATACATAATGATCTTGGCATGTCTGAGAGAAAAGCCACAGGTAGTGGGTGGAGCTAGCCCAAGAGAGGCCATGAGAGCTACAACTGGAATGCCGTAGGGGAATACCCAAGCCCGCTGAAGCTCATATCTTTTAACAAGCTTTCCTGTGTGTTGGACACCAAGTTATAGGACTTAATGTTTGCCCAAATTCCCGCTTTGGTCCCTTTTCTTTCTAGGACCCCATTTCACCTTTTTAGAATGAGGATGTTTACCTTGTGCCACTGAATACTGGAAGTATTTGTTTCATTTTGATTTTTATAGGGGCTCACATCTAAGAGTTTGACTGGACTTTCAGAGGAGACTTTGGGCTTGGGCTTTTCAACAACACTGGAGCTGTTAAGACTTTGGGGACTATTAGAAATAGACTAAATGCATTTTCCATAATGAGATGGGCGTGGACCTTTTGGGAATCCATAATGGAATGTTACGATTCAGATCTAGAATGTTCCCCAATAATCTTAAACATTTGGAAAGTGATTGGATCATGGAGTCATTATACTGATTAATAAATTAATTCATTGGCAAAGCCAAGTGCAATCAGGGGATGGGGCTTGGTAGGATTATTGATAGATCACTGGAGCTATGACCTGAAAAGGGTGCATTCCTGTGTGGTTCCTCCCTTCTCTCTCTGCTTGCCAAATTCCATAGGATTGACAGCTTTTCTCTGCCAGGATTTTCTACACTGCTTTTTCTGCTTTGGAGGCAGAGACTATGGATTGATTCCTTTAAAAACAGTGAGACAAAATAAACCAGTGTTTTTTTTTTTTAAGTTGTGGGTGTCAGGAATTTTGTTCCAGTGACGCACACTGAAAAAATCAGCTTCACCAACACTTTCGTGACCAAATGAAATCACAGCAAACAATCGTGAATATATCTGGCTTTCAAAAATTTGTATTGCCTTGCCTTCCTGTGGATACTCCACCTAATCATAGAGAGAATGCAGATAGTCCAGCTAATCAGAGAACATAGTTATAGACAGAATACAGCTAATCATAGACAGAATGCAGTTAAAAAAAAAAAAAAACTTCTCATATCTTCCTGGTCACAAATGTTAATAGAAAATTAGGCGATTTGTTTTTGAGTGGTAAAGGACTCACTGTGGCCTTTACTGAAAGGTGCAGAACATTTGCCACATCCATCTCCAGAGCAATACTTTTAAACTAATTTAGGTCAAGCAGTCATCTTAATATGTGGAAAACACTGACTTTTCTTTCTATCAACTATCAAAGAATGCGCTTAACAAAAGTATAATCTTATACTATTATTCTTGAAGCTAATTTCACAATACGCAGAATTATGATAAAAGACAACAACAGTTACACTTAATATTTATCTGTTGAAGTGCCAAGCAACAGGCTAAGTTGAACTTGTCTTGTGTATCTTACTTAATGAGGCAACTAGAGTTGAGGGATAGAACAAAAATTAGACACCTAGAAAATGGCAGAACTTAGAAGGAACTTCAGGCTACTCTAATATGTCATCTCATTCCCTGCTCAAGCATGAAATAAGACCCAGAGTTGTGTAGTTGTGTTTTAAAATCTTACTTGCTAATAAAATCTTCTTTGAAGCATAGAGTTTCTTTTTCTTTTAGAAAGGATAAAAAGTCTCCAAGTAAAACAAACAGAAAACAAACCTATAATAAAAGATACCACTCATTCAAATTGCTAAGAAGCTTCATCTTTTTTATCATCTTAAGACTCGAATCTCTACAGTAATGACTGAAAACACATTCATTTACAGAAATGTTATTTCATTAAAGTATGAATTAATTAGCAAAATGCTATTTGTAAACTCACCAAGATAGTGACAGGTTACTATTTTTCTACTTGGAGTGTGTTTGTAAGACCTAACCTATAGAAACGTCCTATTCTTCAATAATAATACAAAAATGAAACCAATTCAAATGAGATCAACTCATTGCAATCATAAAGACACAATACAAAAGTGCATAGAATTCTCCACGTTCTGTACCACTCAGGACACGCAGCGTGCCACGTTATGAAGTCACAGGACTTGCTTGGCTCCAGAACTGGAAGCCAAAAAAAATCTGTCTTAATGACAAAGGACCCAGTGTATGGTGCTCTTCTGCAACAGCATAAAATGAACTAAGATATTATTAAAACAACAAAAGAATTCTGAGTGTCAAATTCTTCTTCAAGTAAATTCACAAATTACAATATTGGAGAAGATATTTTTAACATATATAATGAAAGGAATTGGTATTCAAATTTTACACATACACACGTAAGCACACACACACATGCGTTCTCTTTCACACACACCCTAGATATCAACACAAAACCAGAAGTAAAAGAGTAATGAAAGGGGTAAAACACACACAGCTGGAGACAGACAAGAATGTTTATGACATTACTGTTCTTAGAAACCGTATGCTAGAATACATCAAAGGTCCATTATCACTAAAATGGACCAATAAATTACATTATGGCCTTAATAAGTATAGCAGGAAAAATTAGTAAAGCATTGTTTTACACAACCGCACAGGTGATTCTTAGAATGTTACATAAAATAAGGGTGGAAGAAGAACTCGTAATGTCTCACTTTTTAAAAATTATTCCCAAAAGCTGGGAGTGGTATTGGCATGCCTGCAATCCAAGCACTCAGGAGTCTGAGGCAGGAGGATTACTATTAGTTCAAAACCAGGCGTGAGGGGCTACATAGTGAGTTCAGGATCTTCCTGGACTACAGAGCAAGACCCTGTCTCAAAACAGGATTAGGTCCAATACAAAATTACATGAAACTAAGTAAAATGTTGCAGACATATAAATATATGTGACAGAGCTATGAAGAAATGCAAGGGACTATTAAGTAGGTGATTCAATGTCCTGGTTACCTTTGAGGGAGATAAATAGGTCAAAGAAGGACACTAAGGAAACCTTGAAGTTAATAGTAATATTCCATATTTTATGTTCGGTAGTAGGAGAAATGTATGCTATTTTATCATTTTTCTAGATAATTAATATTTTCTAAATATTATGTACCTCAATATTTGAGATATGTGACAAATATATTTTAAAGACATGAGAGTGACATTACTCAGTATAGAAAAATCATTTCAAACTCTTGAGCCAAAATATTTTGAAAATTAAATTGTGGTGCTGACCTATTCCCTTCTTTAGTAGTGCTTCATTATCTTGCAATGTAATCATCCTGCCATAATATTCAAGTGGAAGGAACACATTATTCCTTGAATGGATCCAATGGGAACAGCTGAAAGCTGAGTGACAATTAGCACACCAATACTAGGTAGAACCTTAGCAAAGAAGGCATAGGTTGGCAACTGTCTGTATATTCAGAAAGCTGGGGCTTTAATCCACTCCTAGAATTTCCCATTGTGTGCCTCATAATTTTAGTCCCAGGATGAATTTGCAGCATACAACCCTATTTCACTGTAACCCCCTTTCATTAAAGTATGATGAAATTACTGTTTCATCAGTAGTTCCCAACAACTTGCTGGGAAACAGTCATAAAAACAACAAGCAGGCACCAGTCTCAGCACTCAATGATAAATTGAGCAAGACGGCATTAGAAAAACCCTGAGAACTGTTTCTGAATTGCAAATTTGCCATGAAAGGTGAAAAAAAATGACTGGCTCACTCTGATACACTTGCTTTGCTAGAAATGATAAATGAAGCCCAGATTTCATTATTCATTACGTTAAGTAAAGTTGTCTATACAACCACTACTTAGAATTCATTTAACCCCATTGAAAAGCACTACCAGCCTTCAGGAGACATCAGTGAAGAGAGAGATCACTGTTACTAACTCATCTCATAAGTGGAAAAACTCAGACACCTACAAGTAGACAACATGACCTTGTTGGATAGACACGATGTCACTCTGAATGTCTGAGCTTGGGCTCAGTTAAATAAGATAAATGTTCTGTCTATGTTTTCCCCCAAACTGCCCTTACCTCAACATGATAAAACCTGTTGGGTAAATGTCAAATCATCTGCACATCTCATAAGCTATTCAAAAATATGTGCTTTCACAGAGAAAAGAGGAATAAAAATGACATTTAAAATACTCCAATTGGTAATAAATAAACCACAAAGTAGTGCAAATACAGGCTTCACGTATCTGTTGGAGTTGGGGGTTGCAATGGAAGTGTGAAAAGGAGGATGAACCCAGGAGTTGTGAGCAAGGCAAAGCCTGAGCAGTAGGTGCCCTGTAGTGTGGTCAGTGGTTGGCACATTTTCTCTTTCCAGATGCAACTACAACATAAATGATGTCAATGTGTAGGCTTTAAACATGCGTAGAGTTATATCCACTACTATTTCTTGTGAGTAGCTGTCTCTTTCTCAGCTACCCAAGCAAACAGTAATGAAGTGAGGGCAAATGAAAATGACAATCTTAGAAGCATAACTTTGATGTTACCCTTGCTTTCAAAAATTAAATCATACATAAATATTAATATTTTAATCTCTTCATCAAATCCCTTGTGGCATCCCTAATAACTTACATACTGGTTAGTTCAGCTTCCAGTTTCGGTCTCTTTCTCATCTGACAAATTCTACCTCTTAATTTGTATGGTTAGACTCTGAGTAAAAACTGATCTCTTTGTTCTAATTTCTCACATACACCTGTGCCTGGCCTGACAGGTAATATTATAATAAATACCTCTGAAAAGAGAGATTGGTGAATAGTTGATATAATGTTCTTAGATTAAGATGCTGAAAAGTGATAAAAACATTGCTTTTTGAGAGGTTTGGCATTCTCTACGAGGCCAAACAGAAAGTGATTTGCTGGCTGACGGCTGGCTCTAAACAGATGTTTACCCATTTTCTTATTTTGTTCTATTTACTATTGCTGCGTATTTTTATAGCTTTTCTGTTTGGCGACTGTGATGTATGAGTATGTCTTTAAAACCTTTAAAATACCTTGAGCCTGGGAATTTCTCATGTGTGTACAATATGTTGTGGCATATGGAGAGGCGAGGTGGCAGGCAATTTGGATACTGGCCACACTCACTAATCAGAGGACAGATTTCATATGTGCTTAGTTTGGAAGGTACTATTGATCCCTCAGTGACCTTTTCAGTTATACTCACACACAGTTCATAATGAGTTTTCAAGTAGTGTCAATGCATAAAAAAGGTTAACTGAGGTTTTAACACTGCAGTGGTAAAAGGCCAACACGGAGGATCCTCATTGACTAGCTTGCTGCAACTCGCGGCTGATAGGATTGTCTACCCTTTTAAAAGTGGTTTAGTTTTATTCTCTTGCTACAGAAATTTACTAAATGCTGTCACTAATGTTAATGACATCTCTAGTGATGATAATATTTCCAGGCACTTTGCTAAACCCTTGCTCCTTGAGGTAGGAAATATATTCTTCATTTAACAAGTGAGGAGATTGAATTAATTAATATTTAAGGTAAAAGCAGAAAAACTGGGGTTTGAACTATTTTGTCTTGTGTACTTATCCAAAATGAAGCGTTGCTTTCCCAAGGAACCTATTTGGTAAACCAGGGCACTAAGGGTTGGAACTTTAATGATAAGTCAATTAGCTGGATTACAGAATCCACTTTGCCAAAACTGATGGATATTATAAATGTTAATTGGTTATTTCAAGTTGTTTAAAATGTATCTAGCTACCCCAACTTGCAACCGGGCTTATGCGATCTACAAAAGCAAAGAAAACATACCAGTGTTATTTTAATGCTTTCAAGACCCTAAGTTGAAATCTGATACAACTGGAGTAGATTGGAAAAAGAAATGTGCTTTCACAGAGCTCCTTCAGAGCTTGTAAATATCCCAGCTAGTTTTCCATTATCCCTAGTGCCCATTTGCATGTGGGCAAGGCTAGTTGGCCCATTTGAGAAATGGTCATTTCTCTGTAAGTGGGTAATTTCAGCTTGTGAATAACCAAACAGATGTCCGTGTACAGAGTGGGTCCTCAGTGACACAGGCCAAGTAAGGGCAAGTTTATTCCTAATTTATGATGGATCTGAGTTACTGATTTAAAATTAGATATAGCTGAATTACTTGCAATATTATGTAGTAACAAACTACTGATAAAATTCTTCCAAATGAAGTCCTGCTAGAAGAGTTCTAAAGACCAGGTAGGACTTATTTGCAATGATCTACACTCATTTTCATGCAAATAATTAAAGTGTCATAGCCTTTAAAAAGAGATCGATGCCTCCTCCATTCAACATGCTCCTTTCCCATCTTGTTTACACTAATACTTTGCTTAGCTAACCATTCATTCAGAGATAGTGCAATGGTAATTTGAACAGGAACTGGGTAGAAATTTAATCAAAATTCTCAATTACTAGGGCCCAGAATAAAGAGGCTTTACCTTGCAGTTATTTCTTGATTACCCACATCAATGAATGTGACACTGGTATTTTGAAATCATTTCTGTTTTACTTTGTATATTATTAGGGGAATCAAATTATCGATCATATTTTGCCTGGTTCCTATGAAGCTTAGATTTGCACTCCTTTGCACACAGAAGGGCAGACAGATAAAGCCAAAAAAAAAAAAAAAAGCATAAAATGGAGTTGTTCAAAGCCTGTCTGAACCGCACAGCTAAGTCACAGGCTGAGAATCATCCTTGTTAGAGGGATTTTTTTTTTCATTTTTAAAGATGTGTTCAACAAACTTCCCAAACGAATCAAAATTCTGTGTTCCTAATAAAGGATTCCTAAAGAAAGACATTTTTCTTATTATTCCAGGGGAACTCAACACCTCAGAACTGGGTGTTAAAGCTTAGACACACGGTTTAGGAACACCTTGCAGCTTCCCATTTCTCCAAGGTTCATCATAGACAACCAGGAACGTGCGGAATGGCAAACAGGCCAGGCATCATTCACAATCACAAATAAATTATCTTTATTTTAAAAATTTTAGCGTCTCAACTAGCATGTGCCAATCAAAGTTACAAGTGCATTTAAGAAAATCACATGGCTAGCATCCCAGAGTAAAGGTGAAACCCAGATGGTTCCCATACTCTACTACACAAAATGAGCAAAAGAGAAGAAATGCTTTGGGCCATTTAAGAGAGAAAAACACCGATGTTGTACACACCCCTTCCCTTCCTCTTGGAGCCTTTTGGGTACTTCTCTATTTTGGTAAGGTTGTCAGAAACATTTCAGGTGGGTTGAGACATGCAAAAATGGAGAATTGTTGATACAAAATGGGAGGAAAATTTTAAAAAATGCTCTACTCAGCTATTTTCTCCCTACTTCCAACAAGGTACTCAGAACAGAGACAGCCAGTTGACCCTTAATACCTGTTCTCTCTTTTTATGACAGAATCTCGAGTCTTTGAAAGCATGTACTTAGCTCCACTTTATCCAGCCTTGTTTGTATTTCAGTATAATAATAAGATTCTGCCACTGACAGACAAGTAAGTGAATATTTCACATATGACTTCTGCAGTGTCCTTAAAATGATGCTAAGCTGGACCTGGTGATGCAGCCTTGTACTCTTTGCACTCTGGGAGGCCAAGGCATGATGATCACAGGTTTGATCCCAGCCTGGGCAATTTAGCAAGACCCTGTTTCAAATAAACTATAAAAAAGGGCCTGGAGAGTAGCTTAATGTGAAGGCACTGACCTCAGTTTCCAGTACCACACCCACACCGACCCACCTACCCTCCCTCAACATACACGTGATGCCAGAGTTGAAGCAATCATTGTAGGTCTAATTATGAGACACACTTTAGAGGTGATGTAGCTAACGTCCCTGCACCTACACAGAACTGTAAACTCATCCTCGGATTGCCAATTTCTAGATTTTAAATGTGAAATGATTAAAGTTTGTGTTAGGTTGGAGTTTTCTGTCATTCCCAGCTGTACCTAATCCTACCTGAGACAGCATTTAATCAAGCTCTTTTCTTGTAGAGGGAATCTATTGCATGTACAAAGAGAAGAGGAGTCTCTTTGAAAAGGAATTATTTGTTGGCGATTTTCTTGCCACCAAATAAAAGCAGCCCTGTGTCCATGAAACATTTCTCAGGCTGTGAAAGTAATTGTGGCACTTAACTTCTTTGTGTCAGTAGCTTCACACTGACAGCGTTTTGCCTATGCGTGTACCTCTTGCTGCTTTGCAACAACAGATGCCACCATGAATCCTTCTCTATCTATATAGTAGCTGCCTGAGTGATAATTTAATACAGAGGTGGTTATTCTCTAATGATTTCAGTCAAGATGGGACAAAGAGGGAAGAGTGAATTCTTGGCATTTCAATCTATACACCAAAGACCACATAGCCATTGCTTTCCATAGCACACACTGGAAATAAGATGGAAGAGAAAGGCAGAGCTACTCTGCTTGCAAATTCTTAAACTTCCCTCCACATGTCATCACTTTGGAAATGCTGAATTACACCAAACTCACACTGTATACTATGGATCAGTTTAGAAGACAATCAACTGTGTTTAAATGGTATTAAAATAATGCATTTGAGCATCAAAAGTTTACAACCCAAAATTGATCACCTTGGCCAATTTACACAAGTAAGATCAATATAATCAGTTTCCCTCTTTAAATGTTAACAGATGCTTTAGCACAACATGTCTGACCATGGGATGTAGATTAAAATTAGATACAAAATTAAGTTCCTTCTCCACAATAAAAGAGTTAATCTGAAAATCCTGATAATCAGCCAGAGCTTCCCACAAGGCTTGGCTTTATAATGTTTAACAAGGAAGGACAAACCTAATGATTTTTGGTTAATTCAGCAATGGGAAAGACTGGAACAGTAATAAGGTGGTTTTTTTTTTTTCTTCCAGTAATGGTCTCCATTCTATCCAGAGAAGGAACAGCATTGAACTCTATGTGATGAATTACTGCCCATAGTCTCTGAGAAATGCCTAAAAAGAATATACAGGCTCACTGTCCCTCTCACCGAAAGGTTGTATTGCTGCCAAGGGCCAGCTCAGCTAGCTTTACCTACAAAGGCTACTTCTATATACACACATAGCAAAGATCATAGTCATCCTCAGTAGAGCACCTACCTGCCTGTCAGAGAGGCAAGACTCAGGCTCAAGCGCAGCTTCTGATGAAAAATGTTGTCATGTGCACGACAGAGTCACCATGAGGCTGTCTACTGTTTAGAGGCAGAATGTGCTCCTGGGAAAGTTCTGAAACAGTGCCCTCATCCGCTTCCTGTCTTGTGATCCTTCACCATATGCTGCTCCCTTCCCGATCTCATTATTTTTTCATTTCCTCTACATTCTGTCACGTGTTCTGTAGGCTGTGATGTTGGATAGCTGAGTATAAATGAGGTAACACTTACTAAGGTCACATCTGAAGGTTTCCTCTCTTCTACAAATATCCGTATTTTTAAAAGAAACAAAACCTAAAATCAAAGACTCTTTAATGGTGACATTTCAGGTCCATGGTTCTCAGGCTTAGGCAAATTAATAATCCCCAGGGAAGCTTGTTATTATTGTGGACACTTGGGCCTCATCAACAAAGACTCTGAGTCAGGGTCTTGCTCGATTGCACAGGCTGGCCTTAAAGTTGTGGGCTTGAGAGATTCTCCAGCCTCAGTGCTGCCCAGTCAAGTGGCTGGGACTAAGATGTGCACTATCACCCTGGCTCTGGCTCAGAAATATACATTGCAAATGTGTCACCCTCTCTCATGATTCTGATCAAGCTGATGACTCACAGACTGCTTTGGTCTAGGTGGTTGCCAACTCCTTTAGTCCATTCTGAAAAGCAAGCAGACAAACAAACAAAACCCCCCAAAACTTTATGTTAAAGAGAATGCTTAACATGAATATTGGTTTTAGGCTTGGTCCAAATAAATTTTATTTAGAGCCACTTCTGGTCCATTTGATTGACATTTCTTTCTCTAAATAGTTATGCAGTTGGCTATAATATCTACCCTTCTGCACAGGTTATTATGGTTTGGATAATGATCCTCCAAAGGTCCATGTATTGAAGTCTTGGTTACCAGCCTGTAGCACCTTTGGGAGGTGGCAGAACCATTAAGAGGTTATCTGGTATGAGGAAGTTAGGTAACTGGGGGTGTGTCCCTGAAGGAGATATTTGAACTGAGACCCTTGTTCGTTCCCTTTGCTTCCTGGTCACTATGATGGGAGCGGGTTGCTCTGTACAGCTTCTCCGCTGTGATATGCTGCCGTGGCATAGTCTGAAAGCAATGGAACCAAATGCTCATGGAGTGGACTCTCTGAAGCGGTGGCCCAAAAAAAACTTCCCTTCTTTCAAGTTAGTTTCAAAACTATTCTTTTGTAGTAAATGGAAACTGACTGACACACAGGCAGAAATCATCAAGGGAATATTTGCTGTCCATTTAACAAGTGACTACAGACAGTCATAATCACAAAGTCATCCCTTAGTTCCTTCCTCATCTCCAAGTGTTTTTCTGCTTCTGAGGAGATGGGGAGATAAGAAGGAACAAAAATTTATAAATGAGTACAAAATGGGAAGGCAGATTGTTTTGGGGAGACAGTAGTAAATGACAGTCTCCAGATTATAAAAGGCAATGGTACAGAGTTCTTCGCTTCTGACATCCCTGCAACAATGTTTCTCTGTATTTTCCATCCTTCCCAAACCTCTGGACACCTGCAAGCTTTCTATTCCATCTTTTCCTTTTTACAAAAACACACTCCTATTTATGGCACACACAGTTCATGCCAGGGACTAACGTGCTTTACGTACACATCCATGTTTCTCATTTAGTGACTAGATGAGGCCGAGTGCGATGGGTACCACTTCATATCCTTTCCACTCACTGGAATGATATGACAGAGAAAAGAAGGCAACTGAGGTAAACACGAGCATACACTCTTAACAAATGAACTCCATGAGTGTGGGGATTTTCTTTCTTTTGCATGCTGAACAGTACTTGGCGTATGTTAGACACACAATGAATGCTATACCTACCTGTAAGAGACAGAGCCAATTACTTATAAAAGATTAGTTTCTGTGTTAAGTTATTTATAAAACAAATTTTGTCTAGGGTCAATTATTTAGAAAACAAATAATTATTTATATAATGGATCATTGCACCTGTGAGAAGTAATATTTTTGTCTAGAGTTACTTATTCATAAAAAAATCTGCTCAAGTAGGTTAGGCGAAATGGGACTTTGGTTAAAGAACACAGGGAATTCTGCAGGCCTCAAATAACATAAAATATAAACTCACAGAAGTGCAAGAAAGGGACAGAGTCTGTTTCTGCCTGTCTTTTGAGGGCTATGTGTACTGTCATACATGCTGCATGACTGATTCCAAATTCTTTCCTGCACACAGAACTGTAAAGTTTACAACTCTTCTTCCCTCCTCACATGATTGCACATGAATTTGCTTTGCTATCATGGTGAGTCTGGATTTAACTTCACAAGTACTAGATTAAAGACTGTTTCTCTTGCCAATTTCCATTGACAGTTGGACCAGATTTCCATCCTCAGCCTGGTTAGCAATGATCAGGAGGTAAAATCAAGTGACCAATTCCTTTCAACCAGTGGATGGGTCCAATTCCCTAAGTAAGTTATATAGGCAAGGATGGTATGACAGACCTCATTAAGCCAGTGTTGCCAAGTCATATTAGGGAGAAAAGAAGAAGAAAGAAGGAGGAAGAGGAGGAGGCAGCAGCTGCTAAGACAGAGGTCAGCATACTTTTTTCTCTTCAGGGCCAGATGATAAATAATTTGGGTTTACTGAACTAAATAGTTGTGCTGGCAACTACTTAACTCTGTAGTGTAAAATCAATTGTAGACAATCAACACAAGAATAGGTGTAGCAGTGTTTCAACATAACATCAAACTATGAAAACTGCAAACACGAATACAGACAGAAGGCCAGATTCAGTCTGAGAGCTCAGGTTGCAGATCCCTGTCCTAGGACAAGAACCTCATCAAGAAACAAGACATTTGTCCATATTCCAATCAGTCTGGCTTCTGGTTCTCTGAATCGATGATGCTATCTTGTTTTTCCTCGTTTCTTCTCTTTTGAAAAGGATCAGTGAATTGCACTATACCAGTTGGCGTGATTTGGGGCACCTTCCTAACCAGGGAATGCAAGGAATTTAGTATATTATGAAGAGGGTGTGTCAAGGACCAAACTATACTTATTTGAGCTGATTGCATGAGAATGAGTAGTTACACTCCGTATTTACTTGGGCGGTCTAATTATTCAAGCTTAAAGAACCATCTTCACAGAGCTAATTTGTATGCACCTTCTCCATTCCTATGCCAGCAGCCCTCCATCAATATCTTAACTGGCACAGATTTTGTGGGGGTAGTGTTCTCTCTCCCCCTTCACAGGGTTCTTTCTTCCAAAGTCTCTTAATATAGAATGTGAAATAAAATAAGCAAATGAAGAAGGATGGGAACTAGGACCACTGTGTGTTGCCATTGATCGCACAGATTGTTTGTCAAATAAAAAGGCAGAGAGTTTTAAGTGTAGTTGTATTTTAAAAAGAGTTGGTGTTTGCAGATGCAGCTCATGTGGCTGGGGCTAAGCTCGCAATAACTTTGCAAGTACTGCGAAGAAGCCCCAATTTTTCTCTGAAAGTGGTTTTGTCATACTGTAATATAAAAGGATAAGGGAGTAATCTTACTGTGTGTTGCTAGGTGGATGGTGTTGCCTTCAGTTTATTATATTTAGGTAATGCTTAACTGCACACCTGATACACATTACTTTCATGTTGGGGCTCCTGGACTCTTTTATGTTTCCTGGTCATTATGCTAAAGAATGAGGCTCTCTTATGTTTCAAAGTTAAAGTCCCTTGCTCTTACTCCATGTCATAATAAAAGATTCTGAGCTTTCACTTTCTCAATTAAAAAGAGAATAAGCCTATTCTGAACTGGCTGAGGGCTTTTAAATGGATGGATTTGCAAGTAAAATAGAGAGGTACCATTTGAGTCAATACATTAATTAAATGCTGTTATACAGAGCTGTCCTCAAAGTGTGAAGCAATTGCCCAACCACTGGGAGGAAGAGAAGGCAATTAAGGTAACTGTGGTAAACATTAATTTCTAATCATGTCTCTCTTCAAAGCCAGGGTTGAAGGGCTGTGCCATCCCTCTTTACAGAGCTCCTTCTTTAGGCAACTTTATGTTTCCATGGCTTCTCCCTTCACCTCCATCCTCTTGGTAATGAACTATTTCCTGGGTAACACCCCAGAGAAGAAAGATTATAAGGATAAATGACTGAAACAGTCCTTTCACGTTATAGGCAAAACAGTCAACCATTCTGATTCTCATAAGTCAGACATTTCACACACTTGAAGGATAACACCTTTAGTAAATGGGCTTTAGGGTTCTTGATCCTTCGTTTTTAATAACATCAAACTTATTGAAAATTTACAAGTGTGGCGCAAATAATATTTTATTGAACCATTTAAGGGTAAATTAAAAAGTCAATTCCTTGTAACAACTGTACTATATTCATTTAATAAGCTGATGCCCCATGAAACTAATTTGGTGCATATTTCTTATTAACAAAGTCATCCTCCTACATAACCACAATACATCCACCCAAACCAGGACATTCACTAATGCCGTCTCATCTTAAATCTCTCATGTTCTGCTACTTTTTAAATAATTTCTTCTAAGTTAAAAATAATCCATTACAGAAAGAATCATGTTGCAGTTAGTTGTCATGACCCTTTTCTATAGTCTGAGACATCTCCTTAATTTTATTTTGATTTCCTTCACTTTGACACTTTTGAAGATTGTGAGCCATTTATTTTATAGATTACTGCTTGTTCTTAGTTGCCTAGTGTTTCATTCTAATTATGTTTGTATTATAAACTTTTAGCAATACTATGGTTTAGACTTGGAATGTTCCTAAGAAAACAAAACAAAACAAAACAAAAACCTCATGTATTTGGAAGATGATTGAGTCGTGAGGGTTAATCGGATCAAGTGTACTCATTCCTTGAGGACTGATTGTGCTGTTAGGCAGCGGGGCTTGACTAAAGACATGAGTTACTGGAAGTGCCATATAGAAAAGTATATTTTTGCCCTGAGTCTGCCCTTCTCTCTCTTTCTGCTTCCTAGCCATGATGGAATGAAAAATTGTCTTGCACTGAGCTTTTCCACCATGCTACTATTGCCATCCAGTTGTGCAAAGACTAAGATCCCTGAACTGGGAACTAGCATAAATCATTCCTCTTTTAGTTTGTGAATGTCAGAGATTGTGTCCCAGAAATAGGAAAGTGACTAAAATGGAAACTGGTACTAATAGAAGTGGGGTCATTGCTGTGACTACATGATCACGTGGTGTAGAAGCCTTTGGAACTGGCTTGCAGGATTTTGGTAAGATTTGGAGATGCTGACTATAAGCTGAGCTTGAGTAGAACATTCTGTCAGAGGTCAGAAAACCAGAATGCTAACAGGAATGAGCATTGGAAAGACCAGATCTATGAGGTTTCAGACGGGACAGAACACTTTATTGGTAACTAGATACCATGTGTGTTACGCTCAGGCAAAAGGTGTGTCTGCATTTTTCCCATATTCTGAGATTTTGCCTGAAACTGAGATTAAGGGTGGTGGACTAATTGATCTGGTACATGAGTTTTCAAGGCAGCCTACCGTTCAGGCTGTAGCATGGATACTTCTTGCTGGTGTTAGCCAGACTTACACAGAAAATCGAGAAAATGGCAGAGGCTAAAAGGTATAAAAAGTTTCCATTTCCCAAGAAAGAAAGCAACTAGAAAGGTGGGGGGGGGAAAGAGAGCATAATTACTAAAAATATTAGCTTTAAATAGAAGCCAAGTAATTTCCATCGGGGCAATAGTAAATATGCCCTAAGGGCATCTCAGTAATCAGCAAGAGCCCACTCTTCCCAGGATCAAGGTTTTAAAAGATTTGTTTTCAGAAGAAAAGCCTCAAGGAGCATGGCTTATTCAGGTCTGCCCAGGAAAGTGAATCCCTGAAGAGTTCAGCCATCTAAGCATTCAGAGACATATGGGACCTGGGCCTAAGTGGGCCAGGCTACTCTTCAAACCAGTGGTAGACCTTGATGTTCTCCATGTAGTACTGCTTTTATAGGTATGCAGAATGTAAGAGTTATTGGGCCATGGAGATTTCTATTCGAATTTTAGAAAAAAGCCCTGGAGGCCAGCCAGAGTGGCCCGAAGCGGGCATTGTGTAAAGCTGTATGAGTGAAGTTGAGGGAGCAATGGAGATTATAGAGAATGCAGAGATGCCAGATACATGGATCATCTTCTGAGGACAGTTACGTGCTGTGAACAGATTCAGCCCCCAGAAAGTCATGTATGTTGCAATCAGAGAAAATGCCAGAGGCGTGGAGATTCCCAAACCACTTAGAATGACATCTTGCCACAACTTACCCTCAGTGCTGAATGCAGAGTTACACGATTTGGTGTTTGCTCTGCTGAATTTTTGTCTTTCTGTGGTCCTATACTTTTCTAGAATCTAGTCCTACTTCTTGGAAGGAGAATGTTTACTCTGCTATCGTGTGTTGCAATTGTTTAATTTTCTTTCTGATTTTTACAAGGAACTCACAGCTGAGAGAATTCCATGGGTTTCAGAGGAGACTTAAGACTTGGACTTTTCAGCAATGCTGGCAGTGTTAAGGTCTGAAATCTCTGATCTGTGAGCTCAAATAAACCTTTCCCGCTTTAAATTGTAGGTGTCAGGTACAGTGTCTCCCAAATAATAAGGTGACTAAGACCAGCAGGAACATCTCAGAAGTGAGACTAAATCTCTCCTGCTGCCTTATATCACATAGCATGTGATTTCTGTTTGCTCCATTATTTTCTAAGTTCACTTTGATATGGTGATAAAAATCATATCTGCCAGACATATTTTCTATAAATTTAACCTTTTCCTTTCATTATATTAAACCTTTTTATTCTAAAATAATTTTTAGATTATAAAAAATATACAGTACAAGTCATTAATTTCCCCTAATGTAAGCATCTTTATTCATATTTTGGTGGCAGGAATATTGAGGCAGTATAAAAATGTATTCCTTGTTAAAATTGTGCTATATTCCCTTAGCAATTTTATATCACTGTGGACTTCTTTGTACATTTTTTTCTTTCTTAAATAGAGAATTTAAATATTACACTATAGATAGCTATTTCTTTTGAAGAAGGTTCACATAATATAAAATTGGAATTTAGTATGTTCATAATGTTGTATGACTACTACTTCTATTTAGTTCCAAACATTTTATGACCCCCCCCAAACAAAACCGGATACTCTAACCCTTAATATCTAAGTCACAACATTGGGTATTCTCTCCCAACAATGCAAATATACCTAAGACACGTGAGGAATGTATGATACTACAACCACTTCTATGCATTTCAAAATTATCTGTAGCTTATGTATCTGACTAGAGTCTAGTTCCAGAATATGCAAATGACCCTTACCAATACATCAACAGAAAGACTAATAGCTCATTAAAAACGGGACAAAGGCCTTCAATGGACATATCCACAAAAAGACACACAAATCACAAACAAACATAAGAAAGGATGCTCAAAATCAACCATTAAGGAAATACAAATAAAAACCACCGTGACACATGACTCCATACTTACTAGGATGGTTAGGATTTTAAAAAATGTAAAATTATAAGTGTTGATATGGATAGAGTCATTATTGCATTGTATATTACTGGAGGGAATCCAAAATGGCACAGGCATAAAAATTGTTTGGTTGTTGCTTTAAATATAGAGCTACCATATGACTCAGCGATTCTACTACCAGAAATAGGTCAAAATAACTGAAAATAAGTGCTCAAATTCTTGTATATGAATGCTCATAGCAGTACTTTTCTCAACAGCCAAAGGATTGAAACAATCCAATCTCCATTAATAAAAATATAGATAAGTAATCATACATATGGATAATGAAAAATTATTTATTCAATAAAAGCAACTACTATAATGTGTATGACCATTGCTAAATAAAAGAAACCAGACACAAAACATCATGTTCAGTAAAAAAAAGAAGACAAAAAATCCCATATATATCATTATATTCATATAAAATATCTGGAACGGATAAATTTATAGAGATAGTAATCAAGTTACCTAAATTGTGGGAAGGAGGAGAGAATAACAAATAATTGTTTAATAGATATAATGATATCCTTTGTATGTGACAAAAATATTTTAAAACCAGATAGAACTGATGGTTATGTAACATTATGAATGTACTAAATGCAACTTAAATTTACATATTGAAAAGGACAATTTCCTGTGAATTTCACCTTTATAAATACAATTACTTTGAGGTCTCTGGCAGCTAAGGGGCTAGTAAGAAAAGCAAACATAGTGTTTTCCCTTATTCTGTCACTCAAGTCAGAGTTATTTGTTTCAAAAGATGTTTTAAAGAAAGAAATGAAGCTGAACCTGAAAAAGAAATCATGTTGGCTTAGAACTATGGTAGCTGTAGATCATCTCAGTCAAGGCATGTGGTTTTAGACAGATTGTTCTAAAAGCATTGTAAAATATATAAAATAATGGTAATTGTAATGAAATGTCAACAACACCGGGCTTCATGGATGGGTGTATTAATCACTTAAACACACAGATCAAATGATCTTTAAAATGTATGATCCTTAAACAATTCTTGTTTTCTGGAAGAAATTAATTTTGACTGGAATAACTGCATTTTTAAATTTCCACGCAATGGAGGACCTGGTATATATTGGCCATACATACTTTCACGTACAAGGTACTTTCTTTCTAGATTAAGTAGTCTAGCACAGAGATGTGAAAAATGATCATCAAATAGATGAGATCCCCACTACCTAAAAACAGCCAAATTTATTTCTTCTTCACAATCCTTGAATGAACTTCACATATCTTTCATTAAATTAATGAGCCAAGTCTCCAAGGGCTTCCACTCCTCCCTGGAAGAAAGATGAACACCTAGAGATGCATCAAAGTATAGACCACAAGAATGTCAATTACTGAATTTTACCTTCTATGTTCTGAGACCCTACAGGAAGGTAGTATTGGTTCACTAGTTGTCAGTTTTTCACATATATAGTTAAGAAAATCAATTAAAATACTGAGTAAAGTTTTCATGTGCTACTTAGCTATGCTGAGGAAATCAGTGGATGAAATCACTTCAAATTCTGTAATGTGGGTTGGTAGCTGTGTTTTCATTTCTACAGAATTACTAAGAAATCTTTTCTTCTTTCTGAAGTTGGAAGACTGCGTGAAGATTCTTTTAATTAGTACTCAACATTACTTACAACAAAACCATCTTTAATTCACAAATTCCATTGTGAATGTTTCTCCAGAATTTCACCTTCCTCTGGCTTTACAGACTACAGAACACATTACAGTGGTATCCTAGAAACAGAATGACAATTAACTGCATGGGTAATTTGCTAAGTCAATCATTTTGTAAGTAGTATATGTGTATCAGAAGAACATACAGTAACTGTTAAGTTAATCAGTAAGTGAGCAGAATGAGCCATTATCTCTTCATTGATTTTTCTTTTCTTCCTTTTCCTTTCCTTCAGTCGTCCAAAGCTTATGTTTTGTGATTATACATTGCTACAGACAGATGATCATTAAGGAACCAAAACAATTTCACTACCAAATCTATTTTCTGGCTCACTATCACCCACGTGTCACATATGAAAAGTAATGCATAAAGAAAGCACTTAATTAAAATGGAACTGAGGATGCAGGGACAACTTCAAGTACACTTAGTTATCTGCTCTTCAACAAAGGGGCCAAAAACTTACACTGGAAAGGTAGCCTCTTTAACAAATGGTGCTGGGAGAACTGGTTCCCCAAATGCAGAAGAATTAATCTAGACCTACACTTTTCACCAGGTACTAAAATCAAAACAAAGTTTAATCAAAGACCTAGATACTAAAAGAGAAATGTTAAACCTCTTCAATGATAAAATAGGCAAAGCTCTTGAAGGCATAGGCATAGGTAAAGATTTTTCTCAACAGGATACCTTATGCAAAAGAAATAACTCCATGAGTCAACAACTGGGACTGTGTCAAATTAAAAAGCTTTTCCACAACAAAGGAAACAATGAACAGAGGGAAGAGAATTTAAAAAATGAAAAAAATTTAATCACCTACTCCTCAAACTGGATTAATAAATAGATATACAAAGAACCGAGGAAAAACACTCGTCAAACTCGAAGACCCAATTTAAAAGTGGGCAACTGAAATGAATAGGCTCTTCTCAGAGGAAAAAACACAAATGGCCAACAAATACATGACAAATGTTCCACGTCTTCAGCCACTGGAGAAATGGAAATCAAATCAACACTTACATACCATTTTACTTGGTGAGAATGGCATTTATCAAGAACTCAAGAAACAACAAGTGCTGATGAGAATGTAGGGGGAAAAATGAAGCCTTTTACAATGCTGGTGAGACTGTAAACTGGTACAACCATGATTGAAAAGAGTATGGAGATTTTCCAAGGAAATGACAATAGATATTCCACTAAGCCCAGTGAGTGACACCTTTTCTTAGTTACTTTTTCGTTGCTGTGACTCAATACCTGACATCCACAACATAGAGAGGAAACATTTATTGTAGCTTTCAGTTTCAGAAGGTCTCAGTCTGTTCATGGGTTGTGGCTGGAAAATTGTGGAATCACACAGTGGGGTCTCAGGTAGAACCAGAACAGAAGTTCCAAGGACAGAGATACTTACAGCATGCTGGAACAGAAAGACTGGCCAAAAGGACAAAAGAAACACATGCCCCCTCCAGGTCAATCCCCAAGCATCTGACCTCCAAGCCATGGCCAACTTCCCAACACTATATAGTATCCATGGGAATGTGAGGCTTTTGGGGGATACTCCAGATCCAAACAATGAAACAACCCTTCTGAGTACTTTCCAAAAACAGTTAAAAACACCTTGTAATAGAGATACATGTATACCCATGTTCATAGCAGTACAAGTAATAATAGCTAAATCATAGAATATGCTGAAATACCCATCAATAGACCAGTGGATAGAGAAAATGTTGGAAATCAGGGGCACAAAGATGGTTGGATGGTTAGAATGAAGAGGGGAAGGGAATACGGAGTTGATGGGATATGTATGTGCACAAATTCTAAGTTTAGTGAAACTTTTGTGTATCACAAATACATACTAAGAAAAAAATAGAGAAAAATTTGCCTATGGCTTCTCATACTGCATTGCCCTAAACCCCAGAATCAAAATGAAATTCATACATCCTGTATGAGAATCTTTTCCCCCAATTTATTGATATGTATAAGTGCAAAATGTAAGGTTTACAATGAAGTTTAGCATTTTGTTCACCTAAGTATCTTGTCCAGGTCATAAGGACTTTCCCACTCTCCTTTTGTCCTTCCCCTCCCCCAATCACCCTCTCTCCCTCCCCACCCTATGCCCCTGTTTCACTTTGTTTTTCATTTTAAGTTCCATAAGAGTTGTGATCTGGGTTTCTCATATCAGAGAGACCATTCGATGTTTCACCTTCTGCTTCTGACTCACTTCACTAAGCATGGTGGTCTCAAGTTTCTTCCAGTTGCCTGCAAAAGCCTCCACGCTGCTGAACTTTATAGATACATAGTATTCTATTGTGTATAAATACTACAGTTTGTGTATCTATTGGTCTGTTGATGGGTATTTTGGTGACTTCCATATTTTAGCTATTGTTAGTTGTGCTGCTACAAACATGGGTATACCTATATCTCTGTTATGTATTGTTTTGTCCTCTTTTGGAAATATTCCCAGGAGGGGTGTCGCTGGATCGAAGGAGATATTTATTTCCAGGCTTTTGAGAGATCTCTATACTGCTTTCCAGAGTGGTTGTATGAATTTACATTCCCACCAGCAGTGCAGGAGGGTTCCTTTCTCCCCACAGCCTCACCAGCACTGATTACTATTTGACTTGATGATACAGGCCATTCTCTCTGGAATGAGATGGTATCTTAGCATTGTTTTGATTTGTATCTCTCTTATGGCTAGGGAAGTTGAACAACTTTTCATGTATCTGTTGGCCTCTTGTACGTCTTCGTGAGTGAACTGCCTCTTCATTTCATTTGCCCACTTTTCAATAGGATCCTTTATTTTAGTAGGCTTACTTTTCTTCAGCTCCCTGTATATTCTAGTTATGAGCTTCCTGTCTGAGTTGTTGGTGGTGAATATTTTTTCCCAGTCCGTTGGTTCTCTTTTTACATTGTTGATAGTTTTCTTTGCTGTGCAGAAGCTTTTTAATTTGACAAGATCCCATTTGTTAATAATGGGGATAATTTCTTTTGCTCTTGGTGTCTTGTCAAGGAAGTCTTTGCCTACCCTTATGTCTTTTAGATATTTGCTTAATTTGTCTTCTAGGAGACTCAGTGTTTCACTTTTTGATTTTGGTGCATGGTGATAGGTGTGTGACTAGATTCATTCTTCTGCATGTGGATGCCCAGTTTTCCCAGCACCATTTGTTGAACAGGCTGTCCTTTTTCCATTGTATGCATTTGGCCCCTTTGTCAAAGATTAAGTAATTGAGGGTATTTGGGTTTGTCTCTGCATCTTCTATTCAATTCCACTGGTCTATCTGTCTGTTTTTGTGTCAGTACCAAATTGTTTATGAACTCTTGCTTTATAGTATAGCCCGATGTCTGGAACTGAAATGTCTCCTGCCTTGGTCTTGTTGCTCAGGATTGCTTTGGCTATTCTTGGTCTCTTTTGGTTCCATATGAATTTAATAATTGTTGTTTCAAGTTCTTTGAAAAAAAGTTGTAGGTATTTTGATAGGAATTGCATTGAATCTACATATCAGTTTTGGTAGTATAGTCATTTTGACTATATTTATTTTGCCTATTCAAGAGCAGGGGATGCCTTTGTATTTTCTAATGTTTCCTATAACTTCTTTCTTCAATGTAATGTAGTTTTCTTTATATAGGTCCTTCACCTAGTATACCTAGGTATACTCCTAGGTATTTAATTTTTTGCTGAGCTGTTGAGAACAGAATTTTTCTTCTGAGTTCTTGCTCAATAAGTTCATTGTTAGTGTAGAGAAAAGCTATTGATTTTTTAGTGTTAATTTTGTAGCCTGTGACTTGGCTAAATTTTTTTTTTTAATTATTTCCAGGAGTTTCGTAGTGGAGTTTTTAGGGTCTTCCATGTAGATAATCATATCATCTGCAAGTATGGAAAGTTTGATCTCCTCCTTTCCAATGCAGATTCCTTTTATTTCATTTTCTCATCTGATTGCTATGGCAAGTGTTTTAAGTACTGTGTTGAATAAGAGTGGTGAAAGTGGGCAGCCTTGTCTTGTTCCTGATTTGAGAGGGAATGATTTCAATTTTTCTCCATTTACTATGATATTTGCAGTAGACTTAACATATATGGCTTCTATGAGTTTTAGGTAGGGCCCATCTATACCTATTTTTCTCAGTGTTTTTATCATGAAGGGGTGCTGGATTTTGTCAAAGGCTTTTTCTGCATCAGTAGAGATGATCATGTGGTTTATTATTTCCCTTTTGTTGATATGTTGTATTGCATTGATTGATTTACATATGTTGAACCAACTTTGCATCTCAGGGATGAAGCCCACTTGATCATGGTGTATGATCTCTCTGATTACTTGTTGGATTCTGTTTGCCAGTATCTTATTGAGGATTTCTGCATCTATATTGATTAAGGATATTGGTCTTTAATTTTCCTTCCTGGTTAGGTCTTTGTTTGGTTTTGGGACTAGTGTGATGCTAGTCTAAAGAAATGAGTTTGGTAGTATTCCTTCATTTTCTACTTTATGAAATAGTTTGTGGAAGATTGGAGTGAGTTCTTCCCTAAAGTACTGAAAAAATTTTGCTGTGAGTCCATCTGGGCCTGGACTTTTATTTTTAAGGTAGAGCTTTTATTACTGCTTTAATTTCTGTGTGTGTGATGGGGTTGTTCATGATTTTTATATCTTCCTCATTTAATTCTGGTATTTTATATCTAACTAGGAAGTCATCCATTTCTTCCCAGTTCTCAAATTTGTTTGAATATAGGTGTTCGAAGTAATTTCTTATAGTATTCTGAATTTCTACAGTGTTTGTTGTAACTTTACCCTTTTCATTTCTAAGTGTGCTAATCTGTGCCTTTCCTTTCCCTTTCTTCATGAGGTTAGCAAGAGGTTTGTCAATTTTGTTAATTCTTTCAAAGAACCAGCTCTTTGACTCATTAATCTTTTATATTGTCTTTTTGATTTCAATCTCATTTATTTCAGATCTGATCTTTATAATTTCTTCTCTTCTATTGCCTTTTGGGTTAAGTTGTTCATGTTTCTCTAGGTCCTTTAGGTGCATCATTAGCGAAATTTTTTGTGACTGTTCTGTTTTTTTGACGTGTGCATTTATGGCTATGAATTTTCCTCTAAGGACTGCTTTTATTGTGTCCCACAGATTTTGATATGATGTACTTCCATTGTCCTTTAACTCTGAGAAGTTTTTGATTTCTTTTCTGATTTCTTCTCTAATCCATTTTTTGGTCAGTAGTAAGTTGTTAAGTCTCCATGTATTTGTGAATTTTCTTCTGTTTCTGCTGCTGTGAAGGTCCTGTCTTATTTCACTATGGTCTGAGATTATACAGGGAATTATATTTATCCCTTTGTACTTGTTTAAGTATGACTTATGTACTAGGACGTGGTCTATTTTAGAAAATGTTCCATGTGCTGCTGAAAAGCATGTGTAGTCAGTTGATATTGGGTGGAAGACTCTGTAAATGTCTGTAATGTCCATGTTTTCTATAGTGTCTTTCAGCAGTTGTATATCTGTGGATTTTTTGTCTGGTTGGTCAATCTATTTGTGATAGTGGGGTATTAAAGTCCCTGACTATAATTGTATTGAGGCCTATGTGTCCTTTCCGATGTAGTAATTTTTGGTTTACATAATTGATTGCTCTAGAGTTGGGAGCATATATATTGATAATTGTGGTTTCTTCCTGTTCTAGTGTTCCTTTAACCAGTATGTAGTGGCCGTCTTTGTCTCTCTTCACCTGTTTTCTTTTGAAATCGGATGAGTCTGAGTTTAATGTAGCTGCCCCTGCTTGTTTTCTGGTTCCTGTTGCATGAAATACTGAATTCCAACCTTTTATTTTCAGTCTATGAGTTTCCTTGTGGGTGAAGTGTGCCTCTTATAAGCAGCAAATTGTGGGTTTCCATTTTTTCATCCAGTCAGCTAGTCTATGTCTTTTGATAGGTGAGTTGAGTCCATTCACATTTAGGGTAATTATTGAGGTATGTTTGGTGTGTCCTGCCATCGCTGTGGTTTTTCCACTTTGTTTACTGGCTTTACTTTTTTCTCAGTTCACTCTCCTCTAGCTTTTGTCTTTTTTTCCTCTGGGGTCACTTGTGTCATTGGCCTCTCTTTTGCTATCCAAGTTTCCTTTGAGAATTCTCTACAGTGATGGCTTAGTGGCTGCAAATTTCTTTAAGCTCTCCATATCATGGAAAATTTTATTTACTCCCTCTAGTTTAATAGATAGTTTTGCTGGATATAGTAGTCTTGGTTGGAATTTGTGTTGGTTTAGTGTTTGAGTGACATTGCTCCATGATCTCCTGGTTTTTAGAGTCTGGGTTAAGAAGTCTGCAGTTATCCTGATGGGCTTACCTTTGTAGGTCACCTTCTGCTTTTCTCTTACAGCTTTCAGTATTTTCTCTTTGTGTTGGGTTTCTAGTACTTTAATTATGATGTGTCGTGATGAGGCTCTCTTCTGATCCATATTGTTTGGTGTTCTATATGCCTGCAGTAGTTCAATGTTCATTTCTCTTCCTAGATTTGGGAAATATTCCTTCAATATGACTTTTAAGCCTTGTGTTTTGTCCTCGGTCTTCTCGGGGGCTCCCATAATTCTCAGGTTGTTTCTCTTTGAATCATCTGTCAGTCATTGTAATGATTCACTTTCTTCATTTTTAGCTTTGCATTCTTCATGGTCTTTCTGTTCCCACTCTGTCATTTTCCCTCCATTTTATTGATATGTGTATGTGCAAAATTTAAGGTTTACAATGGAGTTGAGCCTTTTATGCACATATGTATCTTGTCAAGGTGACAAGGGGCTTTCCCACTCTCCTTTTGTCCCTCCTTGTACCTTCCCCTCCCTCCCTGCTCCCCTATCCAAACACCCTGTTTCACTTTGTTTTTCATTTTAAGTTCCATAGGAGTTGTGCTCTGGGACTCTTCATTTGTCTTCTAAGTCTGATAATCTATTTTGAAATTGTTCGATATCGTTGCTTATTGTGACCTGTGTGTTTTTCACTTCCTGGATATCTGCATTTGTTTTTTCTATGTCTCTCTTGTGTTCTTCTCTCATTTCTTGTATTTCCTTTTTTATCTACTGGTTCATTTCTTCTTTGATCTCCTCTACTTGCTTCTCAAAGCTTGCTTTTAGCTTAGATAAGTCTTGGTGTAGCTCTTGCTCTATGACTTTTGTTTCTTGCATTATTTCCTGTTTTAATTTCTGCTTTAATTCGATATATTTCTGGGCCCAGAAGTTACCATCTTTTTTGTCATTTTCATATTTAGATTCTGCATTTTCAGGATTTCTAGTATGCTCTTCTGGTATGTCCAGATGTTTTGAAGGAGATTTATTTCCACATTTCCTTATGGTTCTGTTGTCTTTGGTTGTCTCTGGTTGTCTGTCACTGGGCTTCTCTTAGGGACTCACCCCGGCATGGCTCTGTCTGAGGCTGGGACATCACAGCCTCTGCGCTGACCACCTCTGAGAGGAGCGGGGGTGATGCCAGCCTATCCCCCTCAGTCTAGTCCGACACGGCTCTACCTGGTACTGGCAAAGCCTAGTCTCCATGTGAGCCTATGCTGTGACGAGTGGCAGGGAAGGTGGTGGGGAGTCCCACCGGTGTATTCAGGAGAGGCTCTGCCCGGTGCTCACAAAGCCCAGTGTCCATGCTGGCCTCTGCTATGAGGGGCAGTGGGGAACATGGCACGGAGAACTACTGCCGAGCCCAGGATCCATCGTAGGTCTTTGCTGTGAGGAGCAGCAGGGAAGATCTCCAGAAGTCCTACCAGCCCCCTGTGGAGTGGACCTACTCGGCAGTAGCCAAGCCCAGGTTGTGCCACAGGCCCCTGAGGCAACGGGCAGTGGGGAAGATATCCTGCAGGCCTACCAGCCTCCTCCGAGGTGGCCCTGCCTGGTGCTCACAGAGCCCAGGCTCCGCGGCGGGTCCCTGAGTCGAGGGGCAGTGAAGAAAATGTCTGGGAATCCTATCAGCCTCCTCTGAAGCGGCCCTGCCTGGTGCTCGGTGAGCCCAGGCTCCGCCTCTTGAAAAATTTTGATGAGTATTGACATTAAGTCTTCCCTGAATTACTGATCAAATACTGCCATGGATTCATCAGCTCCTGGGCTCTTCTTAGTTGTGTTTGTTTGTATTACTTATTAGATTTTGTATATGTTTAGTGGTCTATTTAGATGTTTTGCTTCTCTTTGGTTCAGGTTAGGAGGTTGAAATGCATTTAGAAAATCATCCATTTCTTCTAGGTTCTTGAATTTATTCACGTATAAAATTTCAAAATAGCTTCTTATAATCTTTTGTATTTCGGTATGATCTGTTGTAATTTCACCCTTTTCATTTTTAATTGCATTATAGGAGTTTTCTTTTTTCTTCTTTTTGTGAGTTGAGCTACACGCTCATCAATCTTGTTTGTTTTTGAGAAGCCAACTTTTTGTTTTATTCATCTTTTCTATAATTATTTTTTGCTTTTCATTTCTTTAAATTCTGCTTTGATCTTTATCATTTCTTTCCTTCTGTTAATTTTATTATTAGATTGTCCTGCTTTTCGGAGCCTTAATTATTTATTCGACATTGCTCGGTTCTTTTTATGTATGCATTTGTGGCAAAGAATTTCCCTATTAACACACTTTCATTGTGTCTCAAAGGTTGTGGTGAGGTATGTTTTCACTGTCATTTGTCTCTAGGAATTTTTAAATTCCTTCCCTAGTTTCTTCTATGACTCAGTGTTTGTTCAATAGTATCAGTATCTGTGTAATATCTGTTGTTTCTATGGTTATTAATTTCTAGTTTCATTACATTGTGATCTGATTATATACATGGGATTATATCAATTTTGTGTATTTATTTAAGCACATTTTGTATCTTAGGATGTGTTCTATTTTGGTGAATGTTCCATGAGGAGCTGAGACAAATGTGTATTTTGTTGTTGTATGAAAAACTCTGCAGATGTCTGTTAAGTGTATTTTGCCATGGTGTTGTTCAGATCTACTATGTTTTTGTTGGTTTCGTTTTTTTAGTTGATATGTCTTCCTGGAAGACTGGAGTGTCAAAATCTCTGCTGTAATTGTGGTTGAGCCCATCTATTCTCTTGTCCAGTAAATTTTGTGTTATAAATTTGGGTGTGCCCCCGTTTATTGCATAAATACTTATTATTATTAGCTTCTCTTGTTGAATTATTTCCTTTTGAAGAATGATGTGACCTTCTTTGTCTCTTTTGACCAGTTTTGGCTTAAAGTATCCTTTGTCAACAGGGAGTGCTGCTACCTCTTCTTGCTTTCATCTAGCTGATGAGTGGAGTATGGTACTACATCCTTTTACCTTTAGTCTGTATTGTGCTTTGGATCAGAATGCCCCCCCACCCCCCCAAAGCCTCATATATTTGGAAGTTGTGGATTGTCTGTGGAACCATGTGCCTTTGGGAGATTAGGGCCTAGTCTGGAAGGTGGATTACAGGTGTGTAGGTTGTATTACAGGCATATGGCAGGGGCTTACCTCACCTTTCATACCTGGAAGGGGTGGAACACTGAGGCTGGACAAGGGCCAGATCACTGGGGTGTGACTGAAAGAGTATATAAACTGCTTTCTATTGTCCTTATGAGGAGAATTGACTTGCTTTTACTTGGCTTTCTGTTAGCTATGTCGTGAGGCACTGCCTCTACCTCTGCCTCTGCCGTGTACTTCTGCTGTTTCTGGCTGCTCCTGAATGAACTTCTGAAACTGTGATGTAAAAATAAACTTTTTGGGTTTCGTTTTTTAATCCTGTTTGCCAATCTGTATCTTTTGATTGGCATGTTGAGTCTATTGACATTAAGAATTATGATTGTCCATTAAATATTGAATCCTGCCGTTGTCCTAAATTTCAGGTACTACTTTCTTTCTGCTTTCCTACATATTTTGATGTTACCTCTATTGAACGTACACCTGCCTCTGGCTTCATTGCTGTGCTTATGTTCCCTCTCTCTGTCCAGTAGACCCGTAAGAATTTTTTTGTAGTGTCTACTTAGTCTTCATCATTTTCCTTAGATATTCTTTGTCACAAAAAAAATATTTATTTCTTTGCCAATTTTAAAGAATAATTTTGCAGGATATAGGAGTCTTGGTTGGCATTTTTTTCTTTTAGGTCTTTGAAGACTTCACTCCAAACTCCTTTGGCTTTTAGAGTTTGCTTTGAAAATTCTACCGTTGTGATGTTTGCCCTGGTGATTTGCTTCTTGTTTTTCTCTAACTGCTTTTAGAAGGCTGTCTTTGGACTGGAAATCAGGAACTTTTATTACGAT
Organism: Ctenodactylus gundi; assembly: GCA_004027205.1. Lineage (NCBI taxonomy): Eukaryota > Metazoa > Chordata > Mammalia > Rodentia > Ctenodactylidae > Ctenodactylus > Ctenodactylus gundi. The sequence continues at coordinate 139,499 of PVKB01003482.1, read as the reverse complement.
GTGTATCTCAGGGAGTTTCTGTTTTGGTTGTGTCTTGTTGGTGCATGATACGTCACTGTCACTTGTATGGTCATTTCTTGTCTTATATACAAGAAGCTTTCTCTTATGATTTCAGTGAATAAATTTCCTATTCCTTTATCGTCCATTTATTTTTCCCTGTAATTCTGTGATTCTGCGATTAAGCCTCTTTGAATCAACTAGCATCAGTTGTCAAAATTTCTGTATTGATATAGTGTTATTTGAACATCCATGGTTGTTTGATCTATGATTTCCATCCTGTCTTCCAGATCCAAATTTCTGTCCTCATTCTGGGTCATTCTTTCACCCAAACTTTTCATTGAAGTTTTTGTCTCCTGATGTTCTGCTGAAATTTTCATATTTTTTAACTCTTTAGTGAATTTGTCATTCACTTCTTGAATTGGCTTCAGGTGTTCTGCTCTCTCTCTCATTTTGTCTGACTGCTAATTTTGTTATTTCTGTCCTTGAACTCTGTACTTGTCTATCTTTTCTAAAATTCATTAAACATCCTAAGGAGAGTGTTACTTGATTCTCTCTTATGTTCTTCCAGAAGACTGATTATTCTGCTTCCAATGTTTTGGAGTCTTGACTCCTGTTTTACTCCCATTTTGTCTCTTTGAGCGGATGACTGGCTTTGTGGGGCATCTTGTCATGGTTTCTCATAGCACACTTGCTTCTTTGGAGATTTTTTACCAGTTAGATGATATTGAACGCTTCTGTTTGCCTCTAGGAAGAGCTGATCTATTCTTTTTTGTAGTTGAGTTTCTGAGCCCTTATATGTTATGTTTAAATCCATTTCTTTCTCCTGCTATTGGCTTTATTTAGGTTAGCTATTTCTAGGCATTGATCTTTTAGCTGTGAAAAAGCATTGGGTTATCTGTGGTCCACATTCCTATGTTCAGGTGATTATGACTGTGTCTTCTAGGGACATCTGCTGTGCCTTTCTTACCTAGGTCATGGTTTATGTCCTTTTTGGTCCACCAACTTTCTACCTGTAGTTCCCCTTAGTATCAGTTCAGATGAATGAAACTCTCTAGACACAGCTCTAGCACAGGTGTTCTTCTGAGTAGTGATTGCCCACTTCCCAGCCTTTCCTACTGGCAGAAAGAGCCAGATTAGGCAGGCCCAGATTTGGCACCCCAAGGGTAGGAGCTGGGATAAAGCTGCTTTTGCTGAGTATACAAAATGCTGTGTGTTTGAGCCCTCCTATGGATGGACTGCTCTTTTGAGTTGTTCAGGCACCACCACCTATGGAGTGTCTTTTATAGCATCCTCAGTCCTCAGTTATTCTTTACTATGATTTGCTAGTTAGAGGCAGAGAGTATCTGTGTGGTCTCTGGGCTTCATGGTGGAGGAGGATACTCGAGTTTGCTCAACCACTGTCCTGTGATCTGTCCTTTGGGTGTCCTGCATGGAGTCTGGGAAGTTCTTGGTCACAGCTCTCCATCTCCACTGCAGTTGCTTGTGAACCCCAGGGGATTCTTGGGGATCCCAGCCATGGCCCACCCTCCAGAGCTTGACTGGCAGGCAAAGATCCCAAGATTTGCACTCTCTTCTTGCAGCATCCCTCCTGGACTTCCAACCTCTGTTATTCACCTCCTGCCTTCAAAGGTTTCATTCCCATTTAGAACAAAGCCATTGAAGCATTCTTCTACTCCATCATAATTTTCTGGCTTGACCTGTGCACACTGAATGAATGTTGGTCATCATGCCCAGAAGTTGACATCTGTTTTTCAACAATATGACTAGCATTACCTATTCCTGTGAGTCTTTTTTCAAAAGACATTCCATTATTACAAAGTAGAATTTCAGTAAGTGTGTACCGCCAAAACTCAAGTAGGAGCTGTTAGATGTCTTCTGTGCCTGTTAGCTGATTTCTTCTTTCTGGGTGTACGAGAGTCTCACTTGTTAATCCAAGAAATTTTGGCATATACAATGGGATATATGAAGGTGAACATCAGTTTACTAGTAACTATCTTCCCCATCATTTTTCCTACCCCAATACCAAGTGTCATTATGGCAAAGATGTATTTGTAGCCTCTACTAGCACCTTCTACAAACATCATAATGTACTCAATGTCTATTTGTGTTAGGCATTGTGCCTGCTCAGGGATATACCTTGGTTTGTCAGATACCACATACTAGGGCACAAGGAATAAAGAACCACTGGAACAAGTGGGACATTTCCCAAGCTCAGAGGCCACAAGCCTAGTCAGGGTTAGCAGTAGCTCGGTGTGCACAGAAGGGCTCAGAAACTAAAAGCTGCTGACGTAAATACAGCTCTGGGCAGGGAACATACCAATGATGACTCTGCCCCATAGAAGAGTTGGGGAAGGACTCAGAATCCACACACCAAAAAGGGAATGTGCCAGCACAACAGGCTCCAGATCTGACTCCCTATCCCTGCCCCATAGATAGTGGGCTCCAACACAATAGTGCTTTGGACAAAAATATTCACCCTAACACCTCACCGTGAAGAAAATTTTTTGAATCATTTTTTTCTTTGTATGTATTTTAGTTTATTTGTTCTTTGTTTTCTTTTACTCTCGTTTCCCTTTTTTTTAACTTTTTTTGATACTTTTGCCTAACTCTACTTACTTTTAGATTTTAATTAAATCTTTATTTCACTCGTCTCTCCTTTTTTGTTATAAAATTTTGCATCTTGTTCCATTTTCCCTTCCTCTATACCCATAATTTTGCTATTATTACTATTATGTGTTAATAATTTTAGCTATTTAATTTACTCTGAGCTATTAATTATGTCATTTTTAAGTGATGGTATACTTTATTTAAAGGTGGTATACTTGTTGATTTTAATAGATTTTTACAGTATATCAATATTTGCTTGGTTTTTACACTTGTGTTATTTCATTGTTAATTATCATATAAGCTTATTTTATTATTGTAGACCTTTTTACTGTTAAGAATGAAAGAACTATAGCTTTTAATTGGTGTTTATGGTATGGTAATGCCCACTTTATTTTATACTGTATCAATATTGCTGATTCCTTTTCTATTGTTAATGATGACACGGTGGTCAATTTTAATTTTTATTGCATATTTATACCTGGCTGGTCTTTGTTTCATTGACATTACTGTGGCTTACTTTTCCCTCTCAGAGTGGTGTTATAGATTAAGCCTCGGGAAAAATTTTGAATGCTAAGACCCCCAAATAGCAGTTTGGTAAATTGAATATAGTCAAACTCTGAGAAATATCATAAGTAAATACAATCAAATCAAAGAGGTCTCCATTACAGGGACAGATTTTTTTTATCCTAACTTTCTTGCAACCTACAACCAAAAGCATAAACATTATAAGAAAGAGAAGACAAGCATGTCTTAAAAACCCTTTAACTCCACAGAAGCTGATCTAGAAAACGTTTCATATAAGAATATAAAATCAAATATTCAAAGTGTGTAAGGCAATAAAATAAGAAATACATAAACAAATACAAAAGATGTTTAGTGAGTACCAAAAGAATTTACATAGACTACTTGTGGACTTAATCAATAAAATGTTTAATGAGCTTAAAGAAGCATAACAGTAAGCTGATTTTTAGTTGAGCAAGACAATACAGTACATGAATAACCAATTTTTGGCAAGCTACTAAAAAATAGGGAAAAAATCTAAGAAATCCAAGCTATGAGGAGAGGGTATCAGACTTGGAAGACAAGATTGATATATATATATCATATATTTTCTAGTATCTTTTTTTTTTTTGAGACAGGGTCTCACTCTGTAGCCCAGGATGATCCTGAACTCACTTTGGAGCCCAGGCTGGCCTTGGACTCAAGGCAGTACTCCTGTCTCTGCCTCCTGATTGTGATTGCTGGGATTACTGGTACCGCCATGCCTGGCTTATGAGGTGCTGGGGAATCAAGCTCGGGTACTTAGTGCTTGACTTAATGCTTGCTAGACAAGCCCTTTAATTGCTGAGCCATTCCTTCAGCCCTTACTTGGCGATATCTTGAAAACAACAAAACAGTATGGAATCTGGATCCAACAGCTACTACATGACTCAAAAATAAAATACTAAAAAATATAAGAATAAATGAAAAGTTGGAAGACAATCAGAAAGGTATAAAATGTATAGATTAAAATTGAGAAATTTTTAAAATACAGGGAAAAAAATCAATATTGAAGAACAAGATGCACATATAACCCCAAACAATTGCAACCAGAAAAGAGCCTCTCCACAACACTTCATAATCAAAATTGAAGAAATTCAACTCAAAAAGAATACTAAAATCTGTAAGAGAAAAATAGCAAGTACCCAATAAAGGCAAGTCTATCAAAACAACACAGGGTTTTTCAGCACAAACCTTGCTTGGAGCAAAATCTTTCAAGCACTAAGAGAAAACAATTGTGCTCCCAGACTTCTATATCCTGCAAGTTTTTCTTTCAAAATTGATGGGGAAGTAAAGATTTTCCATGCAAAAGAAATTCTGAAGAAAGTCATGACAACAGTATCAGCTCTGCAAAAAAGATATAAGAGAATTCTCGATGGTGACAGGTGGAAGCTCAGAAACAAAGAACCCACAGGAAAGTTTACCTCAAATTGGGATTGGGAAATTAAATAAACAAGAACAAAACAACTGGCATTAGCAGTGAGATGAAAAGGCAATAATAATGGTCAACAAATAACTTAAAAACTTTCAATGTTAATAGTCTTTAATCAAAAGACACATACTGTAAAATTGGATTAAAACATAAATCCCACTTTATAGTGTCTACAGAAAAATGCCTCATCTAAAAAGAAACACAGAGATCAAAAGCAAAAAGCCAAAAAGCAATAATCTGTGCAACTGTTGCCCTAAAAGAAACATGATTATTTATATTATTTTCAAACACAGCTAAATTCAAGCCAAAATTGAACAGAAGAGGCAAAGCTGGCAGCTACATACAAGTAAAAGAAGTAATCCAATAGGAAGATGTAATCATTCTAAATATATATGCATCCAATGGTGGTGCATCCACCTTTATGAAACAAAAACTATGTAGCATAACAAAAGCAGAAGGCTGTAATACAATCATAGAATGAGACTTTAGTACCCAACTCTAAAAAACAGACAGATCATCCAGACAAAAAGTTAGCATAGAAATGTCAGAGTTGAACCATACCACATACAAATGAACTTAACTGATATTTACAGTGTTTATACAACAACCACAGAATTCATTTTTTGTCAGTAATATGTGAATGTTTTTACAAAATGCAACACATCGTAGGCCATAAGGCATGTTTAAATAAATTTTTAAAAATTACAATAATCCCCTGCATAAGCACAACTCATAACAGGTAAGTCACAGAAGATGTGGAAATGTTTACAAACAGATTGACGGTAAAGAAGATAGGATATATATATATACAATATAGCACTGCTCTGTCATAAAGAAAGATTTGAGTCATCTGTAGGAGAATGGATGTACCTTGATGCCCATTATGCTTAGTGAAGTGAATTAGAACCAGAAGATTCAATAATGCATTATTTTTATAACATAAGAAAGACAAAGTATAAATAAATTGAAAAAGCCAAACAAGAGAGATGGTAAGAAGCAGCGAAATCGATTTGTGGAAAGGGAGATGCAGTGTGAGACACAGAAAAGGAGGAGGGGAAGTGCATATGATGTCGATATATGTATGTGTACAAATTCTTCAAGTTTAATGTAGCTGTTGTTTATAATGAATACATATTAATGAAAATAATAACTTTGGGCAAAATTAATCTCTTTCATGCTACCAAGAAATAGAAGAATGCAAATAGAAATCAAGAGCAAAAAAGACTACAGAAAATGTACAATGATTAAATAATACATCACTAAATAATAAATGGATCCCAGAGGAAATCAGGGAAGAAATTAAAAAGTTTACAGAAGCAAATGATACTGGAAGTAAACCTAATAAGATTCTATGGGATACAGTAAAATCAATTTTAAGAGAGAAGATTATATCTGTAAATATATAGATTAAAATAATAGAGAAATGCCAAATAATTAACCTAGGGATGAACCCCAAGATTTTAGAAAAGCAAAACCAATCTAAATTCAAAAGAGTAGAAAGAAATTATAGAATGGAAATTAGTAATTTAAGACTAAAAATACAAATATAAAGAAACCAAGGATTTAGTTCTTCAAAAATATTGATAAACCCAAGGAGTAAGAAAAACACAGATCAGTGCAATTAGAAAAAAAAAATCAAAATAGACACCACCAATATCCAAAGTATTATAGAAGACTTTTTTGAAAATTGATATTCTAATAAGTTGGAGATTATAGAACTGGATAAATTTTCAGACTCATATGAATTACTAAAATTGAGCCAAGATATGAAAACCCAGAATAGTCCACAAGAGGCAATGAAATAGAGAAAATAATAAGATTCTGCCAACTAAGAAAAGCCCAGGACATAATAGATTCTTTACAGAATTTTACCAGAACATCGGGGAAGATTTAACACAATACTTCTCAAACTCTTCCATTAAAATGAAAGGAAAAACCACGGCCCTACTGATTGCTAGAAGCTAAGCTTACTCGGATAGCAGAACTGGGCAGCGACTTAACAAAAAATAAAACTACAATTAAATTACCTCAGTAGACAAAAATGAAAAAATCCTCAAGAAGATACTTGTACATAGAAGGCAACAAATTTTTTTTTTAAATTATGCACCATGATCACCTTGGCTTTATGTTAGTGATGCAAGGATGATTGAACATATGTAAATTAATAAACATACTTCATATAAACAGAAACAAGGCTAAAAATCTTCTGATTACCTCAACAGATGCAGAAAAATTCTCTAACAAAACCCAACATCCATTCATTAGTAAAACTGATGAAAATGGGTACAGAAGGATCTTACTTTACATGGGACAAAAGCCAGTTGTGACAGATCACCCAATATACTAAATGTAATAAAAGTTGAAAACATTTGTTCTAAAATAAGAGAGAAGACAAGTGTGTCCACTCTCATTTTCATTACAATTTTCAAAAATTAACGCAGAGCAATCAAACAAGAGAAAGAAATAAAGGGAATAAAGATAGGGAAAAAAAAAGTCGGCATATGCTTGTTTGCAAAGCTCAATATCCTTTACATAGAAGACCTTCAAAACTTCCACCAAAAGTCTTTTAGACCTAACGAACAGATTCAGTAAGGTGGTAAGATACAAAATCTGTACACAAAACTCAATAGCATTCATGTATATCAACAAGAAACTCACTGAAATAGAAATCAGACCAGTAATTCCACTCACAGTAGCATAAAAAAAACCCTGAAGTCACTCTAAGAGAATACCTGACATCCTCAACTTTATGGAGGAAAGATGTATTTTAGTTCACAGTTTCAAAAGGTGAGAGCCCTTTCAAGGATGGGTGGCTGGAAATAGTAAAATCACATGGCAGGGATAGAGCCCAGGCCAGAGCTGGAGCTTGAGATATAACTTCTTACCACATGATGGAAAGGAGCCAAGTCAGGAGGAAGGATGGAACCAGCAAACATCCCTCCATGTCAAGCTCCAAGCACCGGTCCCTTCCAGCTAGACTCCAACTCTTAACGGTACACAGTATTCATAGGTATATGAGGCTTTTGGGAGGCTCTCCAGTCTCAAACCACAATATTCTGCCCCTGGCCCACAAAGGCTTCTGTTTACTTCCTCACGCAAAATGTTTTTAGTCCTTCTCTAAAAGCTGCCAAAGTCCAAACAGTTCTAGAACTGCGATTTAAGTCCAATGTCTCCTCTGAAATGCAAGGCAAACTGTCAACTGTGAGCTCCTGTGAAAATGAAAAAGGTAAGCATTTCCAACAGACAACAGCACAGGGTACATATTCCCATTCCAAAAGGGAAGACGAGAAGGCTAAAAGGCAATTGGACCAAAACAAGTTCTAAACATGGCAGGGCAAGGGCTAAATCCTGCAGTTCCCTGTCCAGCATCTAGAGTAAACTTCAGCGAAATGTGAATTCCACAGGGCTTGGCCCCATCCCTACAGCATGGCCATGGGCTGCAATCTTCATATTCTCTTCAATGAGCTGCCCTGTCCAGAACCTGCAGCCTTCCTCAGGGAATAATCCATGTTCCTGGCTTCTCCTAATTTTTAAGATCTTCATTGCACTTTGGCTCCTCCTTTACACCTTCACACACTGCTCTCTCAGAGGCACACTGCCTGGTCTCCAAGGCCCTCCCCTGAAATCTGAGCGAAAGCCTCCATAATTGCACAACTTTTACATTCTGCAAGGCTGTAAAATCGGGACCACATAGGCCCAGCACTGGCTCAAGCATTAGCCTAAGTCCCTTGGACAAGCCCTGTGTGTTTTTAGATGTCTGAATTCCAGGTGGCTCTCTCTTTGGCACTACAGAATCCACTGGGGTACAATTATCAGAGTAAACTCTTTTGTCTCTCTGTCCTTGAGTTGGTAAAGGGTGAGGTCCTGTTGATTTTTGAGTTGCCCTTAAGTCATCTTTCTATAGTCCTCATTATAAGTACTTGGCTTCTTTATAATGTTAATCTATCTAACTTCCCCATTCTCATTTGCCGCACCACTGCAGGTTCTTTTAATTTGGCAAAACTGCCAGTTTTTCCTGTCTTACATCGTAGAGTTGGCTAAAAGCAGCAAATAGTATCCATGTGATGGCCTGGACATTAGACTGCCTTGAGATTTCTTTCACCAGATAGTAGTCCACTGCCCTTAATATCAGTTTTAGTCAAAGTCTCTGGACAAGGGCAAAATGCCAACAAACTTTCTACTAAAGTTTAGTGCACATGATTTTTAGATCAATTCCCAGTGTAGTTATTCTCTCCCAGTGAAACGTCTTGAGCCTGGCCTTTCAACCCACACTTCTACCAGCATTCTGGTCTTCTGCACTCTGACCAGAATCTTCCATTAAGCTTGACTTAGAACACTCCAAGACTTCTCCAACCAACATCCCCAAACCTTTCCAAACTCCCCCACAAACCAGTTCCAAAGGTTTCCAAACCACGTTGTCAGATAAAGTCACAGCAATGACTCCACTTCTCTGGTATCAGTTTCTGTTTTAGTTACTTTCTTATTGCTAAGACAGAATATCTGACATCCAAATGTTTATTTATTTATTTATTTATTTATCCCACTCTGCAGTACAGGCTGATCCTGAACTCACTACGGAGCCAGGCTGGCCTTGAACACACAGCAATCCTCCTGCCTCAGGCTCCTGAGTGCTGGGATTACAGGCGTGCACCATAATGCCCAGTTTGTGTGGTACTGGGGAATCTAACCCAGGGCTGACATCTACAACTTTAGGAAGAAAAGGTTTATTTTAATTCACAGTTTCAGAAGGTCACGGTCCCTTCATGGTTAGGTGGTGGCAAATGGTGGAATCACTTGGTGTGGCTGAGCCTGAGGTCAGAAGCTCCTTGTGGCACAGCAGAACAGAGTCGAGTCAGGAAGAAGGGAAGAATCAGCACACATCTCTCCAATTCAAGCCCCAAGCACCCGCCCCTTCCAGCTGAGCCCTACCTCCCAACTACGGCACACAGTTTCCGTAAGCACTTGGGGCTTTTGGCGGACACTCCAGATCCAAACTACAACATTAAGGAAGTGAAAGATCTTTGTAAAAACAATAAACAACAACAAAACCATAGTACTCTGAAAAATAGTTCAAAAGGAACATTAGAAAATGGAAAAACATTTCTTGTTTCTGGATAGGCTGAACCAATATTGCCCAATGGTGATACTAGAAATATATATATATATATATATATATATATATATATATATATATATATATGTATGATTTTCATTAAATATATATATTTATTGCAAGTCCAGTCAAAATATCCAAATAGCCACGGTATTTTTCACAGAACTATTTGAAAACCTAAATTTTATATAGAACCAGATGTGACCCTAGTAGCTCAAGCAATCTATGAGCAAAGAACACATCACCATCCCAGAGTTCAAGATTCATGACAAAGTAGCATTAATATGTTAACATAGTAGTAGCACAAGAACATAAGTTTATTCATAAAATAGAATTGAGGATGCATAAACTCCAAGCACCTTCATTCATATTACTTTTTGACAAAGAAGTCAAAAACATATGTTTGAGAAATGGTGACTTCCTTAAGAAATGGTTCAGGGAAAATGGTAATCCATCTACAGAAATATGGATCTAAATCCATGTTTTCAAATGTATACTAAAATAAAATCATGATACCTCAAATAACTAGATAGTGAAACCAAAACACTGACTCTGCTTGAAGACAAAATCCTCGGTGACATAGGTTTAGGTAAAGACTTTCTGAACAGAACATCAATGGCATAATAAATAATAAGAATGGCTATTGTCAAGTACACAAAAAAACAAGTGAGGAAAAATATGTATTAGGTTGTTTGAGTAAACACTCTATAAATGTCTTTTAAGTCCAATTGTTCAATTATGTGGTTCAACTCCAATATTTACTTTCTAGATTTTTAAAAATTTGTACAGCCTTTCTATTTGTGAGAGTGTGGTGCTGAAGCTTATTGGGATGATTGTCGTGGTGTGGTATCTAATAGTTCTTTTATGTCCGGTAGTCTTTGCTTTATAAAATTGTGTTTGCTGAAATTGGGTGCATGTGTATTTACAATTGTTATCTTTTCCTGTTAAGTTGGCCCCTTTAGCAATACGTGCTGGGCATCTTTGTCTCTTCTGACCAATTTTAGCTTGACGTCCTCTTTGTTAAAAAACAGGATAGCAATTTCTGCTTGCTTTCAGGCTCTTACTGCATGAAAGATCATTGCCCACCTTTCACTTTTAGTTTATCTCTTTATTTGTAAATGACGTATGTCTCCTGTAGGCAAAATAGGGTTGGGTTTTGGTTTTTGATCCAACTTGCCAATCTTCATCTTTGACTAGAGAGTTAAGACCATTTAACTAAGTCTTACTGTTGAAAGGCATATACAGAGAAAAGGTTTGACCTTATTTCGCCAGTGCTAATTCGTTTGTTTTTCTCCTTTGATTTAAGTGCACTTCCTGTTAGATATAGTCTTACCATTGGGCTCCTCGGTGATGATGGGGGTTTTATCTCTATGTAGATCCTCTTGAGCATTTTCTGCAATGCTGATTTGGTGGTCATAAATTTCCTTACAACCTCTTTTTGTGGAAAATAATTATTTTATTATCAATTGTGAAGGATAATTTTGAAGGACATAAAAATAGACTTCTCAGAGATCGGAAAGGCCCTTAAAGGTGGGGGAAGTGGTAAACAGGATTGGAGAGAAAAAGGGGGAAAGATCAAAAAGCAATACTATGTAGACCAATTTCCCGAGTTTAATGCAATCAAAATGCAAATGAAAAACTTATCACAAACATATACAAATAAAATAATTAAATATTTAAAAGAATAAAAAGTTTCTAAAAATTGGATTAGTGGTTGTTTCCATTTAGGACTTGAAAATATTTATTCCAAGTATTTAAGATTAGTACTGTGAAATCTGCTTTCACTCTGATAGGCTTGCCTGTATAAATTACATCACATTTTAATTTTCTAAAAGCTTTAGTATTCCCTCTTTGTGCTGAGTTTCTTGACTTTTTAATTATGATTTGTTGTAGAAGTGTTTATTGGTCATAGCTATTTGGGGCTAAAAATGCATAATTTACCTGAATATTAAATTATTTCCTGAGATTTAAAAATTATTATGCTATGATTTTGTTGAGTAAATTTTGAATAATCTTGGGGTCATTTTCTAACATTTCCATAACTTGTATAATTTTTAAGACATTTTTGGTGGAAGCAGTCATGTAGCAGTAGTTGAAATTAAATTGTGCATCTCCAAGTACAATATGTACCATATCAACCTTGTCTTCAAGGTCTGGCAGTGTCTTCTTAGATTGATCTTTCCTGTTGCCCATACTTTCCATTGAATTTTTCATAACGAAGTATCGTGGTTTGGCTCTGGAATGTCCCCCAAAAGTCTAATATATTTAAATGTCTATGGAACCATGTGATGTTGGTAGATTGGGGTCTAGTCTGGAGGGGTGGATTATAGCCATGTAAATTAGGATTAATGGCATGTGAGTTAAGATTGACAGCATGTAGTGGACACACCTTCCAAACCTGTATCCAGGAGGGGCTGAGACCTGGAAGGATATATAAGCTGCTTCCTGCCTTCCTTGAGGACTAGTCTCAACATCTCTCAACTTGTGTTCCTGTTTGTACTGTCGTGAGAAACTGCCTCCACCTCTGCCTCTGCCATGTGCTTTGATTTCTGCCAGCTGCCCTTTGATGGACTTGGGACCTTCTGAAACTGTGAGCTAAAATAAACTTTTCCTTTCCTAAATTTGTGGATGTTGAGTCTCAGTAATGGAAAAGTAACTGAAACATCAAGATTTGTATTTAGTTGCCTTTTATAATTTCTAATCCTTTCCAAAAGTGGTTCCTCATACTTTCAATTGTCTTCTTTATTGAAATTTGTATATGTCTTCCTTAAGCTTATTGATTTTTAAATATTTTTTTCTGGAGACAGGGTCTCACTCTGTAGTCCAGGTTGTTCCTGAACTCACTATGTAGCCCAGGCTGGCTTCAAACACAGAGCAATTGTCCCACCTCAGTCTCCAGAGTGCTGGGATTACAGGCATGAGCCACCACACCCAGATTATGTGATGGTAGGGAATCTAACCCAGGGTCTTGTAATGCTAGGTAAGTACTTTAATTGCTGAGCTATACCCACAACCCAACTCACTGACATTTTGATTAAATCTTTTGTTTCCTTCTTTGCATCTTATTTAAGCTTACTGAAAGTATGCATTTGTTTATTTGCTTCCTCTTCGAGCTCTTCAAACAAACAGTTTATACATCAGACATTTGAACTTTTTTGTGTAAAATTTCCTCTACTTTGGTGCCCATGAATCATCTTTTGGAAGAATTAAAAGCTTTTGTAGACACATAATTTTGTTATCTTATTTTCTCATACATCTACTATTTTTTGTATTGAGAGAAAAACCAATTACAGTGGAAAAGCTCTGTCACTCTGTGAATATTTCTTTAGTTAATGGATGTCTCCCTGTGATTGGTTCTTGGCGTGGGTTACGTTTTGGTTTTCATGCATGTTTTCAACCTATTCAGAGTAATAAGATGGCTCCTAATCACGCCATTGCGAGGAGGGAACGGCTAGTGGTCATATCAGCATCTACAGAACCAGCTATATACATATCTCTCAATCATATAATTTAATACTTATTTTAATAATTTCACACTTTAAACTGGGCATGGTGGTGCATACCTACAATTCCAGCCCTCAGGAAGCTGAGGCAGGAGGACTAATGTGAGTTCAAGGCCAGACTGGGCTACAGAATGAGTTCAGGACCCTGCTGGACATTAGAGCAAGACCCAGTCTCAAAAAAAAAATTTAAAATTTTTCCAATAACCGAGGAAGACTATAAAATTGTGCTGATAGTAAATATGGTAGGATTTGAAGATTGAGGCAAAGAAAAAAATAAAGAAAATTGTTCAGAATGAAGGGAAGGAGAAAAAAGAGCAGCAAAGAAACAAAAGCTAATACCTTGGTGATATCGTTTTCACACCTGAATTTCACGGCAGGGGGAGAGGGACTCTGAGAAATTATTTATGGGATAGGGAAAAGGAACAAGAAAAATGGAAGTATGAATGGAAATTGGAGAAAGCTGTAAGAAGGTCAGAACTAATTAATATGCGGATAGAATGCTTGTGTTTACATCCTTCCTAGTCAATTTTTTTGAGTTTTAACCTGACATGCCCATGAAAGATACTATCTAAAATACTAATTAACTTTTATCCTATGTTTCATATATAAAAACGCCACACACAGACTACACACATGCATGCACATGTGCATGCACATATAAGTTGATAAAAGAAAAAGAAAAAACATACATGTACAAAGCACAAAAATAGAGTCCTATCAGTCCTTCTTGTTGTAGTAGTCAGAATTTAACTAGTGGGATCTATCCTCTTAGTTCAAAACTGAGAAAACCTTGACTCACAGAGGTTGTGGGGCCTGAGCTCCAATCCTCCATGGTTGTAAATCCTTGCAATTGTTTACATCTGTTCTTTCTGTACCTTTCTTAGTGAGCATGCCACGTAACACCTTCTCACCCACTCGCCTCTGGGAAAAATATCTGTGCCTATGCTTCTCAAAGCATTTTGTTGAGCCTATGAATTTTGTGGCACTTAGGTGTTAGTGGAGAAGGCCCCTTCTATTAGGAGATCCATTGTGCTTGGGGCAAATGGCATGAGACCCAACTGGGCTCAGATCTCAGCAGTTATATGGTGATGGGTTAGAGCCCTATTTCTCTGATCTCTGTGGCATTTGGAGGGCAGACTACAGGTCAGATACCACACGGATATAGAGCTTGGTGGCATTTGGAGTGTGATCAGTAGAAGAGTGCCACTCTGATACTTCTCCTGTTGTCCTTATGTCTGTATCACATTGGTCACGGTTGCTGCACATCCCTGCAACTCATTATTCCCCGATGCTGGATTCAGGCCCCTGGCCAAGACCACGACCAAAAGCAGTACAAGATTTTGTATCCTTAGGGCTCAGTCATTACCCTCAAGGAATTTTCTGATCCACCTTTCTTTAGTGCCCTATTCTTAGAAGGCTTTCTCCCACAAATATCTCACTCAGTGATCTCCATCCCCCACTAGGGAAAAAAGACCTGGTACACGAGTTTACTGGGCTGTGGTTTCAAGGCTGAGTGACATTGCAGCAGCCCTGCAGTTACTGTTGTACTCAACTTTTCTTCCAGGGTTCAGGTCCATTCCCATGATGGCCTGTTCAACTGACCTAGGCTCTAAGCAATGCCTGGATTGAAAATGACTCTGTTTCTTTCTCTGAACATCCCTGATACTAAAATTTATAGAGCGGGCTGCTTCTTCAAGTTGCCTTTTCATGCTTGGGTTTTTGATTTCTCCCAAATTCTGAGTAGCTGTGTGTCTTGGTGATTGTCGCCTGAGTACTTGGTGAGTGCTGCTAACTCTAGTTTGCAAGGATGACCACCAGAAATACAGAATTTTCTTCTCCTACTTCCAATGCTAGACCTGAGGCAGACATTGAGATATCCTGTTCATCCTGTCCTCTCTGTCATATCTTTGCCAACCAGATACTCATGTAATAACACAATATACTGCCTGATACTTTTTCCTCTTTTTCTCATCTCCCACCTTCCCCACTCCTCTTAAATCTCTTTTAAGTGAATAAACCCAAATAAATAAGCTTGTAAACTATTCCTACCAACTGACCAGATGCAGTCAGATATGCCTAAATATCAGTTAGGCTCAACTGGGACCACTGCTAAGACTTTTTTGTTGTAATGTACATGCAATAACAGATACAGATGAGTCATGTCAGATTGTATTATGTTGAAGGGAAAGCCCACCCCAGGGACATTCAATTGTTATACTTTCTGTTTTGATTTTTGTTTAAACTTCTCTTGCCTAGAGGCCCAAGGTCTGTAGAAGCCGTTGAATCAGTTCTGATACTAAAATGAGCTAGTTGTCCCTTACAGACTAGGGAGTAGAAGGGTATTGCTTACTATTATGATCCATTTCTTGGGGAAGAAAAACTATAAGTTACAACTAGAGATATCTGAAACTTAGTGCTTATCCAAGTTTTGATGTTAATGCTGCAGTCATTTTTTCTGGGATGAAGACATAAATCTCAAGCATCTTATTTTATGCAATTTCACGCTTTTAAAGTACCTGATTCCACTGATTTCACTCAGCCATATTGAAGGCTTTGCCTACATTGGAGTGACCAATGAACACTATATTTTATTTATAGCATAAACTGAAAAGAGGAAAAAGAAACAGACTGGCAACTCTTCTAATGTGAGAAACAACATAAAGATGAGTGTGTTCCAACTTGATAGAAGGACCAAGTCCATCCATCGTGATGGATCAAACTGCCCACTTCAAGCAGTAACTGATCTGTGATGATTAAATTCTGCCATCAGTCATGTGGATAAAGCCTGGGTTCTTCCTTACAAACTGTGCTATTACTGTTGTTTGAAGAACAACCTTTCTCCGCAAAAAGATTTCTATCCAATTCTTTTATAATATATATCTGTTGTACACTAAGTATTCTTGATAGTTCTTGATATTTTATCCTTTATAAAATCTTCACAAAATGTTTTTCCCTAGACTCTGAGGTGACAGAAATAAAATAAATCATCTATTACTTTGTTGTACTAGTTTTTGCACCGTCATTTCTACTATTGTCTAGACTGAGATACAAACTGGAAAGGACTGGAATAATTTTTAAGTCACAGGTGACTCTCTGGTCCTTTCAAAACATACTGAATTTTTCAATAACTGAAATAATCATGTGAATCAAAATGTCAAAAGTATACCCCTATCATATCAATAAATGTCCAAACTGTCATCATTCTTTACAAGACTAGTAGGGTGCAATCTCTTAGTAGCATTTGAAAATACATGTAACAAAAAAACTAGCATATTCCCCACTCAAAAGTACCATTTTGAAAAACTAAAAGGGACTGAGGTCAGAGCAGAAGAGAGACAAACAATATATATTAGCAGTATTTTATTGTTAAAAAAATAACAGCAAATAAATATCTAAGAAGGGAGCTGGGAGCATAGCTCAGTGATTAGACCCCTTGGCCTCTTGCCTGAGAAGAGCAATGCCCTAGATTTGATCCCCCGGCACCACATAGTAGTTGGGTGGAGTGGTGCATGTCTATAATTCTGGTATTCAGAAGGCTGAGGCTGCAGAATTGTGGTGAATTCTAGGTCAGCCTGGGCTATATTATCAGCTCAAGATTAGCTTGGAGTATGGAGTAAGACTATCAAAAATAAACCAACAAAAAATAAATGAATAAAATCTACAAAGTCTATTGAAGGCAAGATAACACTACCTTAATGAAGTCAGAATGACTCTTCTATTGACAGTAACTTCCACAGCTAGTTGAAAAAAAGGATTTTTTTCCTGAAAATATGAGTAGCACTCTGTTTATTCACACAGTGTTGTGATGCCATGCATTAAAATAATTAAATGTGTACTATTAGAGAAAATGTAAGGGGAGATTACAATTACATCAAGGATATATTATAAAATAACAATGGTGCAAGAAAAAGCAACTCATGCAAAGGAGAAGAGTAGATGCCTTATAAGTAGCAACATCAATTTGGATGCCATAGAAAATGAAACTATTATTCATGGAGATGAAAACAGTACTGATAATAAAACTTACTGTCTTTTCTGTGGACTCCACAAGCAAAGAGTGGTATATGGGATATTTAAGAAAAAATGCACACATCTAACTGACTCTTCACAACTTCCCCTTATTTTCCATCGTTAACACTGAATGTAGATTTATAAGGACAGGAAGCATTAAACTAAGCAAACCTACCATGAAAGGATTTATGGGGAAGCCCATAATTCATGAAGAGTTGAGGAGTAATTGGCTCTATGGTTCCTCACAAAGACTTCAATTTGGCCATTTGAAATTCTCTAGGAGTTGCCTTTATTTGCAATGAACTACTTCTAATTTTAAGCTTACTCATAATAATATTTTTTGAATCAGAGGCAGCCTTGGAAATCGAACAGACTTTTCCTGGAAGACTTTTTGTTGTTGTTTTTATTGTCGTGTTAAAGAAAATGATGGCTTTCTATCATAGCCCAAAACGTAATACAGTTTAGTCATTCAGTAAAGGCCACACAATGACCGTGATATACCAAATGGAAAACAACAATCTTGCCAAGAACAAACACAAAAGTAAACTGCCAAATATCTCTGCAGTTCTTTTTTTTTTTCAAAGTGCTAGAAGTGTTGGCAGGCATGTGTATGCAGGGCTCTGATAATAAGCAAATGAACATGTTTAACCTCTGGGCCTGATGAACTGTGTGGAAGAATCATGTCAGACTGTGTCATGTCTAAGGGGAGGCACACAAGATGTCAGTACAAACTAGGCTGATATTCATCAAATATTAGATTCCCTAGCTTCTAGAAATGCCTTACTTTCTCATTAGGTAACTTTCTGAACAGAAAAAGAATATGATAATTCTTACTTTTGGAAAATGTATTGCATGAAATGTAAAATTATAGAGTTAGGAAGGGAATATGAAACTAATATAGGTCACATCGTTCAATTTATAAATGCATAAACTGAGATCCAGATAAGAAAAATGATTTCCTTGAAGAGTATGCATGGAAAAGCAAAGATCTTCCTGACCAGAGTTACATTTGTTTCCTTGGATTGACCTGTTTGCAAACTGTCCCAACCAGGCTTCAAATTGCCAAGACTTTTTGTAACTAGAGATCTCAAAATTCTAGCAATACAAAAAACAAACAAACAAACAAACAAAAAAACCTGATTCCATTTTAGAGTATTTAATGAAGAAAGCGGAATGGTTATTCTTAGCAACTGTCAACAATACAAAGAAGCTAAGGTCCCATCGAGGATATTTCTGTTTAATTATAAATAAACTCAAACCCAAAATGACCAATGTGTGTTCTTGCCCATTAAGTATAGGGCTCACTCAGCAGCAGCGTTCTTACTGATTAGCCCAAGAAACAAATTACCAAGAAACAAAGCTAAAGAATTCCTATATTTGTCATATTACTAATTATTTATTCATCATGAATGAATGCTACCTTTAGTATCATTCTAATCCTTGTTTTCCATTCACTTTTCAGGCAATATTACCACACCCATGGCTGAAGGATTAAAAGCCTTTCTATGGCAATAAATATGGTTGCATTTTGCCACTCACTGTGTCTATAACTTTAGAGAGGACACTTAATTTTTCTGCGTTTCGATTTTCTCATGTGTTAACCCTTTGCAAGAAAAACTTAAATAAGATCTGTATGCAAAAAGTGCTTGAGAATTAGAAGGTATTGGATTTATATGAGTTAAATACAAATGCATGGAAAAGCACCTTCTTCTGGTAGCAACATGAAATAGGTACATAAAGGATAAAATATAATAAAAGGAGAAAATGCTCTTTTTGATTTTTTGAGTGATTTTAAAGCAATGGGAAAGCTTAGCATAGAACACATACAAGATAATGTAACACAGCCATGTTCTATAGGCCTTGATTTACCAACAAATTATTTCTTCTTATATGAGGATATGTGTGTGAAGTAACTTGAGCTAGCATGACCCTGGGTATTTTATGGATAGTATGGGAATTATTTGATATTAAACAGATTTTTTTTTTTACACATGACAGTATATACACACACAGCATAAAGGAATTTGTCACAGGAAACCCACACCTAGTGTGTGTGTGTGTGTGTGTGTATTTGGTTGAAACTCTGAAGAGTTTTATTACCTATGCCTTTTAATTCCCAATTGGCACCTTGTACATCAGACTCCATTCTTTTCCCCAGGGATTGTTTGTTTCAAAAAATAGGAGCCCACTCAAGCAAACTTGAACAAAAATAAATTTAATATAAGCCCAACCCAAGCAGTATCATGGAAATCCAAGGGCAACCAACAAAGTTTGGTAAGAACTGTATGAACTGGAAATGTATTTAAACCAGAAATTGTGATTATTTGTGCTGTAAAATACCCTCTTTTATCCCTAAAACTCTGCTGCTTTCTCTTCCTTGGTCAACTCACTTCCCCTGCTTTCAGATGGCCCAATATGAGTACAAGCATACATTCGGGTCAATCCTTCGTCCTCTTCTAAGTAGATCTAAGGATCTTACCTCAAATTCTGGAGGAGGAAGAGCAGCTGATAGACATAGATGAGCTAGCAGATTAGCAATTTGGGGTGCTCATTTGTCTTAGTTAATTTCTCACTGCTCGGACAGA
Source organism: Ctenodactylus gundi (assembly GCA_004027205.1). Lineage (NCBI taxonomy): Eukaryota > Metazoa > Chordata > Mammalia > Rodentia > Ctenodactylidae > Ctenodactylus > Ctenodactylus gundi. Next base: position 119,708 of record PVKB01003482.1, on the reverse strand, counting down.
ATACCCAGCATCCACAACTTTAGGGAGAAAAGATTTATTTTAGCTCACAGTTTCAGAAAGTCCCAGTCTATTCATGGGTATTTGGAAATGGTAGAATCACACGGCAGGGTTGTGGCTCGAGCTGGCACTGGAGCTGGGGCCAGAGCTGGGGCCAGGGTAATGCCCAGGGCCAGAAAGAGAGCTTCTCATGGCATAGCAGAACAGAGCCACGTCTGAGCAGAAGGGCAGACCTGGCACACATCCTTCCAGTTCAAGCACCAAGCATCTACCCCTCCTAGCTAGGCCCCACATCCCAACAGTACGCAGTATCCATAGATACATGAACGTTGGGGTGGGGGGAGCACTCCAGATCCAAACCACAACATTCCACCTCTGACTCCCAAAAGACTCATGTTTAGGCTGAAGGAATGGCTCAGTGGTTAAAGCGCTTGTCTAGTAAGTGCTAAGTACCCTAACTCGATTTCCCAGTGCCACATAAGCTGGGCGTGGTGGCTCATGCCTATAATCCCTACACTCGGGAGGCTGAGACAGGAGGATTACTGTGAGTCTAAGGCTGGCCTGAGCTCCAAAGTGAGATCAGGTCCAGCCCGGACCACAGAGTGAGACCCTGTCTCAGAAAAAAAAAAAAAAAAAAAAAAAAAAAAAAAAAAAAAAAAAAAAAAAAAAAAAAAAAAAAAAAAAAAAAAAAAAAAAAAAAAAAAAAAAAAAAAAAAAAAAAAAAAAAAAAAAAAAAAAAAAAAATTCCAAAAGACTCATGTTTACCTCCTTATGCAAAACGTGTTTAGTCCTTTTTTAAGAGTTGCCAAAGTATTAACAGTTTCAGAACTGCTGAAATGTCCAAGTTGAAAGTCTCCTCTGAGAGGTAAAGCAGACTCTCAGCTGCAAGCTTCTGTGAAAATGAAAGAGTTAAAGACACCCAACATACAACAGCACAGGGTGAATAGTCCCATTCCAAAAGGGAAGATAGATGGATAAAAGGCAATTGGATCAAAACAAGTTCTAAACACAGCAGGGCAAGGGTTAAATCCTGTGGTCCTTTGTCCAGCATCCATAGTAAACTGTTGTGTGATATGAATTCCACAGGGCTTGGGTGGCCCCATTCCTCTAGCATTGGCTTGGGCTGCAAACTTCATCTTATCTCCATTGGGCTACCCACAGCTGACCTTCCTCAGGGAACAATACATTTTCCTGACTTCTCCAAAATTTCCTGGTCTCCATTGTACCTTAAGCTTCTCCTTCACAACTTTGTGCACTGTCTTCCCAGGGGCACACTGCCTGCCCTCTGAGGCCATCCTCTGAAATTTGATGGAAGTCTCAATGATCCCATATATCTTATACTCTCCAAGCCTATATATAGACATGGCCTAAGTCTGCCACTGGCTTGAATAGTAACCTCAACCTTGGATAAAAGCTGAAGAGGCAACAAATATTTTTCTCTTTGGCTCTACAGGATGTCAAGGAGTACTTTTATCAGAGCAAGTTCCTTTGCCTCCCCAACCTTAAGTTAATAAAGGGTGGTGTCTTGTTGACTTTTGAGTTGCCCTCACTCATGGCATCTTTTTAATAGTTCTGTTGGTAAGCACTTGGCCTCTATTTAATGCTAATCTTTTTAACTTTCCCATGCTCATTTGCTCCACCATTGCAGACCAAGTGTAAACTTCTTACATCATTTTTCCTGCCATTTTTTCCCTGCTTTTCACCATGGACTTGGCTAAAAGCTGCAAACAGTAACCAAATGACAACATAAGCATTGGGCTGCCTTGAGATTCCCTTCGCCAGATAAAGTAGTTCACCACCCTTTGTCTCCGTTTGAGGCAAACTCTCTGGATAAGGGCAAAATGCTGACAAACTTTCTACAGAGTGTAGCATACGTGGCTTTTAGACCATTTGCCAATACAGTTCTCCTTTTCATCTGAAACTTCCCAAACCTGGTCTTTCTATTCCACAATTATATCATCATTCTGTTCTTCTGATCTCCTATCAGAATCTCCTATCAGGCTCAGCTTAGAGCACTCCAAGGCTTCTCCTGCTAGAATATTTCCAAACTCCTCCAGCAAATCAGATGCAAAGGCTTCTAAATCACATGGTCATGTAAAGTCACAGCAACAGCCTCAATTGTGTGGTACCAACTTCTGGTTTACTTATGTTTTTGTTGCTGGAATAGAATACTTGACATCCACAGCTTTAGGAAGGAAAGTTTATTTTAGTTCACAGCTTCAGAAGGTCACAGTCTACTCACGGATGAGAGTCTGGAAATGGTGAAATCACTTGATGAGGCAGAAGCCAGAGCCAGAGTAAGGCCTGTGTCTGGAACCATGACCAGGAACAGAGAGAGAGAGAGCTCCTCATGGCATGGCAGAATAGAACCAAGTCTGGGAGGAGGGGCAGAACCAACACACACCTCTCCAAGTTAAGCTTTAAGCATCAAGCATCTGTCCCTTCCAGCTAGGACTCACCTCCCAACAGTAGACAATATCCATAGGTAAATGAGGCTTTGGTGGGACATTCCAGATCCAAACCACAATATCATTCATAACACTTGGATGTGCCTCAGGGTTGAGGAATCAGGCAGAGTCACTAAACTGTTCTAATGCTGTGAATAGGACTGCTGTGCTGGAACAAGTGAGATTTGGAACACAATCTCAATTAACCTGATATCTTAGTTACTCTGAAAGCTATGATTTCTCAAATGAAACAAACCTGAAAGCTATGAGCAAATAAAATAAGCCCAAAATTAAGACATTGCCCATTTACTGATTTTTTTTCTTTGTTGAGACAGGGTCTCACTCTCTGGTCCAGCCTGGTCCTGAACTCACTATGGAGCCCAGGCTGGCCTTGGACTCATGACAATCCTCCTGGCTTAGCCTCCTGAGTGCTGAGATTATAGCAAGTGCCATCACACTTTGCTTATGTGGTGCTGGGGAATCAAACTCTGGTGCTTTGCCCTTGACGTAGCACTTGCTAGGCATGCGCTTTAACTGCTGAGCCATTCCTCCAGCCCCTGCCCATTTACTGTTTCATGTCAGCCCGGGTGTATAAATCAACCTCAACATATTAATAATGTTGAATTATCATTGTCATTTTATGGTAGGTACTTTAATCCAATAAGCAGGACTTGGTAATTCATTATTTGGCTAAATAAAGTAATTAGAGCAAACAGTCATTAAACTATGTTATACATCTTTTTGTGAAGATAGCTTCTCCCTTTAGGGTCCAATCAAATATGGCATAGAAAATTATTTTTTTATTTTTTCTTATTTCTACCTCCTCACCTTTTCCTTAGGTATAGCTAACTTCTAAAGTTTTGCACCATCTTGCTTGTATATGCCACATCCATGATGATTTCTAATTAGAGCTCCTTTAAAGTGGAATGAGAATTTAAAAGACCTCTGGGACAAAATACTACACTGTCTCAGATTAGCTTTACAGCAATTGTGGCAGGAGAGTGAGTGAGGCCTAGATTAAACAAGATCGGACATATTGGGATAATTGTTGAAGATGGCTATGAGTATAAAATTTGTTTTTCAATTTTCCATGGAATAAAGTTTGGAAAATATGAAGCAATTTGGATGTAGAAGTTGCTGTAAGTTTCCCCATTTTTTACATTTTCTCACCCATGCCCGACTTAAGGGATTTTTAGCAACCTACTTGTATTGAGTCTTGCAAAGGCATTCAGCCTTGGTTTCATCGAAGCAACAACTTTGCATTTGTATTTCAGCAGTTTACATAATATTTAATTAAATCACGCAATTACATTATTATGTACAACTGGCATAAGCAGATTTGAAACAAACTCAACTAATTTTGATAAGCATTCAACTCAAATGATTGAAGCAAGTGTCTGGGAAAATTAGACACTTCTAAACACACTTCTTCTGACAATGTTGTTAACTACGAGCAGTTATTGTATCATCGCTGTTGGTAACAGGGTTTTACAGAATATCATTAATTCAGTGAGCCGTGCAGAAGTTCATTAAGACGTCACTATACACTGTACTACTATTTATACTCTTATTATTATTGTGTGCTCTCCCATGTTTTTTTTAAACTTTATAAAATCCTGTTTCGCATCCTTGAACTACAGAACTTTGAAGGCTGTTAGTCTTCCTCAAATGATTTTCTGGAGTATAGTGAAGGCAGTGGAATTTTTTTTTAGTTACTCATATTTTTCAAACATGGAAAATATTTAATTTCCATATTCTTATTAAAATGACTTTTGGCTTTCTCTCTATTCTCTAATTCAGCTTTTTCATTTAAAGAAAAAATGTTAAGTAGCTTGTTTTATGAACATCGGTTTGGCACGAAGCCTGATTGTACTCGCTAAGCCTCCTAGTAGTGATACCAAGGAACTAATTAAAATTCTGAGATCAGAGTACCCACCCAGAGAGACTAAAGGGAGCCTAGCGGATCTCTGCTCCACGTCTCTGAAGCCATTTGTTAGAATACCTTGAGAAAGTGAGTAAGTCTTTATTTCACTGGGCAGGATGACACAAGGTGGCACGGCACACTGATTTTTTTAAATGATAAAACTAGAGACTAGAATTCCCTTTTTCTCATTTTCCCTCCATGACACCTCATAAATTTGCCTCAGAACGCAATAGTCATATTGTCCATTGGGTTTCTTTTCTCATATTCACAACTGCCTGTGTTGGCAAGGACTGCTCTTCCTGTGCTTAGCCACTTTCCCATGACTACCTCACAGAACTCACTGGAGCAGCGTAATCTGCTCCTCCATTCTCCTGCTTGGTTATGCAGCAGCAGCTAGCTGTTTGAGTCATGAAGAATACACTTTTCAAAATGCATTCTGTAAGCTCTGAGGGGCTAATAATCAAATTAGGCTTCTAACAAATAGCAATTTAAATGCTGAAATTAATGAGAGGTCAAAGAATTAAGCTCTGCACGGAGTTTTAATTATCCTGTCCTATGTGACTCTGCAAGAACGTTTTTAAAGGAACACCATCACAGAGCATTCAACTGGTGCTTTCAGCTTCATTAAGAAGATTTACATAACCTATTATATAAATGGGAAATATGCAGTTTATTTCCAAGAAGAGCAGGAACCTAAAACCTCTTCAGAGTTGGAAAGCAAGCATTGCCTTGTTTTGATGTTCGATTAGAATATCATTCACAGAACACTTTTCTTAACAACACTGCTCAATCAAGTAACAGGCAGAGCCTGTCTTCAAGGGAATCTCATATACTGTCATATCTAAAGAGAAAGACTGAAAAAAATGGATGAATTACAGCTCGATTTTTCTGGTTTTGTTTCCTGTGTTTCACCTTTTAAAATCTCCTTTCCACCTATTTGTACCACAATCCCAGCACAACCTTTGCCACCACCACCACCACCACCACCACCACCACCACTACTCCTGTAGTCAAAAAATATTTTTCATCCCTCCTGGGCAATGGAATCTATTTATGACAGGTTCATTTATTTGTTTTGAAGAAAGAAAGTGGCAAAATCAATTACTGAAGAAAGCTCTGATATCGACTGATGCAAACTCTTTCAGGCAAAAATATAAACAAATGGTTGCCACACTTCAAATCTGGAAAAACGATTGATTTGAAGGCTTTTGAGATGTTAACATCGATAGACTGAGTACTTCTGCTCTAGAAAATCTTTTGCTGCCAAAAGGGTTAATTGTCCCAAGGTAATACCCACCTGCCAAATCATTTTAGGCCCAGAAATTCATCTGGGAAAAGGGCATTCTTTGTCAATAACCATGTCAATAAAATTGCAAATGGAACATAAGAAAATCAAATGCATCATAATATCAGAACAACAATACAGCTAGCTCAGAACATTGAATAATCTGGATATTGAATTATTTAACCTTATTTTGAGGAAAAAACTATTAAAGTATAAAGACAAACACAAAAAATTAGAAAAAACACAAAATTTAAAAGCGTTCTAAAAAAAAGACACAGTCTGAAAATTCTTCTGCTAAACTTGCCATCACCACATTCTACCATGTGACATGACTTCACTATTCTTTTGAATTGTTAGCTTCTAGTTATTTATTTTTGTTTTTTTCTTATGAGACCATGTATCTTCCAGGGTAAGGACATGTGCCTGAGACTCAAACTAAATACCAGTTCTGCTACTCACATAGCCACATAGTCTTGAGCAGGTAACTTTTTCTTTTTCTTTTTCAGCCTCAGTCTCTTCTCATTAGCAAAACTTGGATAATAGGAAGGCTGTAAGAGTCCAGGTTTGTAGCTAAACGGCCTAGGTTCAAATCCTCTGCTCTATCGTATCTTGGCTGCATGACCTTGAGTAGATTTTCCAAGTTCTCCCTGCCTCGCTCAGTTCTCCACTCAATAAAAGGGGATGATTGCTATAATGACCGCAAAAGGTCATCATGGGAATTACGGAACACACGTAAACCATTTGTAAGAGTTCAATAAATACATCATTAACACTTACCTCAGAAGGTTGTTGTGAGGATGAAATGAAATAATGAATTAAAAGCTTTCAGTTTTTAATTTTAAAAAATGTTCAATAAATGCTAGTATGGGAGAAATAATTTTTTCCTATACCTTATTATTTTCTGTGTACTCGGAAGCCTATGAATTAAACAAAGAAAATACAGACTAACAAGAGAAAAGGCACAGAGGTTTTATTAGTTTTTACTAACATTTATGTGCGCAGGAAGTTCAAAGAAAAGAAGTGAAACTCAAAAGAAGGGCTAGATTTAAGACCTTCTACACATTTTTAACATAGGAAAAACCTTTGCCCTTCCACAGATGACAAACCATGGGAAAAGACCTAGGAAATACATGAGAATGTAAGGAAAGATAAGGATTGTGCTTGTGAGATCTGTAAGCCTCTTTATACAAAATCGTCTAAGAGATTTTGCATCTCCAGTGTTGAGTGACTCTTCACTTCCTGAAAGAGGGGAGAAACATCTCATAAACTGAAGCTTTGCCCTGCTCTTAAGTACCTAAGTGGAAACCAGAGGACTCTTTCTGCAATTGTTAGTTCTCAGTTGATTTCACCTCAAATTAATTTATGTAACTGCTACAGCAAAATTAGACATTATTTATTTAATTATTCTTTGGTATTGAGGATCTGACCCAAGGCTGTCACACTGAGTATATCCCCAGCCCAGTCTTTGTTTTTGATTTTGAAACAAGGTCTAGCTAAGTCATTAAATTGCACAGGCTAGGCTTGAAATTACAATTCTCCTGCCTTAGTCTCCCAAAATGCTAGATTTATAGACCTGCAGCACTGGGCATGGCTTAAATTAAACTTTAACAGTTAGATTTTGCTTTAAAATAAGCAACTTATCTAAACTTTCTCCTGAGTGCATAACTAACACCCCTCCTATTCTCAGTCCAAATATGCAGGTGCTGGTCTGAAAAGATTGGGGCCCAGTTCCCTTTTCTTAAAAGAAGGGAAAGATTGAGGCATGGATTTGGCTGAATGTGATAAAGGGGCATGAAAATGTGTGTCACCCCTCCATTTCCCCTCCCCTTTGTTCCTCACTATAAAAGACCCCTACACATCTGTCCAAGGTGAGATGGGAATGTGAGGCACATTGGCCCTACACATCTTACAGCTACCTTGAATAAATTCTTTTTTCCTTTTTACAAAAATATGCAGTCTCCTTTGACTTGCTCAGTGGTAAGGAAACAGATCTAAGACCCAAGTGGCTGGTAACACTTAGAGACAGCTTTTGTAGCAGGGTCTTAGGGGCTGCTTTTTAAGAACACACTTCACTTGAGACTGCAGGTGTCCAATAGGTAACGAAAAGAAAGTAGGATTCAAGCTCACCTTCTCTGCTTTCGCGTTTCGTCTGCGTCTTTTTACTATCTTAAACTTTGGATAAGATTACTGCTTGGCTCTGCATGGAAATACGTTAACCATTGAAGGGATGTTGTCTGAAATTGGTAATTTCCGCCCCTGAAGGCCTAAGGCACCAAGATAAAAGTAACCAAATCATATCCAAGATTTTCAGCAGCATTATAATCAGCAGACTTTCCGCTCTCAGCTTTTAGAGTGCTCTGATTCAGACCACCAATCACTGACCTAACTAATTCCATCTTGCCCTTCCGGCTTACTCTTTCTCTGAGTCATTCTTTAATGCCGGAACTTTGGATTCCCGGAACAACATCTTGCCAAAATTACCCCTAAAAAGCAATGACCTTCTTTTCCTCTGCAAGGCATTGAAAGACCATCCTGAGATAATAATGAAAACCATAATTTGACCATGATTACTGGACTGTACTTGCTTCTTGCTCCACTCCTTCTGTTTTAGTTCCTACCTTATATAACTCCAAAGCTCATGTTAGCTTCTCAAAGACAGGACTTAGGGAACTAATTCTCTGTTCCTTCCCAAAGAGGCTATTTGAAATAAATTCTGTTATTAGTTTACCACTGCCTTTCACCAATTGGAGAAAATGGCCAAGCCTAGTTCACTGAAAACTTCCAGAACCAGGCTTTTGCTTAGGACCTCGGTAACTTTTTCACATCAAAATAGCAATATTTTGCAGTTGCGTGCTAATCTCCTTCACTGGCTTTGGTTGTGTTTGGGGTGTGTGGATATTGACTGTCCAACAAAGGTCTTTGTTATGGTTTGGATCTGGAATATCCTCCAAAAGCCTCATGTGTTTGGAAGTACAGGAATACCTATGGAATCATGTGGTATGAAGAGGTGGGGCCTGGTAGAAAGGGATGGAACACTGGGGCTTGACCCACAGGAGTGGATTACTGGACAGGATCTGGAAGGGTTGCTCTGCTCTTACTCCCTTATTTAGCTTTCTGTCTGCCATACATGAAGAGCGTTCATCAGTCTAGACCTCTACCATGTGCTTCCACAGCTGTCAGCTGTTCATGAACGGACTGTGTGAATCCTTCTGAAACTGTGAGCTAAAATAAGTCTTTCCTCCCTTGAGTTGTGGGTATTGTATATTTTGTCCCAGAAACAAATAAGTAACTAAGATAGTCCTAGAGGGCAGGTCTTATATTTCTCCTTATTACAATGTCTAACATCATGTGATATGCAAATAGGAGTGACTCAAGGATAGCCAAAGGAAGAAATAAAGGCACAAATCCTCACCCAAAATAGAAACTCAAGTATCAAAACTGGACTCACAGTAATGAAAAGACTATATTTTATTAAAAATTGATGATGCAGAAATATGGCTGATTTTTGGTGAGCTACAGTTGTAGTAAGTTGTACTAAGAGACAATAATTCAGTGGTTGTTATTTGAAAATGATAATAACAACAGATGATTCAGAAAAAATAATTAACAGCCAAACGAAGATGTTCCATAGGTGCAGCTTAGAGAGTTCTCAGATGAGATTTATGGGTCACCTTCACAACTTTGATCTCTATGCCACCAGTCAGTGAGACCACCAAAATCTTCCTTTACAATTTTCACATTGTACACATACTACCTTTTCTATTATTAATTTAAATATCTTTCTTCTTTAGCTTAAATTTTTACTTACTTGGAAAGGAGAGTTTGTCTCATTATAGTAAATGAAAACTGATATCATTTATCATACATAGAAAGCAATTTTACAAATAAATATAATAAAAATAAACACTGTTGTCAAAATCTACTTCAATATTGTTATCTATTGAAGTTTCCTAAGCCTGAGGCCTAGAGACTTGATTTTTCATTGTTAAAATTTTTAATTCAAATGTGTCAGAAATGTTCAAGACAGATTTACACCAACGTGAGAACTGAAAATCATTCTAAACGGCTTCTTCTCATTACATGATACTACATGATTTTATGTTTATATAATTCATAGGTGACCTGAAATCATTTGTGTACCACCATCACCTTTGGCAAAATATTGGCCTAGGTGATTAAGCAAGAAGAGTTTCCAGCTCTCCTAAGCCCTATAACAATGTTCTTCATGGTGTAGCCTCTGGATTGCTTGCATTAGAATCACCTAACAGTGCTTTCCTTGAAAAAGAAGATAATTAGTTAAAGGGATAATTAGTTAATTGCCATTTAATATAAGAAGATTGAAATACAGAAAGCTAATTTTTAAAGAAATACCCCAAATTGATTGTGATGTACAGTAAAATGTGAAAACCAGGGCTGTATCTTAGTAATTATTGAGGAAGATAGAACCCACCCATCTGTAGGCATAGAAAAGTTGAAAGAAGCACTAGAAGAGTCCAGCTAAATTAAGTTCTTTTCCCTAGGCCCAAAGAACAAAATTACAATGTGAGAAGTAAAAGGTTGCATCTCATTGGGTTATTTTCATCCCACAATGAGGCAAAAATGAAAACAAAACGGAGAGATACAGAGAGACAGGAGAGAAAGGCTTCCAGCAATGAGGGAATAAAAAAATCTGTGGAAGAAACACATTGATTGGCAAGAAAAGATGAAAGGAATTTAACATGTGACTTTGCTAAGTGATCACCGAGCAGGAGTGTGGTAACAGTTCACAAATGTTCCAATCATGCATTAAGAAGAGAAGAATTTGTTAAGCAAAAGTAAGGAGGGATAATTAGACATTAAAGGGATGTAATTGATTAACTTTTATTCCGTATAACTAACCAAAGCATTCCTGCTCTATGTAGTGTAAAATTTCTGCCTCAAACGATATGCACTCCTCGTCTTCCCATGAAATAGAGGGTCCTGAACATTGCTGTAGGGTTCACCTCTTTATTTCACCTTACTCTCCCTAACTCCTAGGTCAGTGTAGGTGTTTTACCTCCATACTCATTTCAAAGTTGCAACCCCTTACTCCTACAAGGCAAATCCTACAGCTCCACCAGCCCTAGGCCTTTAATAGTACCTTGGAAGAGTTTGGACTAAAGCTTAAGAAACCTCCCCCAAGGGCTGGGGGCACAGCTCAGTGATTATAGCACTTGCTGAGGAAGCCCCTGGCTCCCAGCTCAATCCCTCAGCACAACATACTATCTGGGTGTGATGGCACACACCTGTAATCCTAGCACTTGGAGGCTGAGGCAAGCATACGGCCATAAATTCTAGAAGAGCCTGGGCTACATAGTGAGTTCAAGACCAGCCCGGACTACAAAGTAAAGTGGAACGCTGCCTCAAAACAAAACAAACAACTACAACAACAAAATCCCCCTTCCAATTAAGAAGCTGAGAAATTGTTTGGTAGTGAGGCCAGATTCGGACAAACTACTATGTTTTCAAATATGTCTTTGACATCTTTTTGTGCCACTCCCAGCACCAGGTCTCAAGAGGCCACAGAACATACGTGTCCCTTTTGTAAAAAGAAGAAGAATTAGAATAGACTAACGTGACTTATTGCTACTTCTGGGAACAAGACAAGCAACCACTTTAAAAAGCATTGTGAAGGGGGGAAAAGACACTAAAACCAAATAAATGAATTTTAAAATTTGAATTTTCGATGCTGGGATACCTGATTGCTGACCTTTTTGGGGAGGAGGAACATCATCGATGACACTCAGTTTACCACTCTAATGTCTCCATACTGCTGTCCCTAAATCTCAAATTAATCAGTGACACCTGTGAATATTTACAGACGGAGGTAGCAACCTTTGTTCTTACAGAACTTTTGCCTCTTACCACTTCAGAGACATTGACCTGTGAGTGCCTTGTAGAACGCATTTACTTCCTGGAAGCCTCCCATCACAGCACAGCAGTCTTTAACTTATGTTTAAAGCTATATTCGGATTTATAAGAGAATCCACAATTACCGTCTATCTTTTCCCTTCCAGTCATTTTATGGTTTCTTGATGGCTCATTTTACCGCGGACCAGCTCAAACTCAGAATGCTGTTCAATCAGCCAAAAATTTTCTGACTGAATTATTAAGTTAGGAAATGTGGCATAAGTGGCCTAATTTGAGACTCCAGCTAGCGGATTCAGAGGCAGGAATGTAGAGTAACGACTTGAAACGCATCCCTTAACGGATAGCCTGAATCAGTGCTGGATTTCTTCCATCTATATATTTTATATAATAAAGTAGCACTGTACTTTCCAAGAAATTTCGTATTACCATAGACAATTCGCTTTCATTGTGGTTTAATTGGGTTTAATATATAATTCGTTTGAATGTCCTTTTTATCACCAGTTTCTATCTGAAGTAGATAACAACAAAATATTAATTTCCAAGGTTGTGGAGTGGTCCGGTGCTGCAGTTTTTAGTTTACTTGCTGATTTGCTCATGGCTTGCTGTGTGCATGAGGTGAGACTTCTATTCTCCATATAGCCTGGGCCATCCTCAAACTCGAGATCCTCCTACCTTAGTCTCTCAGAGTGCACCCCACCTCCAGCTGACTCATTTTCCTGTTTGTCCGTGACCACTGCCTCCTTGTCTTAAAAATGGAACCCTTTGTGTCCTATGGTGAAATACAGTTTATATAATTTTATTTTTGCTCTCGTCCTAGGCATGATCTATGACACAAAGGGGGTCTTATGACCCATACCCAGTTTATCGAAGTACCCAGCCCTCTGAGCCCAGTGATGGGTACAGGATGATTACATGATTCAAGACATGTTACTCAAGGTGCTTCTGCAGAACTTGCTGCATATGGGTTGAGGGTGGCCGACAATCATTCTCCTGTTCCTGTGCCACTGAGCGGGGGAGGGTGGTAGTTATACATATCAAAAAGAAGCACAATTAGCACAACTTGATAGCACAGGCCTGTAATCCCAGCACTCTGAGACCCTGAGGCAGGGAGATCACAAGTTTGAGCCCAGCCTGTGCAACTTAGCTACTGAGTGAGACCTTGTCTCAAAATGAACACCAAAAAATGGGCTGGGGATATAGCATAGGGTGAAGACCCTGGGGGTTACATTTCAGCATTGCAGAACAAATAAACAAATAAATAAATCAAGCAGAAGCAACAGGTGAGAGAAACTCAGAGCTCTCAGAGATAGCTGTTGCCGAAGCTATTAAAACCATCTTTCAACTTTAAAAGTACATTCTCTAATATGGTTACTTTTTCACTTAAGTTAGTTTGCACTTGATACCTAACATTCACAACCAATATATTCCCAAAGAACACACATCCATGCCTAATTAGAAAAAATAATATTTAAAATAGAGGTGCACCTTAACTTATGTAATTGGTATCTTTTTCAGAAATTGAAAGAGCAAATTTTGCCAATCAAATCATAGTAGCATCAGAAGCAACTCAAAAATAATATACATTGCCGAAAGGAAACTTGCTGGGATTCTTTCACAGTGTAGCTTGTTGTTCGTTTATCTGTTTCTAGACAATGTATTTCAAACCAAATGAAAAAGAACGAATGATTTACAGTGATTCAAGGAAGGCTATTCAATCAGTTTTCATGATCCCTGAAAGATAGCAATGGCTAGTGATTTGTTTACTTCTCAGATTTTATTCTCACCCTGTGTAGGTTTAGAAATTTGATTTAGTTGGTGTACTGAGATAGGATCTGTCCCTCAGGGAAGGATTCCCATGAAAAAGTTCACAGACGTTAATATAGAAAACTAAATGCCAATTGATTAATGGGACAATGAGAGACATTATCATCCATTGAACAAGAGTCCTTACCTCTGCAGATCATTTCTTTCTCTTCTTTAGGACACAAGTTACATCCTAATAGTTTCCATTGGGCTCAAGGATGTGTTTAATAGGACTGGGGGATATTATATATAATGTTTGGAATTATATGAGAAATCATAAAACTTCATACTTCGAACTTCTTTTGAAAACCAGAGTACCAACGCCGGTTCCTCCTTCTGTGAAATCAATTCCCTGAATTGGAATAGCAGCCAAGCCTTTCCATGAATTATGAATTCCCTAATATACTAAGGCACCCATCGGGCCTATTTCATTCATTTATATTCCCTTTCTGGCCTATTCAGGAATTTGAATCTGATCCATTTAGAAATGAAAGCTACAAGTGAAGGCAACAAGCTTCTTTCTGTTCCCTAGCCACACGGATTGGCTCAAGGGAGGAAAGAGAATGAAGCCAATGCAATAAAAGTCAGGAGTTTTGCTGAAAATTCTAAAGTAAATGCGGTCATTTTTTCTTGCAGCATATGAAAAAAGGAAATGTACATGCCACGGTAATGCTGAAAGCCATCCTGAGATTATGAGGGAAGCAATTCCTATGGTCACAAGCTACATCAAAGGAAACAGTAAAGACACGGGAAGAGATAGGGTCTTTTGAAGCAAGGTCTACTTAAAGCCATTCTGGATTTTTAAAAATTGGTATATGTTTGTAATACATAATATTTATAACCATTGCAGGAATTGGTGCTGTACCTATATATTTATATTTATCTACACTATTTTGATCATTCTCAGTCTCCTTTCCAACTCACTCTTCCCCCTTTCCACTTAAAGCAGAGCTAGTAATGGCTTTCTAGTTTTAACCTGGATTATTTTGACAGATTAAGAGAGTGTTTGTTGTAAAACACTTGTAATCTGTTGTCAATTTTGTTTTCTAAAGTGTCTAATTATCAAGCCAGATCTCTCACCAGACCAAAACTTTGTCTCTAAAGAACTCAGAGGTACATCTATCTTGATGTTAAAATATTGGTTAAAATAGTTTTAATTTTATCTTATATAATCTATTTTTCAAAAATGTTCTATCTCCCGTGCTTACCAAACCTGTATGTAACTGCTTTTCTAGAAATAAGTATGTTAGACTGACATAGCTTGATGGGAGAAATTCCACAGGGCTTTTTTTTTTTAAAAAAAAAAGGAAGAAAGAAAGAAAGAAAGAAAATTATTTAAGGGGAGAAATGGAGGTAAACTACCAACTCCCAGGGAGGAATTATAAAGATGTTCGAAAAGTAACTTGAGCAGGAGTTGTGAGTGGAAGGGCACTGACCAGGTTGCATTCTGCTTTAAAAGGGCTACTGACAAAGATACGTGAAAAAGAATAAACTGTTCACTGAGATTTTGGATCAAGCTTAACCCAATGTTACTCTGGCATCTTCATCTCTATAAGGCAATAATTTTATGTTCACTGTGTAAGCCACTGTGACTCAGATCATTTGACACAAGAAGTATTCTGACACAGGAAAATTACTCTTTTTCTCCAATAGAACCTCTTGAAAAGTGCTGTTATACACGAAAGTGTATAAAATCTTGAACTAAAAGGAGGCTGAGAATTGCTATTCATTGCTTCAAATTGTAATAAAATTATACGAAATAAAATTTCAATTTTATTAGCCTTATCTTCTGAGATTATACATAGTTCACCCGAATTAGAATGTTCTTACAAGAAAAGTTTTTCAAATCCTTTAGCACTTAGATAAAACTTCTTGCTTTTCCACATCACATTTGATTGATTATATACCATTTTATAAGAATTAACAATTAAAATTGTATTTTTCAAATCTCCAAGTTTTGTATAAAATAATTTCTAACCTTACTCATGTACTGTGAATAAGAACATAAAACTGTGTTAGCATGTGTCTTAGTTACTTTTTCATCTTTGTGGCTAAATAGCTGACATGCACAAATTAGGGGAGGAAGAGTTAATTTTAGCTCACAGTTCCAGAAGGTCACAAGTTCATTCACATGTGGGCATCAGGGAAACGGCGGAAGCACAGAGAGAGAGGCAGTGCCAGCTCCTCAGAGCACAGCAAACAGAATACCAAGGAAGTCAAGGCCCCAGAGGAAGGCATGAAGCAGTATGAATCCTTATAGGTTCCATCCCTGTCATCGGCCCCTTCTGGGTCCAGCCTCAGTGTTCTGCCCCTGTCAGGTTTAAGTTCCCACTACAAGCTTGTAATCCAATCCACACACCTGAATCTTCCCCTCCAGACCAGGCCCCAATCCCCTAATAGATCACGGTTCCACAGATAACCCATAGCATCCAAACACATGAGACTTTTGGGGAACATTCCAGATCCAAACAACAAGAGCGTGTAATTTGTTTAACAGAGTATTTTTAAATTTAAGTACATGTATTTTATCTAAATAGTGTTTACTTGGCAACTTTAACAATTCAAAGTATAGATAGAAATCAAGAAAAAAACCTAAAAGGTTTTTTTTTGATCCCCAGTTACATTCAGTGAATATCTTATACGAACAAATATTAGTCAGACACCCCGGTCAGAGCTACTTACTCTTTTTTGGATAGAACTTTTAAAAAGAAATATTCCAATTTAATTTAACATGAAGTTTAGAAATAATTTATTGGAAGTATGTATAAAGACGGATTTGTTAGAAGCAGGCACTACTGACCACACAATAAAGTTACAGTACTCTGTGATTGACAGCACTGATGGGGGAAAGAACGAGAGACAGATGCAGAGAATAGAAAGATAAAAGGAGGAAGGAGCTCAGAACTAGCATAATCATCAGCGAGCTACATGATTCGCAAATGGAATGCATGCACGATCTCTGAAAGGAACACAGTGTCATGTACAATTTTGTACAATAGCTGGTATTCTATTTGATGAGACTGGTTAACCTTTGAATTAAATTATGTTTAATTGCTCTTGAAATACACATAGAGGTGTCATATATTTCTATTTTTCAAAAATGTGCCTATGGTTTTTAAAGGAATATAGTCCAGTTAGAAGAAGTGAGAGTTCCCGGCATACAATAGGAACTATATTTAATATATCTGACTAAAATCATTTTACATTTTCATGGATATTACCAGTTGAAAACGTAAATGTGTGTGTGTGTGTGTGTGTGTGTGTGTGTGTGTGTGTGTGTGTTGAACTGATCATTCATATAGAACATTACTTAACTACTAAAACTGTGGATATAATGCAAAGTTGTACAATTATCAGCTAGTCCATCTGGTGAGAAAAAAGTTTTCTCTCCAATTCCTGATTGCAAATATATGAAAAGTCTTACAAAGTACAAAATTTAATAAAAGTTTAATTTAAAAGAATGAAATAGATGAAAGTAGACCTGTCCAAAAAGAATCTACTACAGTGCATTGTTATCTATGTACTATAAATTGTCACCAACCACAAACTTTACCAAAGTGAAGTTCTATGGGGTATGAATTTACCTTAGCATAACTTTTCTCTAGTTGTAAGTATTTGGCTTGAGTAATGAGAGTTACTTCTCCTGGAGATGATTTACAAAGAAGGAAATGTGGAATTCATAAAAGAAAGGGGCAAATAGTTGGAAGAATGATAATGAGAGTTTTAAAGTATGACAATAAAAGTGAAGACAAGAATCCCGACCTTGCAGCTGCATCTATTAACAAGAAAGACATTGAGATGTGTCGGATGTTCTCTCTCTAGAACAGTGGTAACACCTGGGAATAAGGGGGTACCAAACGGATTCTTGAGTCTTAAAATCAGAAAAACACTTAACATTTAGTTGGAAGAAACACACATATATACATATCAAGTTGTGACTTGGTAAGCATATTATCCACAACAAAGAAGAATCAATTTACCAGAGTCTGATAACTTCAATGGCAGGCTAGAGATGGATCAAAATCTTATTGATCTGAGATTTGGAGGGCTCCTTTTGAAAAAAAGAGCACAGAATTACAAATACAGAACTAAATTTAAAGTACACAGTAATCTGAGCCAAGTGTGGAGGACTATACTTTTGCAAAGATCTTACGAAAACATGACCATGTGAACCTATTGTTTTGTGATCCCTGAAAATGGCAGAACTTAATGCATCAACTTCTTCAACGACATGGTAAATTCATCTCATAAGACTGCAACTTTTTGTGTCTAAGATATAATGATACATTTAAATTATGTGTATGGAGCCATTTATTATTAAATTTGCACACACAGAGACAGACAAACTAAAGACAAAGGTAGACAAAATAAGTCTAAAGAAGCTCAAGCCATTAGATTACCTACTCTGCTCCAGACTTCTTACACCGATTATAAAGATTTAGAGTATAGCTGCAAAGGTAAGAGGGCACTATCCCTGATACCGTCTCCAGTTCTGACATCAGCATGGGGCTCAAGAAGGTCACGAAACCCAAACCATTGGTGGTCAGGTTTAATAATTCACAATAAGAGTTCACAGAATTCACTAAAAGCTATCACACTTGCAGAAATGGCTATTAAAGACAAGGAGAAACAGCATAAAAGACAGAGTATAGGAAAATTTGAAATTCAGAGTTTCCACTGCCCTAAGGAGACACCATTCTCCACGTATAGATTTGTGTAATACACACAAAGAGCATTATCAACCAAGGAAGCTCACTTGAGCTTTGATGTTCACAGTCTTTAATGAAGCTTCATTACATAGGCACTACTTACTAGTTGTTGCTTGTGTGGTTGAACTGAATTTCTAGTAAATTCTATCTCTGGAAATCTAGCTGTTACCATATGGTCTCGTGGGCCCACCATGAGTTACTTCACTAACATTAACTAGCAGATGTGGTCTTAGGGGCCCACCAAGAATGACAAAGGTGCTTCTAACACTCAGAAAATTCCAAGGGTTTAAATGTCACCTCCTAAGAACCAAGGTACAAAGGCTACATAGACCCCTTTGGCAAAAAAGAATAAAATACTACTGATGTGAGTTAGGCCAGCCATAAGCTTGTAGTTCCAGCTCCTCAGGAGACTGAGGTAGAAGAATAATTTGAGTTCAGAAAATGTAGTTAGAGTGGGAAGCATTGCAAATTTTTATTTAAAAAATACGTTAAAAATATCTCTGGTGTACTTGTTTGTATACTTCTAATTTTATTTGTATAAATTAAAAATATTCATGTGTTTTAATAAGTTACCATGGTTCCCCAGACTTGTTTTTCTTGTAAGCTTATAAACGCCTCACATTCATGATAGTTGCCAGTTTGGAGAAATGAAAATTATTTTGTTAATAAAATTTAGGTCATCTTTACAAAAAGTGAAAGTTTGCAAGTGTGACAAATATCAAAACTGGTTAGATTGCTATTATTTATATTAACTATTGCAAATTACAGCAACACATTTGAAAATAAATTTAATCAGGTAAAGGAATTGATTGGTTCATGTAGCTAGAGTATCTTACAAGGACTATGTTACCTTAAGCATAGCTGGATTCAGTGATTCAGAAAATATAATTACAATGCAATTCCTCTCCATTACTCAGAAATGCTTTCTTCCTGTGGAGGAGAGAGGCAGAAATGACCTTCAGTGGCTCCAGCAGTTAAGAGTCTCCCACTTTACCAGGATAAGAAAAAAAAATTCTTATTCTTCATAGTCTGAGAAAAATTTTGGTAGTCACTGTACTCTTGAGTCATATCTACTGCCTTAATCACCTGGCTTCTGATGGACCCAAAATCAGCTCTTACAGTCTATTACCAACTCCACCCCCAAATCAAATAACCACTTGAGCTGCCTCCTATTAGTTGAGATTACTTTATATCTTCCTGAATTTCAAGTATAAGAAAACATAATGTATAGCTTCTTTATTCACCATGTTAAGGAGTCACCCATATTATTACAGATGTCAATAATTCATTCCCTTATTGCTAAGCAATATAGGAGCGTGGATGTAGAAGCATTTGTTTACTAATCCCAGCTGGGGCATATTTAGGTTGTTTCCTGTTTGTAGTTATGATTATTAAAACCACTGCAAATGTTCAGATACAAGTCTTAATGTGAAGATATGTTTTTATTTCTCTGAATAAATTCCTAGGAATGAAGTGAGAGGTGTGTTAGAATATTTTACTTCAAAGAAACTATCAAATTGCCAAATATTTGTGCAATTTTATATCCTTAGCAGCCTATATGTAAATTTTCACCATTGTTTCATTCTTTACGGTTTTAGAATATTTATTATTGTAATTTAAATTTTTGGATTTTTATTGGCTATATGCTGACTTTTCTTTGTTATTTTAATTTGCAGCCTTTTGTTGACTTTAGATGCCAGGTATGTTTTTATGTGTTGTTATCCATTGCATTTTCTTGGTAAATCGTCTGATTTTTGCTCACCTTATTTATTTTCTGGTCATTGAGTCATATAAATTCTTTCTATATTCTGGATGCAAGTTATTTGGCTGAAAAATATTTTATGAATATTTTCCTTACTCTATGTCTTGCTTTTTTATTCCTAAATGATGGCATTTAATGAGCAAAACTTTTTAAATTTTGCCAAGTTTCAATTTATCCTTTCTTTTACAGCTCATGCTTCTTTCTGTTCTAAAAAAATTTTGCCTGCAGAGGCGCCGGTCAAGTAAAAACAAATAATGTTTGCCTGCTCCTTGATCTCTCCAGTATTTTCTTCTGGAATTTGTATACTTATAACTCTTAGAGTCAAGTCTGTTGTTGTTTTCATCCTAATCTATGACAATAGGTAAGAGTAAAGACTTTTTAAAATAAGATGATGATAGATAGATAGATAGATAGATAGATAGATAGATAGGTAGACAGAGAAGAGCCGGAGGCATAGCTCAGAGGCCTAGCAAATGCAAAACAAAAGCTGGGCATGGTGGCGCATGAGTGTCACCCCAGCACTGGAGAGGCTGAGGCAGGAACATTGCTATGAGTTTAAGCCAGCCTGGGAGTGAGCTTAGGACCAACATGGACTGCAGAGTGAGACTGTCTCAAGAAAGAAAAATGAATATATGTATATATGTATATATATATATATATATATATATATATATATATATATATATATAACTGAAAAGACTTTTATTTTTGTCATTGAATTACCTTAACACCTTTGTTACAAATCATCAACAAGCCATCTAGGACTGCATCTGTTTCTGGATTTTTTCTTTTCTGATGATCTGTATGTCAATCCTTTCACCAATACATTTTATTCTTTATTTCTAACTTTATAAGGCCTGAAATCAGGTAGTGTGTAATCCAACTATTTTCTCTTTAAAATGCTTGACTCATTTATAAAATTTGTATTATCATAAAATTTTATAATTTACTTATAAATTTCTGTAAAACATCTTCCTGAAAGTTTAATTGAAATTGAGTTGATTCTATAGATCACTTTGGCAAAAACAAATACTGACTTTTACTTAAAAATTAAATATTTCTCTTAGCTATTCTTTTCTTTAAAAAAATTTTTATAGCTTTTGGGGTGAAAACCACATAACCTCATCAAAATTATTTTAAAATATTTTATGAATTTGATGCTATTTTTAAAGAAATTATATTTTCTTTCATTTTAAAAACATACTTGTTACAACAATATAGAAATATAAATGACTTTATATGTTTAATTTTGTTTATTTGATTAATTGGTTGGTTGGTTGGTTTTTGAAGAGAAGGTCTTGCTAAGGAGCTCAGGCTGAACTTAAACTTTCTATGTAGTTCAGACTGGTCTTGAACTCAGTTTTCCACCTCAGCTTCCTTAGTTCTGAGAGTATAAACATGTTACACCACACCCAGCTATGTGTTAACTTTGTACCATGCTATCTTGAGCATCTCTAGCTAAACTGGGACTCTAGTACCAGAGGAGCTAGTCACTCCTGCCCTAACAGGAAATGAAGAGGAGTTAGCAAGTCCTGCCTCCTGCCTCAACAGGAAGTGAAGAAGCAGACATGAGTATTTACAGTTTATCTTTCACAGAATAGCTCTTTATCTGGCCAACAGCCTAGTGCCTAATTGGGTGACTATGCGTTCCTTAAGCAACAGACTGACTGTATGTCAGATATTCACATGGGTCTTGTTTTACCCATGTCTGTTTTATGACTACATGAGAGCTCACCCTTGGAAATGCTGGCCTGGAGTACCTCTTGATTCTTCAGATGAAACTCACGAAATCAATACACTACCACAGTAAGAAATACGTTCAAAGAATTTTTACAGATTCTGAGCAAGGCAAGAGCCAAGTCAGGAGGACAGTCTTGCATTCCTCAGCCACTTGAAGCAGAAATAAAGATTCAAGGAGGGAGGAAAAGAGGAAAGAGACAATGAGAGAAAGAGAATTTGCTATATATATATATATATATATATATATATATATATATATATATATATATATATTAGAAATAGGATGTGGCTCTCTGTGAATCTGAGGGCCTGAATAATCTTTTAAAGAGAAACAGGGAAACCAGAGAATCTACTTTGGATCATTTCCGAGGAGTGTTTTACCTCTAACGCAGCGACTTTTGTTGTTTTATTACCATTATACACGCAATTTTGCTGAACTTAATCAAATATTCGTTTTAGTACCATTCTTGTATCTTGTTAGGACTTCGAAAATGTATAGACAGAGCATCTATGAAAAGAATGTGTTCTACTTTTTTCTTTCATACTTTGGTGCCAGTGATTTCATTTACTTGCCTTATTGTGCACTTTAGACTCTCCAAAATTAAATGGAAGTGAGTGATAAGAGCAAACATCTTTGTCTCAAATCTGGGGAAAAACTCAGTCCTACCAATAAATATGTGTTAATGATGAGCATTTTTCTATAAACTCAAACTAAGTGCCCTTTTGTTCCTAGTCTGATGGTTTCTGAGTTAATTCAATGTTATTTATACAGTTAAATCATGACTGCATAATTTTTCTTTCACATTCTGTGAATGTTTTTAATCATGATAATTGATTTTGTTTTATATTTTAAATTAATATATAATTCACATAGTGTAAAATTTATCATTTGGAAGCATATACTTTACTGGTTTTATCTTTTCCCATATATATATATATATATATATATATATATATATATATATATATATATATTAACACCATTATAATCTTTTTCTTTTC
The DNA here is from genome assembly GCA_004027205.1 of Ctenodactylus gundi. Lineage (NCBI taxonomy): Eukaryota > Metazoa > Chordata > Mammalia > Rodentia > Ctenodactylidae > Ctenodactylus > Ctenodactylus gundi. The sequence goes on along the minus strand of PVKB01003482.1, from coordinate 97,150 downwards.
TCCTTTTTGGCCTTCCCATTTCTTCCCTTCTCCCCTCCACTTTCAATATCTCATTTATTTTATACTATACATTACTTGTATTCTGGGTTTCTCATAATAGAGAGACCGTGTGATATTTAACCCTGAGTCTGATTCACTTCACTAAGCATGATGGTCTCAAGTTGTGTCCATTTACCTACAAATGCCACAAACAAATCTATCTGTCGTTATGGAAGAGTAGCATTCCATTGTGCATAAATATCACATTTTTGTATCCACTGATCTGTTGATAGATATTTTGGCATCTTCCACACTTTAGCTATGTATCTCTGTTATATGCTGCTTTTAACTCTTTGGAAAGATACTCAAAGGATGTATCACTGGATCAAATGGAATATTTGTTTTCAGCTTTTCGAGGACTCTCCATACTGCTTTCCATAGTGGTTGTACTAGATAATGCTGAAAAACAAATTGAAGAGGACAAAAACTGGAAAGACGTCCCCTGTTCCTGGATGGGCATAATTAATACTGTCAAAATGCCGATACTAGCAAATTGATACACAAATTCAATGCAATTCCTATCGAAATATCAACAACTTTTTTTCACAGAACTTGAAAAATTCACATGGAAACAAAAGAGACTCAGAATAGCTAGAACAATCCCGAGTAACAGGACAAAAGTATATGGCATTACTATTTCAGACACCAGGTATATTATAGAGCAACAGTGATAAAAAACCATATGGCACTGACTGACATAAAAACAGACAGGTTAAACAATGGAACAGAAATGAGGATGCAAAGAACCTCAGTTACCCTCAGTTATGTGATCTTTGAGAAAGGGGCCAAAATCATGCCTGAAAAAATAAGATGCCCTCATACCCTCTTCAGTAAATGGTGTTGGGAGAATTAGTTATCCACATGCAGAAGAATGAATGTAAACACTCACCTATCGCCATGCACCAAAATCAAATCAAAGTGAATTAAAGAGTTAGATATAAAAAGTGAAACACTGAAACTTCTGGAAAGCAAAAGATTAAATTCTTGGAGATGCAGGTGTAGGCAAGGGCTTTCTTACTAAGACATACAAAATAAATAGTCCCCAAAACCTACCAACGAGACTATATCAAATTAAAAATGTCCTGCACAGCAAAGAAACAATTCCCAGAGTGAAGAGAGAACCGACAGAATGGGAAAAAATACCACCTACACTTCGGACGGGAAACTATTAACTAGAATATACAAGAAATTGAAGAAATAATAAAACCCTCAAGAGCAAAGACCCAATTAAAAATGGGCACCTGAAATGAATGGACAGTTCTCAGGAGAAGAATAAATGGTCAGTAAATATATGAAACAATGTTCAGTGTCCTTAGCCATAAGAGAAATGCAGATCAAAACATCACTAAGATACCATCTTAACCCAGCAAGAATGGCACAAATCAAGAATTTGAACAGCAATGGATTCTGAGGAGACTGCAGGGAGAAAGGAATTTAGTGGGTTTTGGTATATTCACAGCTCATGCAAACATCACTAACACTTGAAAAAATTTCGCTACTCCAAAAATACATCTTAGATTGATGAGCAGTTACTCCTCTTTTCCTAACCCTGACAACCACTAAGTTATTTTCTGTCACTATGGATTTGCCTCTCCTGTGTATTTTCCACAAGGTACAATATGTGATCTTTTACCTCTGGCTTTCACTTAACATGTTTTCAAACTTTGCCCACGTTCTAACATAAGGCTTACTTTATTCATTTCTATGACTGAATAATGTTTCACTGTATGGATATGGTACATTTTGTTTATTCATAAATGACAGGCATTAAGCACTGTGTCTGATATTTGCTTCTTGAGAATAAAGCCGTTGTAGACATTCATAGACTAGCTTTTGTGAAAATATGTTTTTCATTGTTTTGAATGTTATTTACCAATGAGTTGTTGGATCATATAATAAATAAGTATACCTTTGTGAAGAACTGGTAAACTGTTTTTCATACTGGATGCACCATTTTATATTCACACCAGCAGCTTTTGGAGGTTTCAATATCTCTATATCTTTGTTATACTTATTATAGTCTATTTCTTTTATTATAATCACGCTAGTTTACATGAATTGGTATTATCTCATTGTGAGTTTGATTTGCATTTCTCTAATGACTAATCCTGCTGAACATCATCAGCTGTATGGCTCATTTGCATATTTTCTTTTAGAAAGATTTATTCTAGTGCCTTGACTTTTTGAAATTTCGATTACATTTTGTTATTGTTATAGGTATTTTCTCTGAATATTATCTTGTTCTAATTTTATTAATTCATTCTTTTTTAAGTTTAGTTCATTCCTTTCTAATTTCTTATGATGGAAAGATTTGAGATATTTTCTACTCTTTGATGTAGGTTTTTACATATCTAGGTTCCTCTCTGAGCACTGCTTTTGCTGCAGACCATTGATTTTTCATTATTTCCATTTTCATTCATGTAAAAATATTTTCTAATTTACCTTCTGACTTGTTCTTTTACATACTGGTCATCAAGACATGTATTGTTCTATTTTGTATATTTGGAAATTTTCCATGTCTTCTTTTGTTATTGACTTATTCTAACTGCACCTTGTCGTAAGGTGACGTGTTAGTTGATTTTTCATTACTGTGAACAGATACCTGCGCAAAGCAACTTGGAAGAGGGAAGACATATTTTTGGCTCGTGGTTTCAAAAGTTTCAGTACACAGCCAGCTTCATTGCCTGTAGGCATATGGTGAGACAGAAACAAGGGAGAAGGCTACACATCATGGCTGCTAAAAAGAAAGAGAGCTCTCATGACCTAGTCACTTTCTGAAAGCCCCACCTGTAAAAACAAGAGATTTCTGCGAGAACTTTTACATCTAAAATACAGCAGATAAAATATACTTTTACGTATTTTATTAAAATGTGTTTTGTGACATCACAATGTTTCACGATCTATGCTGGACAATGTTTCATGTGCACTAAAAAAAAAATACATTCTGCAAGAAAAGTCCATAAAAAGTCCATAGGTCTATTAGATTTATTTGGTTTAGAGTGTTTAGGTTTTTTTTTTTCTTTCCTCTTTTTCCCTAATCTTCTCTCTAATTGCTGTATTTATTATGGAAAGGGAGTCAATGAAGATATCCATGATTATTGTTGAACTATCTATGGGGGTTTTGTTTATTTTTCATTTGTTTTTGTTGTTTGCTTATTTTGCCTTGCTGGGAATCAAACCCAGGACCTTATGTACGCTGAGCCAATACTTTACCAGTAAGCCATTCCCCCAGGCATGTTTTTGTTTTGTGTATCCTGGGATTCTGTTGTTAGGCACCTATATGTATATGTAGAATACTTCATGGGTGGAGATTTTAATAATTGTAAAGTGTCTTTCATTATTTCTAACAACAAGTTTGCCCATACGTCTACTTTTTCTGATATCATTACAGCTGCTCAAGCAAATAGTCTTTTGCACAAATATCTTTTCATTCTTTTACATTCAATCTCTATATGTCTGAATATGAAATGTATTCTTTCTAAATAAGGTACACTTGTACCATTTTTAAAATTATTCTGCCTATCTCTGAATTTTAATTGGAGTGATTAATCCATTTACATTGAATATAATTTACTTATAATATAGTCTTTACATCTGCCATTTTGCTATTTGTTTTGTATCCACCCTTTTTGTTCCTCAAATTCATTATTATCTTTATTATGTTAAGTAAATATTTTGTTGTGTCCCTTTTTAAATTTTGTATCTTCCTTTTTTGTATTTTCTTTGTGATTTTCTCAGTTACTAAAATTAGTATTTTAGCAAACAAAAATCTGGCACAGTCTAATATCAGCATAATTTCACTAGTACACAAAATTTTGCTTTTAAATAACTCCTATTGTTCCCCAATAATTTATGCTCTTATCATAACAATTATATTTTTATATACTAAACAATACATATTTAGTTTCTTTCCTGTGTATTTTAATCAGAGGAGAAAAAGTTTCAAAATATACTTTTGTATTTTTACTGTATGTTACTTTTCATATATTTACCTTTTGTGAGACAAGGTTCTCACTGCATAGCCCAGGCTACCTTTGAAGTTACTCTCACTGCAGTCTCTCACTGGACTCAGTCTTCCAGTTAGTCTGGAACCTGTCCTTTCTTCTCTACTGCTGTATCTTGCGGCAGCTGTCTTGCAGCTACCAACCAATACAGACCCTGAAGTCGCCACACTGTGTCCTGTCCATAGTCTGCTTCCCAAAACGGGTCAAGTCCGTCTATTCCTTTAATGGTTCCATAGTGTGTCACTGAGGATGGCCCACTACGCATTCCATAGACCTTTTTAGCAGGAAATTCACATCCCACGTGGAGCCTTCAGCCTTAAGGTTCTTCAGGAGGTCAGCCACCATTTAGCGCTGAGGTTTCTGTCCCTCTGAGGCCACCCTGTTTCTGCAACTGAAACTCCGAGGCTGCCATGGTTCAAGTCCGTTTCCTGTCTAGCACACTTACTCACTGATTTGTCTTTGCCATTGTTTGCTTTGTTGTTGTTGTTTCATTCTCCCCAGCCTCTGGGAGCTTTCCAACTTCCCTGATGATCTCTGCTAGGCTCCTGGCGCTCATTTCCTTACCAAAGCGAAGCCATTAGGGTATTTTCTTAGCTATGTCTTAGCCTTCTTGCTGAGCCCCTGTGGGGCCACTAACAGGGAGATCCTACTCCGCCACCCTCTTGCCTCTGCCTCCTTTATATGTTTCAGTACACACATTTACGCTTTCCTCTGACTACTGCTTAGGTTTACCTCATAAATTTTCACATGTTTTCATGATTGTTCAGCCCAAAATGTTTTCTAATTTCCTACTGATCTGTACTTTATGTAGAAGTCAGTTCTTTATTGTACAAATATTTGGAAATTTTCCGAATGTTACATTGCTATTGATTTCTAAATTATGTTTTCTAGTGGAAAAATCGCTCTACATTTTTCATTCTTAAAATATATTGTGACTAGGGTGTGCATCACATATGATCTAGTTTTCCTAATATTCCATATGCACTTGAAATTTATGTGCATTTTACTGATATCAAGAGTAATGATATACAAAACTAAATACCTTAAGATAGGTGTAAGTAATATTTAGATCTTTTTTATATGTACTGATATTTGGCCTAGATAGTTTATAAACGATTGAAAAACTAGGTAAAAATTGAAACATGTTTGTACATTTGTTTCTCTTTTTATTTCTGTATTGTCATTTTGTAGAACACCTAACATAAGCTGCACATGGACACATAATTGATATATCTTTCTGTTTTATTAACATTGTATAATTATGAAGATTACTTTTTTCAAGCTGGAAATATGTCTTCTTTATAAGTCTATGTTGTCTAATATTAAATTAATTGTGTTGGTTTTCTTGTACTTAGTGTTTTATATATCACTTTTTGTCCTTTAATTTTTTATCTACTTATAGTTTACACCTACTATGAGTCTCTTATATACAGTGTATGGGGCATCCTTATTTTTAGCTTCACAATTTCATTTTAAAGAAGTACTTAATCCTCTTACAACATGTAGAATGATATAGATACAGTTGTATTTATGTCTGCCACTTGGCCATTTGATTTAAGTCATTTTGCTTTTTGCTTTTGTTTCTTTTTGTTAACAATTATTTATTTCCTTTTAATTCTATTGGCTTGTAAAATATACATCTCTGCACTGTTTTTACCACCTGTTTCAAGAGCACATTATTCAACTTTATCACAATTTCCTCAGAATGAACATTAAATTACTTCATGTAAAACAAAAATTTCCAACTCTATATTTCTGCTTATCACCCTCACATTCTTAGAGTTGTCACATGCATCATATTCATAGAAATTATAAACCCACAATATGTTTGTATAACTTATACTTTAGTCAGTCATATTTCTTTCCAACATATTAAGAAAGGTAAAGAAAAATTACGTACATAGTTTTGGACTTAAATCTTATAGATTGAAGCTGTCTTCTCACATCATTTCTTAAAAAAAATAGCAACTTTCCTCAGCATTTCTTGGAATGTAGGTCTGCCCATGACAAATTTTTCATTTTATTTGTTTAAAATGTCTTCATTTTTCATTGATTTTTGAGAAATATATTTGCATAGTGAAATATTCTTATTTGGTATATTTTTGTATTTAGTTATTTACTGTAGTGCTGTCTTTCTTTGAATTGTCCTTCTGTTACTTTGGATGTGTTGCTTTAATGTCCTTGACTCTCCATGGTTTCTTTGGGGAAATAAGGCAACAATCATATTTTTTCTTATGTGAAATGTATTAATTTTCTCTATTGCTAGGTTTTTCACTTTATATTTATTTATAAGCAACTTGAGTACTGATGAGCCTGGCAGTAGTTTCTTTGCATTTTCCTTGATTTCACTGAGGTTCTTGGAAATCAGAGAATGAAAGTGAATGTTTTTCACTAAATTTGGGAATACTTTGGCAATTATTGCTTTTAATATTTTTCTCCCACTTTCTCTTCTTAATTTTGTCTCAAAATTCTCTGAATAATTTTGTAAATGTTTCTATCCTCTTTAAAAGGAGAGAAATTTCAGTGGTTCTGCTCTAAATGTCTTGAATGTCTTCACATGCCTGACCTGCTATTGAGTTTAAATTCTTGAACTTTTATTTTTAAAATACTATCTATTCCTCTGCCGGGATTCTTTCTTTGTTCTCTTATTAATCACATTTCTTCTAATTCTTTGAGTACATGTGTGCTGGTACCTTTGAAGCCTTAACAGCTGTACCCAACATTTAGAGTCACTATGATGCATATTTGATTCCCAGCTTTTTCCTATTTTTTTGCATAACTGTGATTTTGTATTAAAATTGGACAGTAAACATATACATTCTAGTGACTCTAAATTAGATTCTGACATATGGTTTTGTTGCCCTATTAGGCAATTCCCATCCATGGACTCAAGCTGAAACTCTGTCTCACCTGTGGTATGTAGCAACTGATATATTTACTCAGTTAAGACAGCGTCTCGATGCTGCTATTTTTATTCTGGCTTCCTGTGAGTTTCATCTGCACCTGAACATTTTGGTGGTCAGCCAAGAATTTGGGCACAGCTCTCCCTTGAATAATGGAGCTCACCCTCTCTGTACTTCCCTACTCATGTATTTTCCCCCTGAATTTCTCTGCTGTTTTCTGTTATATGAATGCAATAAAACTACAGTTTTCTTCCATGTGAGCAGGTTGAAATACACACAGATTTTTTTAAAGCATATCTTACCTAATGTAGCTTCTTTACATTAATATGTTTCTCTCTGTATCCTGCATACTTTTATCACCATGTTCTCTGGTATTTTCCCTACACTTGCACAGGTTAGCAGTCAAACAGCATTAGCTCAGAGTTAACACTCAGATTGTGTGTCTCATTTGCAATTTTCTTCCAACCAAAATTCCTCCCCCCAAAAAAATTTACAGTTGATTTCTCAACTTTGAACTCCTCCTGGTTATTATAATGTGATTTTTGTTTCTGTTATAGCAAGGAGGTAGAGGAAACCGTCAAGAATGAAAGCCATAAATTTCCAATTTTAGCAGTTTTTCAAGAGAAAGCTTGCTGTTTTCTTCTATTCTGTCTGCTCTTAGAAATTTTCCAGTACTCTAAAATTTATTATTTTATATATGACATATAACCTATATGTTATAATATACATGCAGCTTTATATTTATAAATTTTATAAGATATAGTACAAGCATTTCACATTGCTGTCAATATTGAAAGCTTAAGTGTTAATAGATGATCCTCAACTTATCTTTCATTTATGACTGTTTTGTTGGCGTGTTCTCAATATTCTTTTGTTTTTTATTTCTTATAATTATTATTTTTGTTAATATGTGCTTGCCATACATGATAATTTCACTCAACTTGAAGAATTTGTGCATAATACATATTGAATCTTAGTCAGTTTTACTTCCCCTTGCCTTCCCCGCCACCTCTTCCAATCCAGGGGACCCCGTCTTATCTCCAGTATTACTTCCTGTGTCTTAGCATCTCTCTTTTATTTTGCTTTTTAAAAATTATTTGTATTTTAGGTTTCCTATGTAAGAGGAAGTGTGTACTATTTAATCTTCTGGGTCTGATTTATTTTGCTTAGCATAATGGTCTCAGTGTGCATCTACTTCCCTACAAAGGCTCAAATTTATCCTTCTTTATAGGATGCCGTTACACATACATAGCACATTGTTTTATTCACTCGTCAGCTGATGAGCCCATGGGCTGCTTTCAAGGGTTTGGTCCTGGGAGCTGCACTGCTATAAACATGGGCATGTATGTATCACTGTAATGTTTTATCTTTAAATCTTTCAGAAAGGTACCCAGAAGAGGTATATTTGGTTCAAATGAAATTTCTATTTTCAAGGTTGAGGAATCTCCATTCTCATTTTCATCATGGTTGTACAAGTTTATAGTTCCACTAACAATGAACAAGGGTTTTCTTTTCTCTGAAATCTCATCAGTATCTTGCTGTTTTTTTTTTTGAATTCTTGATATTAGCCATTCTTATTGGAGTAAGATAAAATTTGTGTTCTCTTCATTTGTATTTGACCAAAGATGCTGAATATTTTTTCATGTACTTCTTGGCCAGTTGAGCGTCTTTTGAGAAATAGCTATTCATTTCAATTGTTCTTTTTTGACTGGGTCTTCTATTTTGGTCAATTTTTTTGAGTTCTTTGTATATTCTAAGGATTAGTCCCCTGAGGTATGATTTCGATCTATAATTTTTCATCACTATATTGGTGTTAAAGCAACATGCATTCAGTAGGAACTGCTTATCAGATCTTGCATTATGATTTTTTTCTTTTGGATTACCTATTTGCAGTGGGATACTTTGTTGAGATGCAGAGCAGCAGCAGCAAGTGGCAAGTTCCAGTTGGCCACATGTTTAGGAGGTTAAGCAACAAATATGCTATAGCGTGTTGTGTTTCTAAGCTCGCTGTTATGGTGGTTTATCCTAATTACCAACATTTGCACATGTCTTGTTGAATGATAGGGCACAATCTTGAGAATTGTCTCTACTCCCTGAGCCCTTTATGTCTTATACTCATCTCCTGAGCTCTGCTTCCTGGCCCCCCAAAACTTAGCAGCTTTGCTTTACCATGTTCCACGCCATGACGTTTTTGCCTTGAAGCCAGCTTCCCAAGAACTGAAACCTCTTAAATTCTGAGGTAAAATAAACTCTCCTCTCCATAAGTTGTATCAGATAGCTTTCCCCAGCAATAGAAAAGCTAACTAACAGAAAAAATTGGTACCATACTATGACTATATATAAACATATGGTTCAGGGTTTTGGGTCTGGTTGTGGGAGGAACTTGTAAACTTCTGAAAATCCGGAACACAGAGGCCTTAGACTGCTGCAATCTGACCTTGGTGAGTCATTCTGTGGTGACTCAGATGAGCAAATGCTGGTAGAAATGCCAACAGTGAAGGCCAGGCTTATAAGGTTTCACTTTGGAGTAAAGTCCATGTGTGTCATTCTCTGGAAAAAAAAAAAAAAGTCTACGTTTTGTCCATTCCCTAAAACTTTATGAGAGGTTTAGCTTAAAGTTGGTAGACGAGTTGATCTAGTAAAAGAAATGCCAAGACAGTCCAACATTTAAGTTGTGATATGGGTACTGATGACTGCTTTATAAATTTGAATGTTTTAGCCAGTTTTACAGGGAGAATTAAGAGCAAAAAAACAGAGCAGACATAGTTGAAAATCTTTCAGTTTTTCCAGGAAAACGTATACTTAAAGTGTACTTTTTGTATACTTTTGGGGACAAAGAAAGTGTGGATGCTGAAGTGATTAGGGACATTAAAAAGAAACCATATTTTGCATAAGAAGAAAGATGCTGTGTGCACACCTCATGAATCAACAATGTCCCACCTATCAAGTGCAAGCTAAGAAGTTCAAAATGTAAACCGTTCATTGATTAGAGTCTGTGGGTCTCACGCACCGGAAGGATCACTTAGGTAATGGGCGCCCCAAGGTTCCTTAAGCCATGTTTAGCCTTCCTAGCACTCAGAAGCAGCTGTAGCTTCCAACCACATTGTGGCATCTGCTGCTTTGGAATTCACATTTACACCCTATACCTTGAGTACAGATATGGGGCTACATGACTTAAGGTTTGCTCTTCTCGAGTTTGATCTTGCTTTTTCCAGATTTCTTTTAATCAATTTTTTCTTTTGGAATAGGAATGTCTACCTGTGCTTTTGCTATTGCTATTGTCCATTCCATCTTACAGGATTTTATACCTAAGAAGATGGGTTGAGTCTTAGAAGAAACTTTGGGACAATGCTTCAACTACTGAGATTTTGAGGTAGGAATTCGTGCATTGTGTATTGTGTGAGGGATAATTCCATCATGTTAGGCAGAAGTATGATATTGTTATTGTCTATATTTGGAAATCAATTATGTTTTAAGGAGATATATATTTGGGTTTCCAGTTGACAAAGGGTGGAATAGGATAGTTAATTCTGATTGTGCACTTGATCAGCTTGAAAGAGTAATAAGCATATGTCTGTGTGTCTAGGTGGATCATGGGTACATGACTGTGGGAGCTCCATCGGGTTCCTGGTCCTTTCCTCTCTTGTGCTATTCCTCTAGCTTCCTAGCTGCCACAGTATCAGCAGCTTCATCCGGTCATGCCCTTCCGCACTGATGCTTCTGACTTGAGGCCAGCCGATGATGAACTAAAACCTTTCAAACTGTGATCTAAAATTGAATCTGTCCTTTGTGTTGATGGTGTCAAGTATTTTGTCTCAACAATGGATAAGCTGACAAATGCAGATGTTCGGTAGTTCAAGTTTAATAAATGCATTTCTGACTTCTGATATTTTCACTTTGCAGCATGCTTGTTAGGATGTTACTGTCATAACTCGAGGAGGACCTGTAATTTGAAGACTTTACAAAGAACTTATGATAAATTAACAGTTAGATTTTGCTGTTTTTCAATTTCACATTTTGGAATCACATGAACCGAGTGACAACTATATCATCAAGGTTTTTTTCATATCCATAGAAATAACCAATTACAATATCACTGGTTAAGTTATAGTTGAAAAAATCTCATATGTATATTTAAAAAGGTGGAAATCTATCTTGTGAAAAATTGCTGCTTGTACAGAATCTATTAAATATTATTTTTAATGTCTAATGTATATCTGAAGAAACAATAGTATGTTTCAGCAGTTTATTAATCTGTGTGGAGATATTAACTTGACTGAATGTAAAGATTGCAAAGAAATTCTACCAATTCTTGATCTATTCATAGGAAAATTTGCATGTCAATGTGACATTCTACTTTTCAAAACCAAGTTTAGACGTTGTGGGTGACATTTTATAATTTTTCTTCTTGTAAACTTTTGGATAAATCAACACACAGAATTATATCAAATTAAAAAGGTTTTGTATGGTAAAGGAAACTGTCGAAAGAGTGAAGAGACAACTGACAGAATGGGAAAAAAATTTACCACCTACACCTCAAGCAGGAAGCTATTGACTAGAATATAAAAAGAACTGAAGAAAAACACACCCTTCAACAATCAAAAACCCAATTAAAAAGTGAGCAACTGAAATGAATAGGCAGTTCTCAGAAGTGCAAATGACCAGCAAATACATAAAAAGGCGTTCGGTACTCTTAACCACTAGAGAAATGCAAACCAAAACATCACTATGATATCGTATTATCCAAGTGAGAATGGTGTATAACAAGAAGTCAAACATTTAATGCTGGTGAGGTTTTGGGGAAAAGCAACCCTTTTACATGACTGGTAGGACTGTAAACTGGTAACACTACTATGGAAACTGTATGGTGATTTCTCAACAGGCTGAAAATAAATGTCCCATTCTATCCAGCAATACCATTTTGGGGTAACTTTCCAAAAGAGTTAAAAGATGCATAAAACTGAGATACACGTGTACTCATGTTTATAGCAGCACAACTAGCAACAACTAAAGTGTGGAAGATGCTGAAATACCCATCCAGAAACAAATGGATACAAAAATTGTGGTATTTGTACACAGTGGAGTACTACTCTTCAATAAAGACAGATTTGAGGATTTCGTAGGTAAATGAAAACTACGTGCTACCATCATGCTTAGTGAAACGAGGTTAAATATCACATGGTTTCTCTAATATGAGAAACCCAGAATAAAGGCATTCTATAGAAACAAATAGGTGTGATAGTGGGAGTCAGCGGGGATGGGGATTGTGCAGGAGGGCCAGGAAGGTGTAGGAGAAGCGATGGTAATGTTGATGCTATATATTGTGTGCAAAATACCCTAGCTCAATGTAACCATTGTATATCACATATGTATATCAATAAAAATAGGGACAAAAACTTAGAAAGCTAATTGAGTGCACATGTTTATTTAGGAGAATTAGTCCTTTCACTCCAGATGTATCTATCAAATGAAGAGCTCTTAGAATAGCATTAATTTTCATGTTCCTATTTTTCAAAGTGTGAATGCACACACATATACATCAGATAGACCATCATTTGTTGTTCAACAACCTTGCTCCTTAAAAGCCGTTTAGTGTTTTGCAGTAAGCATGAGCTTACTGATCTCAAAATAGATAGCAATTGAACAACATTATTTAACATTTCAGCATCATAATGCTGAGAAACTCTTTACAAGGAATGTCTTCTCGCTAGTGAAAATTAAGTGCAGGATGCAAAGAGATTAAGAAGAAAATAGCAATTTGATGTCTGGTGTACTTGCAAGAAAGGCAGTTGGTGTAAAAAACAAATCCAACTTTTGTGTGATGATCTGAATTGTTCTCTATGAGATTATGGGATTATGAGAAATCAAAATATGAGACAATATGTGTTTGTCCTAACACTTGTGTTTCCTTACAACTTCTTCAAAAATGATGTCACTTTTTATATTAGTTTATCTCCTTTTTAAATTAGGTATCCACGTAGTCAAAGAATTTTGATAGTGAAGACATTTAAGGAAAAGTTAGAAAGGAAAAAACCAGGTAACATTTTAAAGTGGGAAAACTATTTTCTATTCTGCTTGCTTTTCAATAACTCTCACTAAAATTTCTTCCCAAGTTTTCCCATAATTTGTACAGAAGATACATGGTCATGTTCATAAATATTTTTAAGTAAGAAAAAAGCCCACAACCAATATTTTAAAAGCAAGCCTACTTATATACCCATAACCCAGGTAAATAAATGAAATACACCATCACAAAAGAAGCCCTGACATTCACTCTTAGTTCCCTTTTCACTAAAGGTATCAGCTGTTATTACCAGTATGATTAAAACTATGTTTTGCTTAGTTTTTACTTTATATGATTTAGATAAATTTTGCATTCTGTTGCATATTATCTCTTTATTGGTGTTCTGGAAATGAACTCATGCTACTGCATATGTAAGCGATATTTTGATTTTCCTGACTATGTAGTATTCCATCTTGGAAATATGTCACAGTGCATTAATTTTCCATCAAGGAACATTTTGGTTGCATCTAGTTTTGCCTTTTATGAATAGAATTCCTCTAAATCTTTGTTTATATGTCTCTTATGTAAATATATACTAATTTATAGATTATATACCTAATAAAGAAATTAATGATCTCAAAATTCATTTATGTTTATATTTCAGAAATACTGCTATGTGAGACAATTCTGAATTGTTCTCTTTTCCGTATAATATACCTTATTTTGCCTTTAAATCTTTTTTGATTATTCTTAAAAGACAAATCATTCAATATTTAATTTTCTGTCTCTGATTTATTTCACTTGGCATTATGGTCTCAAGGTGCATCTATTTTCTCACAAATAAGGCAAATATATCATTTTTTTCTGTGAGAGAAGAACTCCATTGTGTTCATACACCACATTTTCTTTATCTATTCATCTGTTCATGGGCAAATAAGCCACTTCCAAAATATAACTATTATGAACTATTCTGCTATAAACATGAATATGTATTCATTGCTCTAAGATGATGTCATTAACTCTTTCGGGTAGATACCTACAAGAGGTAGAGCTAGGTCAAATAGATTTTTTATTTTCAGTTTCCTGAAGAATCTTCAGGCTTTTTTACTTGATGGTTATACAAGTCCATAAACACAGCAACAATATATAAAGGTACCTTTCCACTTACAACTTTCCAAGAATTTGTGATTTTTGAGTTCTTGGTGGAAGCCATTTTGAATGCAATAAGATAGTCTCAATTTTGTTGTAGTTAACATTTTCTAATGACTAGAAAGGCTGAACATATTTTCATGTACTTTTTGACCATGTATGCTTCTTTTAAGAAGACTATATTCATGTTATTTGCCCAGTTTTTAATCTGGTTATGCTATTTTAGGGGTCTAAATTTTAAGTTCTTTTCATATTCTAGAAGAGGAACTGGAAAAATCTTTTTCATTCTGTAACCAGACTGTTCATTCTGTTGTTTATTTTCTTTGCCGTGCAAAGGTTTTTAATATTATATAATTCCATTTGCTAGTTTTTGTTATTTCTTGGAAAATTTAAGGCTCTATTCTATCTTCCAAGTACAGTCAGTGTTTCTATTTTAGTGTTTGGGTCTTTGATCCACTTTGATTTGATTGCAGTATGGGGTGAAATGTTATGGGGCTAGATTTAGTCTTCTGCACGTGGACAACCAATTTTCCCAGTAGAATTCGTTAAGGGAGCTTTTTTTTTTTGGTCTAGCATTTGTTTTTTTGGCCCCTTTGTCAAAGAGCAGATGGCTGGAGGTGCATGGGGATGTTTGCACAATCTCAGTTATACTTAATTGATCCACATGTCTGTTTTTGTGCCGGAATCATGTGATCTTTATTACTGTTGCTTTGTAATATAACTTGAAATCCGGGATTGAGATACCTCCTGTTTTGTTCTTGTTAGCCAGGATTGCTTTGCGTGTTCTGGATTGCTTCTGTTTCCATATAAATTTTAGGATTGCTTTTACTAGCTTGGTGAAAAAATCTGGCCATATTTTTTTACTGAAATTGCTTTTAATCTGTGTATTGTTTTTGGTAATATGGGCATTTTGGCAATATTGTTTCTGCCTATCCAAAAATAGGGCATTCCTTTCCTATTTTCTAGTGTCCTTTTTATCTCTTTTTTCAGAGCACTGTGATATTAGTCATAAAAAATATTTTATTTCCCTAGTTAGGTTAACTCCTAGGTATTTTTTGAAGCTACCACAAATATTACAGTTTTCCTTTTTTCCTGTATTTTTATTGCTATATAGATACAATACACAATGGTTATACTGAGCTTGAGTACTTTGTGCACATATACCTAGTATCGACATTACAACACCGTCCCTATCCCCTTTCTAGCCCTCCCACAACCTTCCTCATCTCTCCTGACACCCACTAGCACACCCATTCTGTTCTATAAGATACCTGCATTCTGGGTTTCTTGTAGTAGAGAAACCATGTGACATTTAACCATCTGAATTTGACTCACTTTATTAAGCAAGATGGTCCCAAGTTTGGTCCATTTACCTAACAAATCTCAAATTCATCTGTCTTTATAGAAGCAATGTGCATTAATACTACTATTTCTGTAACCATTGGTCTGTGGATGGGTATTTTGTGTCTTCTGTAATTTAACTACTGCTAGTTGTGCTGTTATAAACATGGGTACACGTGTATCTTGCTTATACCTTGTTTTTAACTCCTTTGGAAACATACTCAGCAGAGGTATCACTGGCTAAAATGCAATATTTATTTTCAGCCTTTTGAGAATTCTCTATACTGCTCTCCATAGTGGTTATACAATTTTCACTCTCACCAGAAATGTAGAAAGGCTCTTTTCCCCCTACAATCTTGCCAGCATCAATTGCTGTCCAACTTCTCGATAAGTGTCATTCCCACTGGGGTAAGATATCCTAATGATGTTTTGATTTGCATTTCTCTCATGGCTAAGGGTGTTGAACATCTTTCCATGTATTTGCTGACTATTTGAACTCTTTCATCTGAGAACTGCCTATTCATTTCAGTTGCCCATTTTTGGACTAGATCTTTGATTTTGAGGGATCTATTTTTCTTCAGTTCCTTGCATATTCTAGTTATTAGCTTCCTGTCCAAGGTGTAGATGGAAAAAAATTCCATTCTGTCGGTTTTCTTTTCACTCTGTTGATTGTTTCCTTTGCAGTGCAGAAACTTTTCAATTTGATATAATCTCATTTGTTGATTCTAGGGATTATTTGGCATCAGATATTCTATTAAGAAAGTCCTTGCCTCCACCGATATCTTCTAGATTTTTGCCAAGTTTGTTCTCCTGATGCTTGAGTGTTTCAGTTTTAATATCTAAGTCTTTGATCCACTTTGATTTGATTTTGACATATGGTGATAGGTGTAAGTCTAGATTCATTCTTTAACATGTGCATAGCCAGTTCTTCCACCATCGGTTACTGAAGAGGCTATCCATTTTCCCGTGTGTGTTTTTGTCCCCTTTGTCAAAGATTGGGAAGCTGAGGGCACTTAAGGTTGTCTTTACATTCTCAGTTCAGTTCCATTGCTCAACCTGTCTGCTTTTGTACCAATGCCATGTGATTTTTATATCTGTTGCTTTATAATATAACTTGATGTCTGGAATTGTGATGCCACGTGTTTTGTCTTATTACTCAGGGTTGCTTTTGCTGTACTTTGATCCTACATAAGTCTGAAAGAAAAATCTGCTCTATTCTGCACTGTGCTTCTCCCTTTTTGGACGAGATAGTTTCTATGCAGTCACATTCGTGCCTCATTTTGCTCCTGAAACAGGACTCTAAGTAATCCTGCATCTCCAACCATCTGCGCTATGCAGCTCCAACCTAAGGTGGGTGGGTCTTTATTCCCATAATTTTTATTAGTGTATGACAATTCAGAAATCTTGGTTTAACTCTGATTTTGTTTGTCTAATTGATCTGTCTATTTTGCATATTTGTATATTGAGTTCTTCTCTGGTTATATCAGGGTTTATCTGTCCTTTAGTGTGGAGTACTTCTTGTTTCTTGAAGGTGTGTGCACATATTTCTATAATTGTTATCTCTTCCTGTTGAATTATTTTCTTTACCAATATGCAGTGGTCATCTCTCTCTCACTTCTGACTTGGCTTGAAGTTGACTATGTCTGTAATAGTATAGTTAACCCTATTTAATTCTAGACTCTTGTTGGATAGAGTGTTGTTTTTCATACTTTCCATTTTAGTCTATTTTTTTTTGTGGGTGACATGTATTTTTTACAGACAACATATTTTGTTTTATAACCAATCTGCCAGTATTTGTCTTCTGATTAGAGAACTGAGACCATTAACAATAAGAGTTATTATTCAAGCCCAGTCTAGGCAACTTGGTGACTTAACAAAACCGTGTCTAAAAAAATAGAAAAAATAAAAATTGCACTGGAGTTGTAGCTTAGTGTGAAGGCCCTGTGCTCACTCTCTAGTACTATAAAAAATTATAATTTTCAGGTATTTACTGAATCCTGTCATTGCATTATTTTTCCAGTGCTGGTTGTTTCTCTTTTTTCAAAACTCTCCCCATTGGGAATGTACTTTCATTTGACTCTTTAGTATTGATGGTGTCCTTGTATCTGACTAGGATTCCCCTAAGTATTTTTTGTTATCCTGGTTTAGTGGTCATAAATTTTGAAATTGAATGGCTCTTGGTAGTTTTTTAAACAATAACTTGGACTGATAAAAACCACAAGCGTCTTTCAGGAAGGTTGCTACAAGCAATCTCTAAAATTCAGGATATATAAATGCTGTAACATGTGTGATTCAAATTCATCTATTCATTTAACAAGCAGTTTTACATGGCAAGTATTTTGCTAGGCATTGGCAATATAGCATTGAGCTAATAAGTCTCATTTTTCACCTAGAAATTCAACAATAGTCTTCATTAAAATTATGTCTCTTCTCAGAAAAACAGGAGAACATCATTATGGCCTTATGTCAGGAGCTAAATCGTGCCCCTTCTCCTTCCTAATTTATACATTGAATACCTATCTCAGAATATGATTTTTCTCTGAGACAGAGCTTTAAAAACCAAATAAACGAAGAGATCATATGCACTACCCCTAACTCAGTATGACTTATATATTTATAAAAAGGATAAAAAAGAAAATTAGAACTTAGTTGATTAGTTTTATATATCATCTTGACTGAGTCACACAGTACCCAGATAATTTTCCAAATAATACTTCTGGGTATGTTTGTGAGATTGTTTTGGACATGATTTGTATTTGAGCCGACAGATTCACAGCAGCAAGTTTCCATCCTTCATATGTGTGGACACCATCCTATATGTTCAGAACCTGACTATAACAACAGGCAGAGGAAGAGAGAATTCACCACTTCTGCCTAACTTGCACTAAAACATTCACTTTTACCTGCCCTCAGACCTCAGACTCAGACTTACATCATCACTTCTCCTTCCTATCTGTCCTTCAGGCCTGAACGACTGCACCATCTTTTTTGTTTGTTTGTCTTTTGAGGGTCAATACTTAGTTAGCAGAGTGTGTATGGAATTTCAGACTTCATAATTGCATGAGATTTTATACACACACACACACACACACACACACACACACACGTATGAATATGCTCTGAACAGCACTAAGACAAGGATGTGAAACATGTGCACATACAGTGTAAATATCATGTGATAAATTAAGCCAAACTTAGGAGAAACCAAACTTCAACACTTTGAGTTTAAGAACAGTTTGCAACATTTTCATGTCACTTCTAGAAAAATAATCACTTTGAATTTGGCAAGTAGTTAATAGATACAGCAGAAGAAACATGACGCACAAAATGCATGAACTGAACTTAATTCAATTTTAAAATATTTGCTCTGTATAAGACACTGTTAAGAGAATGAAAAATAAACCACGAAATGGGAGAAGAATAATTGTGAATGGTATGTTTTACAAAGAAATTATATTAATATGCAAGAATTCTCAAGATTTAACAGTAAGAAAACTAATAGCACAATAAGCAAATTGCTAAAACATTTGAACATTTTGTGAAAAGAGATATATCCGTAGCATAAAAGCACATGAAATTGTGTTCTACATAGTTATTATGAAAATGTAAGTAGAAATCACAGAGAAATTTGTTTGCACACCTACTAAGATAGTTTACATTAAAAATATTGACCGCAACAAATGTTGTTCAGGATGTGGATGAACTGAAACCTTCTTATGTTGTTGATGAGAATTCAAAACAATACAGTCACTTTGGAAAACAGCTTGGCAGCTTTCTTATAAACATACATTTGCTATATAGAACAAAAATGTTATGCCTAGGCTTCTGTCCAAGTGGGATGGCTATGTGTGTTCACTTGTTTGAGAGTGTTTACAGCAGTCTGTGTGTAATTATTGACAACTGAAAGCACAATGCCCCTTACCAGGGGAATGGATAAACAAAACTTTGTATACACATATAATTAAAATGCTACTCAACGATGAAAATAAATGAACTACTGATACTTACAACATGTGTGGGCTTCTAGTTCATTATGTTGAGTGACACACACTGTGCAATTTTATTTACATGATGATCTCAAAAAGGATTCACTATCAGGATGCAGACAGCTACCAGGGAATAAGTGTTTCATTCCAAAGGTGATAAGATAATTTCAGAAAACAAAAAAAGAGAGTGGTGAAAGTGGATCTTGACTGCAACGGTGGAGACTACATTACCCTGTATGCTTCTCAACACTCATAGCAGTGACCAAAATGAATGAATTTTGTTGTAGATAAATAATAAATAATTGATTTTAAAAGTTACATCTTCAGATATTTGCACTGTTCTTCCTCCTGGGGATAATTATTTGCATGATTCTCTCATAGTGAAGATAGGTGAAGGATAAACCAGAGTAGGGTAAGACTCCATTGTTCCGATGGAGAAGTGGAAATGATCTACTAATGCTGTGGGATAATGCCAAATAAGATAAGGTTGGATTTCCAGTGGGTCTTGTAAGCCCTGCACAGCAGTTTCCACCTTGTCATGTTAAGTAATGGATGTTACTGAAATTTTTTGTAAAAGAAAATGATATACCCTCTATGTATTTTAGATTTTTTATAAAAAGCTTGGTTTTGATACAGAGAAATACTTTCCCTTGTTAAAAAAAAAAAAAAAAAAAAAAAAACTAAAGACAAAGAGATCAGTTAGAAGGTTTTTGTAATAGCCCAAATCGTATATGAAAAAAAAAAAAAAAGAAGCTTGGGCTCAGGTTGGTATAGCAGAAACACTGAGTGGGAGAAGGCACCAGCGCCCTGTGGAGTGTAGGTAGGTGGCCTGAGAGAACTGGGGAGAAGTAGCAACCGGAAAGAGGATCATTTAACTTAGAAAGGCTTCATCGCACTTTCTTTTTTCAGTTATAAGTGTGACTGAACCCTAATCAAATTGCCATGATGAGAATGCACAAAAATCCCAGACAACTCTTTGCAAATTACATGGCCTCACTTGATATTCTGGTGAAATCCAAAGGACAAACAAATCACAGTAGTTAAATAATTCATAATTAGAATGATCATATGCACAATTTTTCTGAGATAGTCTCTTGCTTAATCCAGGTCTCCCAGACATTGGTTTTATATTTTGAAAGCCATAGAAAGGTAGAAGAAAATGGAAAATTATATAAAAAGAATCTAAAGGTAAGTTATCTTAATAAAATAGGTATCAATCTGCTTATGAGACTTACCATCAAATAATCATTTACTTTTCTCTTCATTTATGATGTGTGTAAAATTTAAGATCTAGCCATTCCCTTGTACCCAAAAAATTTCAGCCGAGTGCCCCAAGGCCTTGAAAAGAATTAGGAGGTTGTGATGGGTCACTGTTTTTCCTTCAAAGCATCATACTTCATTCTGTCTCCTACCATCCTATGAGAAACCAAAGCAAGCTTGCTCAGCAGGGATCCTGGGAAATATCAAGATTTCTGCACTAAATCATCACCTCACGTGGGCTAGGTCCACGTAGGGAAGACAGATGGGAAAGAAACATAACAACTTTGCTTTCTGGCACACTGTTCTGTCACTTGTAGATTGGTTTTTGATGCAACCCAAACCCTGTTTTCACACTCTGACCGTAATGCTAAAATAGAATCTTGGAGTGTATAAGCCAATAAAAACGTGCTGTATAAATAAAATGCCGAAGCAGAGAAGAGCAACGTAAATACTAAATTGTACTTCATTATTTCTACCTATCCTACTTTCATAATGATTTTCTGTCAATTAGTGAGTCATGTTTTTAACATATTACTCTCACTTTTAGAAACAATCAAGTGAGGAGTAGCCACAATGTTTCCCTGTTATTAAACTTCTTTTATCTGAACATTAGTTTTAAAATAGATTAAGAGTCCTGCAAACTTCTCAGTTCCAACAGCTTGAATAAGATAGGGACTCAAAAAGTAGCACTTGGCTTTTTCTTAATCTCTGTAATAGTCTGATGTCTTCGGGCCTTCTAAAATGAAATTGAATTTGAGGAGAATAGTACTCCAGGAATGTGCAAACTGTCGATTCTGAAGGTGTTCTTTCTCTGTATTCTACGTGCTTTTTCTGAAGTCTATATGGCAAATAAGTTACACTTAATTCTAAGTGTAAAATATAATGTACATGTTAATTTCTAAAGGAAGAGATGCAGTCTTCAATCGCTTTAAGGGATGTGACCGGGAAATGCTTCTACCTGTGATTTTGACATGATGAATCAGAGTTTTGCAAAGTAAAACCAGTGGCTGCTATGCCCAGATCACGAACGTCCCAAAGACTCCAGGAGACGGATCTCACATGCAAAGGCAAGGAGTCTTTATTCGGGCTTAAGCTGGGGCTCTCAGTCTTCACCAACATAGTAGATCGGCTCCGAGAGCCTCGGGTCTCTGTGTAGCAGACTTTTATTAGTTACAAACAAAGGGAGGTGGGCTTTCAGCTTGGTGGTTACAGGATTGGTGAGCATACAGCAGGGAACAGACTTGTTACATGGTGATTGGCTAACTAATATTAAGCAGCTGTCTCTGGCCCCCAGACCCAATTTGAGATATCTGCTGTTCTTGCCCAGGGTAAAACTTCTGGCCTAACATTTTTTTAAGAACAGGTGGTTACAAAATGATAGGTTAGCTAACATTGAGTAAGACTATCTACAGTCCCCAGACCCCGAGCTCCGACCTCAGGAATGTTACAGATGTTGAGAAAGCAGTCCCATCTTTCTGACCGATGCCCTGAGGGAACCGAAACTCAGGCCTGTCAGCTAACATCCCAGGGAAAGTCTGAGGCCTGTCATGGGGTCTGTGTAGTTCGGGCCGGCAGCCTGGGCCTGGGTCTCTCATGGCCTTCCTTTAGCTTATTTTCTTTTCAGCAGAGACTAGAAAGGGTATTAAAGCAGTTACCAACACCATCTGTTTTATTATTTATTACATTGCTTTGTAATTTATCTATTTACATATCTGTGTCCCCTACGAGATTCCGTGAGTTGCTTAAGCGCAGAGGTTGGTTCCTATTCATCTTTATTTCTCAAGCATCTACCATGAAAGAAATTCACCAACTTGTTGAAGAGACGAATAAAGCTTCCTTTTCATTTTGTTAGAGGCCACATGGGAAACTTGTAACCTTGGCAAAGTAAATCATCTATTAGTATTTAGTTAACCACAATTTGCTATAAGGAGTAAGACAGAACTATACTAAAGATTCTTACTGGCTGCTAAATTTTCAGGAAATGTGAAAGCTTATTGAATTATTGGTAGTTTTTAAACCAGGCCATGGTAGGGAAATTTGTATCATAGAAATTGGAAATTTTACTCTCTCCACTCCCTAGTGCCCTTTGCTAAATATTTACCTGCACACACTGAAGTCAGATTATGTATTACTCTAGGGCAAGTTTAGGCAAGTTTCTGTCTCTACTACAAAAGATTCAAGAAGGGAAACATAAAGAAGACAATTTGTTTTGGATCATAGATTCAGAGGTTTTAGTTAAAGGTTTATTGGCCCATTTGCCTTTGGGCCGGTTGTAAGGCAGAACCTAATAGCTGGTGCTCATCGCAGAGGAGGTTTATTAAGCTCTTGATGGTCAACAGAGACAGAGGGGAGAAGGGGTGGAGCTCTTCGTGTCTACTTCAAGGACACACTCCCAGTGACCCAGCTTCCTCTGAGAGACCCCATGGCCTAAAGGTCAGGTCCCACCTGCTACCAATAGTGCCACGGCCAAGGGAATGAGTCTTTAACACAAGGGCTTTTGGTGAATATGTCAGCTAAGTTCAAAACAAAATAGTATCTAAATTCCTCTAATTGTATTAATGTGCAGATATAACAGGCTAGGCAGGTGATGTGTGCTCAATTTAGAAGAGACGAGGAGGGATAAAAGAAAAGGAAAGTGAAACAATTAGTCAACAACTGAGTGAAGTTTCAAACCCGAACGCCCATCGCTGCTCTCTTCCCTCAAATAACAACCTAACCAAAATGTGTGACAGTCTCCTGGTGGCCTTAGTTTTGGCTAAACCTAAATACATACATACATACATAAATACATAAATAAATAAATAAGTGACCAGTTTAAAAAGTGGCAACTCACTACTGTTGTTTTCACAAAAATTGAATTCATCAGAAAAAAAATTTAAGCTATGATACTAATATTGGTAACGTGACAGTTTTCTAACCACTAAAAATCTGAACATAGCATTAATTGTCTTGAAGATTGTGAGTTTTTGTACAAATTAAAAGTGGTCACAAGGATGCTGGATGAAAATCTGCATAGCAAATTCTTGCCAGCTGATCCCCACACACTGTGGTGGTCAAGTTTAATTGTTTCAATTTGATTGGCTTCCTATCGGCCAAGGGGATTAATAAAGCACACTTCAAGGTGTGTCTGGGAAGGTCATGGAGGCATGATGTTGAGCACGGTGTCTGGTCCTTCACTTCCTTCTTCCTAGCAGGGCTCTTCCACACTCTGGCCACACAGTGAACTGAGCAGCTTTGTTCCTCCGTGATGTTTCTCCCTGGGAGTCAGCCAGCCGTAGAGTGAGTCCACTGAAACTGAGTCACATTAAACCACTCCTCATTTAAAAAGTGAGTGTCAGAGCTGGAGGAATAGCACAGTGGTTAAAGTGCTCGCCTAACAAGCACAAGGCCCTGGGTTTGATTTCCCAGCACCACATAAACTGGACATGGTAGTGCACGCCTGTCATCCCAGCACTCCGGAGGACCAGCCTAGACTACAACCATGCTTCAAAATTTAATTAATTAATTAATTAATAAAAAGTGAGTGTCGAGTCTTGTGTCTCAACAATGAGAAAGCTGACTAGTTCAAACATCTTACCCTCCAAAGCCTCATTTACAGACTTTACAAGACTTACTCTAGATCTACTGAATCAGAATAATCCTCGGATGGTTCACATGAAAAGGAATGTCATAGAAGTTTTTATTTTAGATCACCTTTAAGTCACAGCTATCTTCTAGGATTTTATGCTTTATTACTTGGATAAAGACATTGGTATAGTATTTGTCATGAGATTAAATGCCAGTAAAAACTACAGTAACATTAAACTGTAGATACAAGTTCCCAAATTATCTAAACACACTTAGTGATGAGAAAAAATAGCAAGAGGAACTCAAGAGCCAAAGTATGAATTCTGCTTAGACAAATTCCTAAAATAAGACAATCAGCAAATTCAAAGACCCAAGGTCTAAAAAAGCTTTCCAGGTGACTGACACAAGGCCAATCATCCCTCTTCCCTTGGATCTAGATTCTGAGCTCTTGTCATTTGTTCTCAGGGATTTATATTTCTATGTGAATTTTCTGACATCACTGAAGAATGTACAGCAGCTTCCTAACTGACTTGTTTAATAAGATCGTTAGTTAGCATCTGTTTCTTCATGTTTCCTTCTCACTGGGTCTTTGATAGAGTTTGGTACTTAAGACTAAGTGATCAATGTTACTTACTAGTATTAGGTATCACTGGCATTGTAGTCAGTGCCTTCTTTTCTATGTCTTCCCAGTGACTAGTGAATCTGCATAACACAACAAAAAGAATCCACAATATAAATTATATATATATTGATGGGAATTATGCATGATGTGAATTACAACAAATTAACTATATACTGCTTTAATTTCTAAATAATATCCTGCTACAATTTATTTCATTTAACTTTATGTTATACACTATAAGTGTTTCCTCAAAGTGAGGAATCCATAGATCATTTCTTAGAACGGTTTTATCTCTTCCTGATCTCCACTGGATAAACAGGGCAGGCCAGCTCTGTTTTAAGGGCCACACAGTCTTTGTCACAACTACTTGAAAGCAGCCACAAGCCACATGTAAATCAGTGAGCAACTGAGCGTGGCTGTAATCCAGTAAAACTATTTACAGAAATGCACCGAGCACAGTTTGCTTACTCTTGATGTAGATGATTCTGCATCATAGGCAGCCAAGGTCCCCTCCTCCACCTACTCCAGGTAACTTTGCTCCAACTCTTCCTTCCAAAGCAGGAATCAATATGAGTCTCCTTCATACAGTATAAACCAGTGAGTAAGAGATACCAACACACGGTGACGAAATGTTGAAGATAAGAGTGTGATTTCCAAGTGTGATTACATGGGTATTTTTTCTCCCAGATTATTATTTTTATTAGTATATGTCTGCAATACACCACAGTTACATTCAACTTATGGGACTGGTGTATTTACATATCACACGTCATCACCTTTCCTTCCCCTCACCCTGTCCCCCCTACCTGCCCCCTCACAAGTCCTCTCTCTTTTTCCACAAATCCATCTCATTGTTTCCTGCTGTCTCTCTTACTTGGCTTTTATACTTACTTAAACTTTTGCTTTCTCACATCGCATAATCCTCTTGGTCTCATTAGCTTCACTAAGTGGAATGTTCTCAAAGTGCATCTATTTTCTTACAAATGACTCAAATTTATCTTTATGACAGAGTAGTGCTCCATTATGTATACATACCACATTATATTTATTTACTGATCTATTGATGGACACATCAACAGATTCCATGATATAGCTATTAAGAGTCATGCTGCTATAAATATGGGTATGCATGTTATATGATAACTTTAAATCTTTTGGAAAAAAAACAGCCAGAAGAGGCATCATTACCTTTCAGGAAAAGAATGAAGACACAAGTTGCTCAAAGTCCATCAGGGACCAAGATAAGTCAGCTAGTGCTTGAAGGACGGGGTGAGTGGACCATGCAGCCTTGAGCAGAGGACTCTCCTGGTACTTACTGGAGGAAAAGAAAATGCATAGTAAAAGGAAAAATGTTTAGGGAGCTGAATCATTTACAAAGAATTTCTAAAAGAGAACTTGAAACACAGTGGCTGATTAAAGTTACAAAGCATATAGGTGGGATGATAAAATTACAATGCAGGGGGTGTTCATTTCAATCATCTCAATTGTAGGCCAATGAAGGTGGGGGGGGCGCATATCGCTTGAGGTTAGTAGGCACATGATTCATATTTTTAAGAGGTAATTCTAGAAAGAAAATAGAGTCCTGGTCAGTTTAGGAAGTGAATTGACTTTGACTTTCATGGTCCCACACGGTATAGTTGAGTTAAATAAGATATCTAAGTTTCTTTGAGGAATATCTATACCAGTTTTCATAATGGTTGTACTAATTTGTAGTCCCACCAGCAGTGTAGCAAGTGGTTTTTTTTTTTTTTTTTGGTGCTGATTTCTCCTCTCACGTCGTTGTGTAAATGCAAAACTGTTCATCTGCTTACTTTTCTCAAGCTGACTCTGGAGAAAAATCACACATTGAAAATTCTTTGGCTCTAATAGTAGAGATTGGCAGGCACACGAGGCAAGGCTGAGTCAAGTTACTCAAAGAAATCTATATTGAGAAATTTTACTTTTCATCCTCTACCTGTCAGGCCAAAGGAGATGAGCAGTTAAGAGTCAGCACCCTGGGCTTCGAAGAAGAACTTAACTAATTTCCCATAAACTTGCTTAGTTCCAAATCCATGATGCTTCCTCCCATGACACTACTGCCACACTGACTTGTTTAGCCCATTTGTAGAGGATTAAGGACTCAGTTGATGCTTACAGAATAAAGTATATGTTCTGACAGCTTTGATCAGCAGCACGATGAGCCAAATAAAGGAGTGTGGAGATTGTAAACATATTTTGAATTCAAGCTTATAGCAGAGAGGCCTTAAGGGTTCTATTTTAATTTGAAAATTGAGACTTACCAGAAGCCAAGAAAGACAACAGTTCTCATTATTGCAACATTTTTTCAAGTTTAAACCACAAGTTCACAGATTCTTTGACCCTCGTGGTGTTTCAGACAACTTTGCTTATACCAGAATATTACGTAATCAAAGAGGACAAATCAATGAAGAGGGACCTAGCTTGCATGTGAAAAAGTAGCTGTAGAGAACTATATAAAAGTTTTATTTCATGGTTAAATCTACCTAATATTTTTCTAATATTTGAATTTCAGAATTTTTACTCTAGTTAAAAGCAACTCTCTGTATTTTAACTGGGAGAATATTATAAACACAAATTCTGATTTTGGATTGGAAGAGATTTAGAGGTTGATTTATTTATTTGACAGTAAAGGGTACAGAAAGACAATACAGAATCAGATAATACAGCTGCTAAAATTTTGAAGTAAATGTAACTGCGATTTCAAAATATATTCACCTTGTTATGTGTCTGCTAATGAAAGTTAACAGTGGAATCCTCAACAGAGGCACCGGTGACAGCAATCTTAATGAGCATCAGCCTGAAAACTATGTAATATCAACAATCTCTGCAATACAGAAATCAAAGAAGAAAGAAAACAATGATAAACTGAAGAAATGTTAATCATCAGTTTATTTCTTCTTTTGCAAAATACGTATTGAATATCCTCCCAACTTCCAGCTTAAAAAAAAAGAGATGTTGAAGGAAGCTTCAATCACATTGAGTAATTCAACTGTGGCTTTTAATTGAATTTTTAAGTATATGGACACTCAAGTCAATCTATACGCAGAAAAATTCTTTGAAAAGCATGCAAATGGTTTAGGAATGCATGCTACATATCACACAAATCAGTTTTCACAGGAGAAAAGAACAATTTTCTTATTGTGATGCTTCAGATAACAATACTAAAGAATGTAAGCTTAAACTTTAAGTTGTTTCCCACAACTGGTCTACTTTTCTAAGAATACGACTTGCTCCTTAGTTTCTGTTTTCCTTCACCAAATAACAATTGCTCGTACCTGAGTTGGATTCCCCATCACCACATAAACTGGGCGTGGTGGCACATGCCTGTAATCCCAGCACTCGGAAGGCTGAGACAGGAGGATTGCTGTGAGTCCAGGGCCGACCTGGGCTCCATAGTTCAGGACCATCCTGGGCAACAGAGAGAGACACTGTCTCAAAAACAAAAATTTCTCAACCCCACTAAAGAATTGCCCACGTGTGTACTTTCGTTCAATCAGTCTTCCAACAAAAATTTATACAGCAACTATTATGTCTTTTAATATCTTCAACATTGCAATAGACAAATAAATATGGCATAAGATTACCTTCTTCAAAGTCAGAACAGGCATACCAAAAAAAAAAAAAAAAAAAAAAAAAAAAAAACCCTTGCATCCAAAAAAGACATACAAAGAGATAGAAAAGAATCACATTCTAACCATTCTAACTTGAGATTTGTATTTCAATCCAACAAATCTTCTCTTCGTCATTGAATAAATATTGACCTTGTGCTTTGGTTTATTTATGTGTATTCTTGAGAAATTATTCTTATCAATCATCTTTCTTGAAAAAAAATTACTACACCTTTGTACTTACGGCACTGATCACCAGAATAGAGCCAGCAAGAATATGGAAGTGGCATGACAGAGCTAGTTAGTAATTATGTGTGAAGAAAGTTAATCCTTGAGATCTTTATTGATATTTTCATTCATCAGACTAAGGGCTTCAGCTCCTCAGTTATCCAAATTTTACTAATAAGTATCACTAATGAGGGGGAGAGAAGCTAAGAAAGGAGAAACAAATGTAAATACTAAGGTTTTTTTATGGTCTGAGCAGGCTTCATATAAAATCGGCATGCACTGGTGTGTTAGTCACTTCCTGTCACGATAATATACTTCCAGACACCCACAGCTTAAAGAGGGAGAGGTTTACTTTAGCTTGCAGTTACAGAGGGCTCAGTCCATGAATGATTTGTTGTCTTCAAAGCAGAAAAGGCACTAGCAGAGGGCATGGTGGAGGAAACTGCTCATCAAAAGCCAGACAGGAAGCAGAGACAGAACCTAAGTGTATATCTGGAAAGTTATATTATTGTCCCCAGATCCTCCTTCTAGGCCATCCCCATCTCCACAGTCCCTAATGAGTATAGTGCTCTGATGATCCATGATGTCCCCCAAAGGTCTTCCAAACACAAAAATTTTGAGAGACATTATAGATTTAATCCATAATAGCATATCACTCATGGTATAGGTACCAAGTATATTATAAAGTGCATAGGAAATGTAAGTGTTACAACCTCCATGACTTTTAAGAGTTCATCAGTGAAGAAGTGCCTTCTGAGACAAGGCTTTAGAGGATAAAGAGTTGGTAGGGTGGCAAAAAGGAATGAGGGCACTCCAGGTAGTGAGGACTCCTTCCTAATAAAGACACCATGATGAGTGTGAGTAAAAATACAAGCCTGTCAGTGTGGGTAAAGCTTAGAATTCTTATAAAGATAAGACCAGAAATGTACACAGAGTAGAAATTATAGCTACCTTGCATGTTATGTTATTGACTAAAAGCCATGGGGAGACATTTGAAGGTTTAGGTCAGGCAATTTGGTAGACCATAGGTCATGTTCTTGAATTTGCGTTTGAAAAGGTTACTCTCGCTGGAAGGTAAAGAACAAATCATATTTTGGAAAAAGCAGACAGTAAAAACAGTTTTCTCCTGGAGTTTTGCTGGAATGATACAGCAGGAAGGAAAGGTTATGTGACCTTTGCAAAACCAGTAAGGAACAGACAAAAAGAAATACTGGAAGAAATTGAAACTGTCAAGGTAATGATTATCTCACTACAGCAAAGACTAGCTGTAGTTCACCTGAAGAAAAAGTGAATAGGAAAACTTGCAGGTTATAACCAGACAATGGACTTGTAGAGTCTAAGATTTTGTACGTGGTGACATTCTAAGTAAGTAATGAAAATGTATACCGCAGTCACAGAAATTGAATGCAGAAATGGAGGCGAAGCAGGCGAGTTCAAGGCTACAAGCAATTCACAGTTCTGACTGTACCCGAATGATCTCTGATGAGTTTTGAATGTCACAGAAGATCGGGACCCTACCCTGAGAGACAACAAGGGAGGTGGTAGGAGTCAAGCAGATGCACTTTTTAAAACTTGTCCTGATACTTCCAATGTACATAGGAGTTGAAACCTTGAATCCAAAGATGACAGCAGAATTTGGGAAGAATAGAAAGCCAAGTTGAGATAATGAACAAAGAGTATATACAAAGGGAATTGTTCACACTGTAGCTAGGGGGCAAGAACTTCAAAGGAGCAGGGCCTTTTGCTGCAGGGTGAAGGAATTAACATAGCATCAAAACTCAGAAGAGAAAGGCAATCAACCTCACCTCCCAACATGGACTGGTTTTACACTGATTTACAAAGCACACACAGTTGTTTCCACACCCCTAGCTCACTACCAACCTTCTAAATTTCTACTCCATTCTCTAAAGATATCGCTTCAGGGATGGTCTCATATTCTGAAACTGGACTTTCCACTTTTGAGAGTTCATTCCCAACTTTTATATATTTAATTCGCATTTCAATGACCAGAGCCCTTTGAAGGAATAAAATAAATCTTATGAATTTGTACCCAGGAGTCAAAAAATATTCATGAATCAGTTTCTATGTGGTTCAGGAGCCCACTTCACTTTTTATATTCCACGTATGAAAGAGATCATTCTGTACTTCTTTTCTGTGCTTGGTTTGCATCCACGTTGTCCCAAATATCAGGATTTCACCATTTTTATGGTTGTGCAGTATTTCATTTTGTTTACATAAAATGTGCTTATCTTTTGATTTGCCTAAGATTGCCTTTAGTACTGAAAAAAAATCTTAATTTGTCATGTGGTTGTATCTTTCTGTTTCTTCCATTTGCCTGCTTTTTACAACCTAAGAAAGAATTTTCTATTTTAATCTAATATATCCTAGAAGATTATATTGCTCAATATCCCAAACCTGGGAGAATGATTATCCTTTTGGATTTTTTTTTTTTTTTTTTGAGACAGAGTCTTGCTCTGTAGTCCAGGCTGCTCCTGACCTCACTATGGAGCCCCGGCTGGTCTTGAATTCAAGGCAATCCTCTTATATCAGCCTCCACGTGCTGGGTTACAGGTATACACCACCAAGCACAGCTTATGTGGTGCTGGAGAATCAAACTCAGAGCCTTGCACTTGCTAGGCAATTGCTTTAATTTCACTTCTGGATGTTTATAATCAGGAGCTGCTTTTTTCCCCCCACCAGCACTGAAGATTGATTCCCAGGGGCATTCTATCACTAAGTAGGTACCTCAGTCTTTGAGGAGTTTTTTTGAGACAAGTTCGTGGGGGTTTTGCCACCACACAAGGACAACGCGAGGTCCACAAGGGCAGAAACAACTTGGCCCAATCATCTTCCTTGGTAAACACCGGAGTGGCCTCTCCGGGGATTTTCGGCGGGTGCCATCTTAGATATCACCCCACACAAGTTCTTATTAAGTTCCCTAGGTTTCCAGGCTGGTCTGAAACTTGCAATCATTCTGCCTCAAGTCTCCCAGTAGCTGAGATTATAGACATGGACCACTGCGCCCAGCTGGACCATGTGTTCTTGACATCAGCACCTGTAAAATGGAGCAAAGAGAAGCAGAAGGAGAGACTGAGCTGCCAGAATGGGCCAATGACCACCTCAGATGACTTCCCGTTCGCCATCGGGGACAAGATGGCCCTTCAAACTTTTATTGAGTTGAGTTCTCCTGTCCTTGATCAGTCATTTGGACATAGACAGTTGTGCTTTGGAAAGTCCATGCCCTGGAGGAGGTGGCATCTGAAAATGAAAAAACGTTTGTGTACAACACTCTCAGCAGCTCAGACACTTCTTCAGAATCTCACACATATGTACATGACATGTAAGGAGGGTTTTTCTGACATTCAGAATCTTTCATCTTGAGTTTATTTTTATTTATGGTATGAGTACATAGTGATTTTGAATTTTGTCTACAAATGGCCAATTCTTCCAACACTTCATAATTCATTGTCTCTCATTTCTCTTTTTAGGCATTAAAAAGAAAACAAAATTCTGGCAAAGTGATCATTAATTT
This sequence comes from Ctenodactylus gundi, assembly GCA_004027205.1. Lineage (NCBI taxonomy): Eukaryota > Metazoa > Chordata > Mammalia > Rodentia > Ctenodactylidae > Ctenodactylus > Ctenodactylus gundi. The sequence goes on along the minus strand of PVKB01003482.1, from coordinate 64,889 downwards.
GAACTTGACTCTGTTGTTGATGCTATCTCAGATAAAGCATGACTATTTGCTTTAAGAGAAAAATGAGGAAAACATAAGAATTTATCAAATCAAAAGCTAGAGAAAAATTGTATTATCTGATTATCTGTCATTGAATTTTTTAATTATTAAAGTCCTAAATTATCAAAACTGGAGGAGAATGTAGTACACATTTTCTATCTCTATATTTACCAAGTAAGTAAAGTGAGGCCTAAAGAGAGGCAGCTATAGATTAAGAGGCAGGGTGCAAGGTTCAGAATTCTTAGACCAGTTTTGTGTTCTCAATACTAGGTTGTTTGCTTATAATATATAATTTTATAATATAAGCCTTTTGTTAAATGTTGATTTAAAATATTTTAAATATCCAATTGTTTATGTTCACTTGTACTGTCTTATATAACCTCCGTTTGGAAATAAGACAATTGCAATTTTTAGATAAAAGTCTCTAGTATAGCCTCTAGCAAACTCAGTTGGTCTACCCTCTCATTATTCAATTATTTGAAACAAGTAAGAAAATTTTTGTATGAGCCCCTCTCTGGTAGAAACTACAGAGTAATTCACAATTAGAAGGCACACCAAAGCAAGCCGGATGATACTCCACTGGATTTTAAGGATAATTGCAAGTTTACTGATACAAATCAATCTGTATGAGCTCACTTATACTCCATAATAAGGCCAGTGTGGCACTTCCTGCTCAAGGCAGATAAGCGAGAGCTAGTGTGTATTTGATTTTAATAAATACTGTCGGTGGGAAGCCCAGACAGGAATGAACAGATGTTAGAACCATATGATAATGGTGTGTCAGGGTAAAAAAAACTGTGCATTTATATGGCACACCTGGTGTTTATGATACCTTTGCAACTTCTTTAAACTACAGCATCTGGCCCTTTGCTGCTGTTCTTTAATTTTCAAATACCCAGGATCTTAGGTTTCTAGTGGTGTAGACATGTCTAACAGGAAAAAGGCAACAAAATGTGTCATGTACCTCACAGAGAAAGTTTTCCTACAAGAAACTTGTGTTAAAATCATTAGGGAAATTTAAAAATCTGCAAACATATTTAGATTAGTCTTTCCCAGTTCTTCTTAAGAGGCGAAAAGTATTTACTCAAAGGTTCATCTACATTGCAAATTTTCCCAATATTTTAAACTTTCATTGAGGATAATTTATGAGGAATGACTAAGATAAACAGAACACTAATTCTATGCTATGGTACTTTTTTGAAGTGTTGGGGACTGAACCTAGAGCTTTTGCACTAAGGTACATCTCCAGTTCTTTTTTACTTATTTTGAAACAGGATCTCACCAAGTTACTAAGTTGTCCAAGCTGGATTTGAACTTGTGATTCTGTTGCCTCAGCCTCCCAGAATGCATGGATTACAGGCCTGCACCAATAGGTCCATCTAGTTACGGCACGTTTATTCCATTTAACTCTTAGGTTGAGGGGAGCGAAGGCATGATAATTTGACGTAACTGAAGTTTGATACAATGTTGTGATTTCCTTTGAGGTTTAGGGTATGTTTTCTGTTAAAGAATACCAAATGTCAAATACTTTGCCTAAATTTCAATGGTCTTAATGAATAAATGAGATTAATAGCATAATGTTCCCAAATGTTGACAAAAATAATCACACACACACACACACACACACACACACAAACGCAGAGCTATACACCGACATTCATTCAGTAAAGCTGTAGCTCTTCTGGAGTTTTCTAGATTAAGACTTCATGGTAGCAAGTAAGATGAGAAGCTGTGCTCAGCAATCGTCACCTTGGCTTGGATAAAGTTCCCTTTCCACACCCTACTTGGATTTTTGTGATGATAAGACTCACAGGGTTTGTAAGGTCCAAAAACTACATTGAAGATTTTATGAATTAAATAGATTTCAGTGAAGATGGAATTCCTCAGATGACAACTTGCAACTTCCTAAATCAGAGAGGCAGAACACTAAATGGTTAAGTGACCGTGGATTTTTTTCTTTTGAGCACCAGCCACTTTCAACTCAGGGCTTCAAGAGCCTGGTGCCAAACATCTGATTTGATTTGTAAGATAAAATGTATTTGTAAACAACATCTTAAAGACATCATAAACACAACCTAACCTCACTATTATACTTGAAACATGGTTTTACTACATTTTGAAATAGTTTCTTTTTGAAGATGAGGAAAGTTTTTTTTTTAAATAGAAATCTTTATTTTACAAGAACATTCAAAAAATACCATAAGAGCAGTTGAGATTTAATTTCTTATTCCAGAGACAACTAGGTCTCATAAATTGAGTGACTAGAAGCAGGTTTAAAAAAAAAAAACTTTCCAGCCGAATACATTTTTGCTTTCAGTTTGAACTGAATCTTTTCTAAGGAATAATTTTTGTGAGTTCTGCCTTTGCCTTGTGTCAAATTTCCCCAGATTCACTGAAACTCAAGAACTTTAGTCATTATCACATAGGGCCATAAAGCCACCAAAATATGATCACCAACTTATGTATGGTTGTAGCAGTGTCAGAAGACTGACCTGGCCAGGCACCTGAATCAGCTGGTACTGACTGAAGTGACTCACTACGGTGACTTGCCATGCAAGATGAGCAAGGGCACGGACTTTAAAACATTAAGCTTCGGTGCCTTGCAATCAGTCTCTACTTCATTCTGTATCCTCGTGCAACAAAGAAAAATTCAAATGTTAAAATACAGATAAAAGGAAATACCTCATAACATTTTGCCTTTCTTTTGAGTAATACAAAATACAGAGAATGTATGCATTGCATTCAGGTCCTCCATTTATTAATATTTAGTTGCTCCCCTAGGTTTGCCCCCCCAAGAGGATCTGAAACAAAAGTTTATAGATGAGTAGTTATTTTAGAGTGTGATGAAAGAGGCAGAAATGAGGGATATAAGGTATGAAATAAGGAAGGAGAGAGAACCAATTCAAGAATATGAAATCAGGCAAGCCAATCATGTAGGGATTCAATTATGCAGGCCCATCTAATTTATTTTATGAAGTGCAACTTTTCTAAAACCTGCACTAAAAGAAAAGTATTTACCCATCGACTCTGTTCCTCACTGGCTAAGGATTGCACTACAGGATGTACACTTTTGACAGGCTACTTCTGGGTTTCTCCTGCTTGCATGTCAAGTGCCCTCTTGAAGCAGCCCTCACCAAGCAACGGGAGATCCTGGGCCAGAAGTGAGAGGCATTTGCAGATTTGCAACTGGCCAAAGACCAGGAGGCCATTGCGTCAAAGCTCGTCAAAGCGTCCTTGTCGGCCAAGTTTGGCTGCGTAGGAGTTGAAACTGGAGTATTTGATGTGGGGGACAGAAATGACTAATATCCATTCTACACACACACGTACTCTGCCAATGAAAAATAAATAAACTATTTCATATAGTACTAACAAAAAAATAGTTTATTTTTTACGCATGCTATTTTTGAACTCTCCCATACAACTGAAACCTGAACTAGGAAAGATTGCTCCCCTTTCGGTACGTGTTAAAGAAACTCCTAATAAGATGGGTTATATGATAAACATCATGGGGTTGATGAAAAATCAATTTTTATTAGTATTTTATACTTATAGCAAAAAATACTATAATCATGTTGTTGCATATAATTTTGAATAAGCAGCTTCTCAGTTATGAAATCTAAAGTTATAAAATCTAATTGAAATAATTCACTTATTTTCTGCAGTTTTTAATCACAGCTGAGATTTTATCCAAGACCAAAGATGACGTGTTCATCATTCATGTGATGAGTCAATTTACTTATCAATAAAATTTTATTGTATTATTTTTATTATTTTTGAGACAGGATCTCACTCTGTAACCCAGGCTGGTTCTGAACTCACAATATAGCCCAAGCTGGCCTTGGACTCACAGGATCCTCCTGCCTCAGCCTCCAGAGTGCTGAGATTATAGGCTTGTGCCACCACAACCAGTTTATGTGGTGCAGGGCTTTATAACCCTGGTTTTTGTGCTTGCTAGCAAGTGCTCTAACCACTGTGCTATTCCTCCAGCCAAATCTTACTGTATTATGATTACTGATACATCTATTTCCCTTTCTGATATTGATTTAAAATATTTTAAAATAATGACATTACTGTAACTTAACCATGTAAGTACACTCCACCATATTCCTTCTTAGTTCATTTGCTAAAATTATGCAAGCATACATACATGGGTATTGAGAACAGGAGGAGTGTTCAGGGAGGAAATTGAAGATGTACATTTTTGAAGGTTGTATTATGTCACCATTTATTAAACTCTCAAAATGTGTTAGTCATTGTACCGATAAGGTTTTATATGTAATTTTATACTAACCAAGTAAATATTTCTAATTCTCACTTTATATATGAGGAAATATGTCCATGGTCACATGATAGTAAGTGATTTATCCAGAACTCAAGTGTGTTTTACTTCAGCATTCAGACTGTTATGCAGCAGTTTGCTGCCTTTGATTTAGAGACCAAAAATATAGCGGGACCTATAAATTTTTGTACAATGAGTACAGTATGAGCCAAGTATGGGGGAAAATCTGTCACTGCTCCCTCCTTGTGACCATCTACCACCACGGACATCCTGTCAAATTGGACTACCAGTCGCTGTCCTTTACTTCTCAGCTTCTGGCAGACCACATTACTTGGCTTTGTTCTGGAATATTCTTAGAACATTCCAAGCGACATACTATTTCCAAGGAAAATAATAGATAGAAAAAACCTAACCACATCTCTATCAGTTTTGATCATCCTCATAAATATTTATTTGCAAAAATGTTCATGAAATTTCTAGACATTAGGTTATTTGCACTACTAATTTGAATGCCTTGGTATTGTTCAAGACCTTCTCACACAAATAGTGTGCATGAACTTCTACCTTCTTTAAACCCTTTCATGTTTTCAAATGCCATAGTGGATAATATTTATTAAATTTGGAGGCTGGCGATGATGTAGTTCAACAGATAGCGTGCTTGTCTAGAGAGTGCATGGTCCCGCATTCAATTCCCCAGCACCGCACAAGCCACCCCTGTAACCTCAGCACTCAGAAGGCTGAGGCAGAAGGATTGCCATGTTTTAGAGGCCAGCCTGGGTTACATAGTGAGTTCAACACCAGCCTGGATTAGAGGAGAACCTATCTCAAAAAGAAAACCTATTATATTTATTAAACTCATCAAATTTTCAACAAGTCCTTGCAGATATGTGGGTACTTAGTGAAATTATTATTGTGAGTTTCTCATCTGGAATAAATGATCTGGCCTAGGGAAAATGGGTTAGAGGCAATACTCTGACTTCTTTAGTTTGGGAACATGTGTGGCACAACTTGGAAGCAACCACATTATCACTGCCCTGTCTTAGCAAATGTTTCTCTATAATTGGTAATGCTTGACCAGATTAGCCTGTGTGTTGTGAACCAAGACTACTGAAAAAGCACAGGCTTAATTAACTGACAGGTAGAATATATCTTTCTACACATCCTGGTTCTTGTTGGAGCATGATGTGTTCAAATGGGTCATCACACCAAGACAGGGGTCAAATCTTCCATCTTGTTTTGCTTCAAGTTCCCAATTGACATATGATAACATTTAGTGGTTATAAGAATCACTAAAGCACCATTAAAAGCATCTATAGTGATAATTAGCTAACTATGCCTCAGAAAGACACACACCCTTAGAAGCTTTGCTTGAAACCAAGCAGCTTTTCTCTGGAGGGCGTCAGACTTTATTTGCTTTGGCAGCACATTAAATGGGTATGTGATGAAGGAGTTGAATACACTACATGTTAAACATGGAAGTTAAGACCCATTGTGGCCATCTCAAAGAGAGAAATGTGGTTTTGGGGAATATACAGATACCTGTCTTTAATCTTTATATTAACCCTGGTCATGGAAGACTATTATCACTGTAGATCAATGCGATCTAACTGCTATAGCGAAGAACTCCTATGTATCAACGCATAAACAAAATATTTATTTCTTGCCCATCTCACCTCATAGTCTAAATAGGTGATCAGTAGGAAATTTTCTGCAAGGCCATCTAGAAATCCAGACTTCTCCTGTAATGTGATATACTATCTTAGTTCATCAGAGACCTCCATCAGAGCCTCTGATCCTAGCTAAGTGACAAGGGAAGGTAAGAAAAATACAAAAGTCTTATGCTTTTATAAATTGCCAGGGCCAAGCTATGACTCACCTGACCCACTCACATTCCATTGGCAAGAGCTAATCACATGGCCCCATCTAGATACAGGAGGACTAGGAAACGTGGTTTAGTGATATGGCCAAAAAACAAAAGAAAACCGGGTTGATCCTGACACAATCACAACAAAAATCATATTTCAAAGATGATTCATCATTGTAGCACCTAGTTTCTTTTCTTTGTAAACTCTTACTGTAAACTATATAATAAATACCAGATTTTCAGTGGAGCAAGCCATCATCAACATGTGTGTGTGTTTGTGTGTGTGACGAGACACATCCAGATTTAAGAAATGCTACTCTGAAAAATGTACGCAAACTCACGACAATTCTGGGTAATGTGCTATGTGTTTCACTGAGGATTTGACGTTTGAATTCACAGAAAGATGGCATTGCAAGGCAAAAACATGCCAGGAGAATATTTCTTGGAACATGGAAAGTATCACGACACAGGCAGTTTCTCCCTTTCGAAACAGTGAGCAATTTGGTAGAGTGAGAATGAAGAGTGCTTGAGGGAGCAGCTAGACATGATTCAGGAAAGGTGGGTTCCAGCAATGGGATGTCACTGAACACTCCCAAGCAAAGAGGAGACATTGTCACATCTCTATTTTACAAAGTTTGTTCCTGCAATTTTTATTTGAAGAGTGTGACTAAGAGCATCTGGACTGTAGTTGGTATAACCAATTATGACGCTATTAACAATGGGAGAGATGAGTAGAAGGGTGTTGTTAGGCATGAGAATTCTACAAAACATGGCCAAGGTGTCTTTTAACTCTGCCATAGGACAATATTAAGACACATGATACGATCTCTCCACTACAAAAAATAATCAAAAAGTAGGAAAAATTGCTTGAGGCTATATTTTCAAAGAACTAATTCTTACATCAGATTAACCTGAACTACCCTATAAAAATTAGTAAACATGTCGTTACACAGGCTGCTTTTATACAGGACATTCTTTTTCTTAATAGATAATCATATTTCATTTTATATATCATTTTCCATGATAATGACTGTTGTCAGTATGTGCTCGTGAGGCATAATAATTACATTCATTTGATGAGGTGGGTGCACGTGCATATTATATCTTAATCATTTTTCCTACCCATTCCTCCCACCTCACCCTTCCATCTTCCCCATCCCCAAACCCCCTTTCCATAAAGTTGACCTTCCTCTTTTCTGTCATTTAACATTTATTTTGCTTTTAAATTATTTATATTTTGTATTTCTCATATAACAGAAACTATTCAATATTTAACTTTCTGTGTCTTATTTATTTTACTGAGCATTGTGGTCTTAAGGTGCATTCATTTTCCTACAAATAATTCAAATTCATTCTTCTAATCTTCTTTATACACTCATCTGTTGATGGACACATTGGCCACTTCTGAGATTTATTGGTATGAGTTATGCTGCTAAGAGCATAGGTATTCTGGTATCACTAAAATAGGATGTCTTTAACATTTTCCTGAAGATACCTAGGAAAGGTAGAGATAAGTCAAACAAAATTTCTACTTTTAGTTTTTGTGTGGAATTTGTGTAATGGTTTATGTAATGGCTGTACTACTTTGCACTCTCATTAACAAAGCATTCTTCCTCCCCTCCACAGCCTTCCTGGCATTTGCTATTTTTGAGTTTTTGAGAATACTCATTCTTCCTGGAGTAAAATGGAATCTCAGTGGGTTTTTTTGACTTGCCTTTCTCTAACCGCCATTTTGCCATGCTGACCATTTGCCCATTCGTTCGTTGCCTGTTTGTAATTCTTCTTCCGAGAAGTGTCTACTCATTTTAAATGACCCATTTTTAATTGAGTCTTTTATTTTGGAGAGTCTAATTTCTGTGAGTTCTTTTTATATTTTAGATCTTAGGCTTGCATTTGAGCAGTAGCTGACGAAATAATTCCCATTCTAATAATTGACTTCTGTCTGTGGGCTTTATTCTTTGCTTTACAGATGCTTGTAAGTTGATATAATATCATTTGTTGATACTTGCTGGTATTTCTTGTGCAACTGATGTTCCATCCAGAAAGTCCTTGCTTATGTCTACATCTTCCAAATTATTGCCTATTTTGTCATGTAGCAAATTCGCTGTTTCTGCTTAAGCATCTAGGTCTTTCTTTATTTCCAACAGATTTTAATACAAGGTGGAATTCATTGGTTTAGATTCAGTTGTATGCATGTGGATAATCAATTTTCCCAGAAGAATCTGCCTGTGGTGGTTTATACTTCTTCAGTTCTGCTCCATTGATCTACATGTCTGTTTTTGTTCCAGAACCGAGTGTTTTTTCTTACTGCTGTTTTGTACTATAACTTAAATAAATTCTGATATTATGAGGTCCCTTGCCACTCAGAATTTCTTTAGCTATTCTAAATTTTTTCTGGTTCCATAGACATTTTAGGATTGCCTTTTCTCTTTCTGTAGAGAATGTTGCTATTTTGATTGGAATTGCATTAAATCTGCATATTATTTTTAATAATATGGTTATTTTGATAAGATGGCTTCTGCCTATCCAGGAACAAGTTATGTCTTTTCATTTTCTATTGTCCTCTTCTTCATTCTCTCTCTTTTTTTCAGAATACTATAGGTTGTATTATAGATGTCTTTCACTGACTGGTAGATTAACTTTTAGGGACTTAACTTTTTTTTGAAACTACTGTAAATGGAATTGTTTTTCTGATATTTTTTCTTGATGGATTCTTTGTTGATGTGCACAAATGCCACTAAGTTTTGTGCATTAACTTTGTATTCTGTTAGCTTGTTGAATTTATTAGTACTGAGGGTCTGCTGTGGAGTATTGAGTATTCTACATAAATTCTTTGTCATCTCTCAATAAGAATTTTTTGACTTCTTCCTTTCCTATATTTATCTTTTTAAAAATATTTTTCTAGTGTCTGATTTCTCTGGCTAAAGTTTTGATCATTATGTTGAACAGCAATGGTGAGAGTAAATACCCTCATCTTTCTACCAATTAGATGAAAAGCTTTCAGTTTTTATTCTTTTAATACAATATTGGCCATGTTTTTATCATAAATGGCTTTTTAATACTTAAAGTAATGTTTTTCCATACCTATTTCGTCAGATATTTTAAACATGAATGGCTGCTGGACTTTTTTTTTTTTTTTGACAGGGTCTCACTCTGTAGTCCATGCTTATCCTGAACTCGCTACATGGCTCACACTGGCCTTAGACTCACAGCAAGATTCCTGCCTCAGCCTCCGGAATGCTAGGATTACAGGCGTATGCCAACATGCCCAGCCTATGTGGTGCTGGAGATAGGAACTCAAGGCAAAGCACTTGCTAGGTAAGCATTCTAACCACTGTGCTATTCCCACCCCTGGCGTATTATGACCTTATTAGTAATTTCTTTAAAGATGTTTGCAAGTGTCTTATTGAGGATTTTTGCATCTATATTTATTTTTAAAAATTGTCCTATAATTTTCTTGTCTTTGTTATCTTGTCTGAATGTGATATTAGGGTAATGCTAGCTTCAAGGAATGAGTTTGGCTGTGTTACTTCCCCCTCAATTTTATGGAAGAGTTTGAGAGGTATTAGTATTAAATCTGATTTTCTGGTAAAATTCTATGGTGAATCCATCGAGTCCTGGGCTTTCTTTATTTGGTAAGATTTTTTTTACAACCTTCCTTTCATGACATTCAGGGAGTTTATATCTTGGTTCAATTGGCCACTTCTATGGCCACTTCTGAGATTTATTGGTATGAACTATGCTACTAATGAACTCTTTGACAGGTTTTAGTAGTTTTTCCTTGTGCTGAATTCCCAAAAACTTTGCTATGCTTTGTCATGGAAAGGTTCTTTTATGGTCATGGCTAGTTGGGCTTCTATAAGCCTCTCTCACCTGAAGTTTTGATTCTTTCCCTAAATTTGAAAAATGTATTTCTATGATTTTAGTGAATAAAGAATGAAGTTTTATTCCTTTGATTTGGTCTCCTAATTTTCATTTTATCTCCATACTTCTCAGAAGTATTTTTAAGTCATCAGTAACCAGATATACCTTTCTTATTTTCTCATTGTTTTCAGGATGTCATTGAGTATGTGGTGTGTTGTTGCATCAACTTTGCCTTCAACTTCTCCCACTCTTTCCTTACACTGACCTAGTATGTTACTGAAGCTTTTGGTTGATTTTTTTAAATATCCTGGGCATCTACTTGATATATTTTTTACATTTTTTAGTTTCTTACTGATATGTTCATTCATGTCTTGTGTTTTCTTGTATAACTCCAAGAGTTTACTGTTTGGGTCTTCTTTAAATTTGCTAATAATCTTATTGACTGTCCCATTGAAATCATCTTTAAGCTTATTTAATAGCATATGAATTTGCATATATCAATACATTTCTACTGTGATATCCTACAACATTTTTACCATTTGGTTTTTAACTATTTGCCTGTGTCTTTCTGAATTTTTTTGTCCTTAGGATCAGTTTTAGAGGTATCTTAGCAACTTGTTTTCATTTTCTCTACTGCTTTTTCTCTAGGCGATTTTTCAATTAAAGTGGGGAAACTGCCACTTATGTGGAGATGTGTAGTTAGTTTCAGTTTTCCTCCAAAGTACTCTTAGATTTCATTGTGCTTTTGTATTTATTCCCCTCTTCAACCTACTCAGCATAATATAATCAATCCTAAGGAAGAAAAAGTGTTGGTTATAATTGCTGCTTGGCTGCTTGGCCAGGCTAAGCATGGCACACTAGTTGTTGCTGCATAATTCCATTTCTACCCTGCATGAGTTGATACTATCTCAAGATGGCATTTTCCCAAGACCCAGGCTGAAAACAGTGCTGGTACTGAGGGCCACTTGGTTGCTCGACTAAGCACTGAATGCAGCACCCTGGGTGCTGCTGTGGAGCTCCATCTCTATAAGGTGGCGTGTTCCTCAGACTCTAACTAGAAGCAGGGCCAGGAGTTACAGTCATGTGACTGTTTGACCAAGCTCTGAATGCAACACCCCAGTCACTGCTGCAGAACTTCACCTCCACCCTCTGGGAATGTCCTATGTTGGCACCATCCTGGGACCTATAAGCAGTGTGGGGATTGATGGCTAACTGACTTCTCGGCTGAGTACTAAATGTCATGTCTCACTCATTTCTGTGGAACTCTGCTTCTAGCCTCAGGATGTTAGATCCTGTTCCAAGATGACATTTCTACATGTTTCAAGCTATAAACTGTGCCAAGATTAAGTACTCTTTCTGCTTTTTTGTCTGTGCACCCATGAAAATGTAAATTAGGTGACCTTCTCTATCTCTATCAAGTTACTTTCTAGAATTAGGGGCCTTTGTTTGTCTCCGTTTCAGAATACCTGTGGTTCCTGGTGAGCATTCTTGATGAGTTCTCAGTGAGCCTGTCACTTGTGCTGTTAGCTCTAGTTTACCACAATGGAGCTTCCATAATGTCTTTTTTTTTTTTTTTTGTAATGTTACATATTTAAATCCAATTTTGCCTTCTCTTTTAACAATTAAGAACATTCCATCCCCATCATTGATTAAATTACTATGTATTTAGAGATGGGGTGTTTGCTTTCTTTATGCCCATCTCCAGGCCTATTTTTTCTTCTATGCAAGCAAGGATTTATTGATTGTTTATCAATGTCGTTTGAAAGATTTGAAGCATTTCTAACTATTCCCTTGTTCTTAATGCCATTGTGCTTGTGGATCTAAGAAATAAAAACCTTTAGATGACGTCACTCCGTTTAATATGTTGAAAGGGTAATTTTGTGTTTTTGATATATTATAGTTTGATTAAAATACCAAAAATTTCATGGTCAGATAGATTTGGATTCAGTTCTAGTGATGTCAGCTTCTATCGGTGTGACTTTGGACAGCTCTCTTAACCTCCACCTCGTGAGGGGGAGTCAGAGGTAAAAATAAGCTTCTGTGGGTAAAACGTGGAACATTGTTGGAGGGCCCCAGCCAGCTAAGGATCACATACACACCTTTCTGCATCCCAGAGTTATCCCTTTTCTTTTTCTTATCTGCACTATTTTGGCTTGGTCTCCACCTACACCCCAGTGATTCTTTTTCCTTTTGTTATATTTACTTACAGAAAAATTTTGCACAGCATATTTGTCTTTCATGTTGCTTCAAGTTATTTTCTGCAAGTAGCATAGCAGGCAACTCTGTTCATTTCTCCCAGTCAGCCTTTACAGTATTTCCTCTCAAACGATTTTGTCTCTTTAAAGTTTGTTTTCTTATCAACAGCAAAATTAGCTATGGAAAGTAACTCAATAGCAATCATTCCTCTGCTGTTTTCCTTAATGTTGCTGTGATGCTTCTTCCACTTATGTGGGACCACCGTGGCATACTCATGGGGCTGCCTCTTATTCTTTTGAAGAGTTGTCTTTGTTTTTATGAAAGCCTGCCACACTGGTTCTCTCTCAGTCAGGAAGCAGTCTCAATAAAATCTTGATTGTCAAGTGTTTTCAGCTTAGTGCACAATGTTTTATTTTCTTTTTCACTGTGTATTAATACCTTTAACTCAATCTTCTCACTGGACTTTTATGAAGTTTTCAGCATTTTAAAGCCTTTCTTCTACTCCCACACAGCCAGTTATTCTTGGCCTGTAATTATTCCATTTGGGGTTTGACTCTGTTAATTTTTATTTAACCTCTAAGTGCTATCACTGAAAACATCCACGGCTATTCTTCCTACTTGATTGCTTTGGTTATGTAAACTTGATTTTTTTTAAAGTAGCACTTCATACTTCTGATATTTTTTATTGTGCTATTGATAGGAAAAACTTTGTTAAAGTTTTCATTTTAAAAGACTTTTGTTTTACTTCTTTGTGCACCGAACAGGGGTCTCCTCTATACTTTAAAAGAAGTTTAGAACATCAGTCAGTCTGGAAATTACTTGGAAAGTGGAGACTGCCTCAGTAATTTGAAGCATCGCCGTCCTTCAATGGTAGAGTTGATACACTCATTCCTACACTCCCAGCCTTCAGCGAGAGACCCGTTCACATACAACCAATTCATACTCAGAATATACAATACAGTCTTCTGCATTCCATGATATTGTCTTTGGTGTGCCTATGGTTTATCATTTTTAAGCAAGTGGAATAAATACATTCATGGTACTCATACTCAAAGCTCATGATGGGTTTCATTTAGATCCTAGAACAAAAACAACAGAAAGAAATTCCAAGAACCCATTCAGTGCCTCTAACTGAATACATGGATCCCATTTAGTTTCTAGAGTATATTTTAATACTGATGAGGAAGATTCTGAAATATCTGGACTTTACTCTCTTCAGCTAGTAAACCTAGAGTTGTTAGAAGCTTTCAAAAACCTCGGACAAATGAATGTTACCTTCCTCATATGTTTCAATTCAACAGAAAGGATTTTCAACATTTGGGAGGGAAGTCACAGCCCCAAAATATCTATGATCTACTTTAGGCAACAAACCAAGGAAGAGGAAACTGCTGGTATTTTCTGACCAGCATTTTCCCCAATTAACATATCTCATACAGATGTCATCAAATTTGTGGATGTTGTTACTCTGCTCAATAGAGGATCTATGACCCGTCTATCCAAAATCTGCTCATTTGGAATAACTTAGATAGTAGGAAAAAAAAGTATGTGGTGGCTCTGTGACTTAAATGTAGCTTGTCACTTCTAAAAGTTGGGTTGAGACTTGCTCACCAGTGTTGAGAGGAAGTGAGGCCTTTCAGAGGATTGGTTTGTGGGAGCGATAGCCTCGTGAAAGAATTAATGTAATTCCTGCAAGAGTGGAGTAGTTACCAGGACAACCTGTTGTTTTACAGCAGTGTGGCTTTGTTGGCTCTCTCTTGCTTCTGTTCCTCATGTGCCCATTCTTTTCTTCAACCATGAGATCCTCACCAGAGCTGAGAAGAAGCTGACACCATGCTCTTGGATGTTCGAACCTATGAGCCAAAATAAATCTCTTTTCTATATAAGTTAGTTGGCCTCAGATATTGTTTCATAGGCAAGGAAGATAAGCTATAAAGCTGGCATCTTCACTTCATCATTCTCCCTCACCCACGACAACTCGTAGATATGCATTCATACTTTCAATGAGTTTTGAGCAAAATACAAGGGATGGCCTCCAGATATGAGTAGAGGAGTTTTTATTTTTAGAATTGGGTGAGGGAAGAAAAAAATTCTAGTTATCTAAAGGGACCATAGTAGGACTAGAGTGGAAGACGGGAAGGGCTAACATGAGTTCTGATTGCACTAGAGCCTGTGGATCTTAATGGCAGAAGCAGAAACAAACAAACATGCAACAACAACAACAACAACAAAAAAACAGTTCTGGTTCCTGCAGACATCCCCCTTGATACAGACAATGATCTGACTATTGTGGTCAATAACAGCAGTGTCCCTTTGAGACATTCTAATAACAAGGAACATAAACAATTGAGAATAGGAGAGAAAGAATATATTATACCCTGCTTGTGGGAGTAACGGATAGGCTGATTTATAAGCACATGACAAATATTCCTGGAGGACTCCCAAAAATAATCACTCACCATTTGTAGATTTGAGACTGAGATCTTGCTTCTATACAGAAGTCAATGAACACTTGGGTTACAGCTGGTAACACTTTTCCTCACATTAGCATACAAAGCACAAGATTTAGAGAGCTACTTCTCAACACTGATAGTGTGGCCTTGGAGAAAATTTAGGCTTCTAACTAAAGACAGCTCCAGATGTGGAAAAGGGAAGTTAACTCTCCAGCCACTTCTTATGAAAATACTTTACTCTCATCTCACATATATGCACACATATCTGCCCTTGTTTAATTTAAAAGTAGCTTCCCAAGGCCACCTATTGTGTACCCTTCTCACCCCTCTCTCCCGCCCAACTCTGGTTTCTGTTACAAACTGAGAGAGATCTTTTCTTGATCACCTCCCATAGACGGCAGGAAAAAAGAAACTCACATCAACCATTTCTCAGTCAATTTTTAGCACCTCCTAAAACTTCCTTTTTAATACCTTACAATTATTAATTTTTTCTTTTTTTCCATTTCTGTGTGTGTGCGTGTGTGTGCGTGTGTGCGTGCGTGCGTGCGTGTGTGTGTGTTCATCTTCTTTCTACATTTTTCCAATGACTTGGGGGGAAGTATTGAGCAAACTAACCCCTCCAGGGGGGGGAAAGATATTAGGGGTTTGATACTCCAGGGAATATACATTTGAATAAAGATCAACCTCCCCATCAAAATAAATTAATTTTACTATTGGAAGTTGGTACTTCACCAAAAGTTCTGAGAAGTTCCTACCAAAATCCCTTCTCATATGCATTTTTATTTTCAGAAGTTCCTTTCACTTGTCATCAAACAGAGTCTAAAAAAAATTCTAGAAATAAAATCCGTCTGGCTTAATTTGTATACCATTGTTAGTGGCATGCTGAATCATCCCTCTGTCAAGTGTATGTCCCCATTGTCAGATGTACTGTCACAGTATTCCAGTGCTTGTGCTCAGCAACACTCGTGTTGCCACCTGACACTAAGACAAAATAGCTACACCATTCATTGTGCTTCATTTCATTTAATTGTATTATCTCACATCATCACAAGAAGGGTAAGTATAATATAATAAAATATATTGAGAAACCTACTACATAACTTACATCATTAAATCATTCTATTTTATCTTTCTGTTGCTAATCTCTCACTGTGCCTAATTAATAAATTGAACTTTGCTATAGATATGTACATATATATATGTATGAGGAAAACACTTATACATACACACATACACACACACACACATGCATATATGGTTTAGTATTATTCAGTTTTAGGTGCTAGTGAGAGCATTTTAATGTGTCCCTTAAAGATAAGAGAAAACTACTGTATAGGAAGTAGGAACTTGATGTCAATGGCTTCTACCACATCGAAGTTACATACTTCAGATTTGAGTAGGCTTCTTCATATTGGTAAAACTTGAGGGATTTCCAATCCATACATCCTATCCTTCTTACGCATCACACCTTAAATCCCATACTTTTGCACATCTCTGTTACGTTTTTATCAGGGGATGAAGTGTTTTCTAGTGGCCACAAAAATCTGGATTCTGCTGATCCTACTTGTTTCCCGTGTGTTAGCATTCTGCCACTATAACAAAATACCTGAGATAATTGACTTATAAAGAGGAAGGTTTCTTTGGCTCATAGTTCAGTCTGTGATCAATTGACATAATTGCTTTTGGGCATGTAGTGGGGCAGCAAGTTACTTCAGGAGTGGTTGGTGTAGCCAAACTACTTATATCATCGCTGGGAAGTAGAAGAACACAAAGAAGAGGATCCTGGGATTGGCCCGTGGATTCTCTGCAAGGGCATATGTTCAGTGATCTGAAGATCTCCCTCCAGGTTGCGGCTCTTTAATAGTGCAATTCCCAATAGTACAGCTCTGAACACCAAGTCTGTAACACTTGGGTCTCTGGGTGGCATTTTAGATCCAAACTGTAGAATCATATAAGAATCGAGGAAAAGTGCATTCTTCCTGTTAAGGAATGATTTTCCTTAACACATTCATGTAATCATTAATTTAACATCTTCAATAGCTGTGTGTTTTAGGGTCTTGTTCTTTTGAGAATGTTATATATCTTTATTGATCTAATTTAAAACAATAATAAAGAATCTCCTGGCAATTAGCAAAAATCTACCTTAACATGATTTTGAAATGATACCAAAATGACTGAGAAGGGCCATTATACCAAAATGGAGGGAAAAAGGATAGTTCTGGGTCTTTTTTTGCAGTAATTAGGACAGAACTTTAGTGGGTGAGTTTAAATTATGCTGTTGTGTTATTCAGAAACAGTGAGGTTAAGACTGATTCATGGGAATTGTGCCTTCATAAATAGAAATAGGTTAAGCATTTTTCCCTTAATAGAATTACCCAGGGTACAAAGCAACTAACAACAAGGTGTAGTGATAAATTGATTGAACTTTCTCTGATCTAGATCTGTTGTTCCAGTATATGTTAGTCTATCAAGAACAAAGCACGTATTTAAAACTAAAAAGTAAGCAAACACTTGGTGAAACTTCATATAAATGCCAGTCACAGATATGGAGAATGCTTTTAGAAACAAAGTCATATTTAAAAGCAACTCACTGGAAAACTTAAGAAGTAATTAGAAGCCATGGGGAGGGGGAATAGCTTCAATAAAATGGGTAGATTATTTCTCTTCGAATTTCTGATAGTTCTACCTTCATTTTTACTGAAATGGAAACATGAGTAAGAAGCTCGACCCATTACTGCTTCTTTTCTTCAGTAAACTTGATGCAGTTTTTAAAAATTGCAATTTTACTTAGAGTCCTGAACAAATAACTCCATTTAAAATCTTCCTCTTATGTTAATTATGGAACTGAGAGCTTCATGCACTTATATGAGAGAATGCATCCAATCGACCTTCATAAATTTATTCATAGAAGAAGAACCAAAAATTATGGATCCACAATTGCATGTTTTTCCAGCATAGTGGCATTCATATTTCGTTAGAGCAAATACATGTGCTTCTTTTTGCCAGGCATGGTGCTCAGTGGACTCATTAAATACAAAATCCTCAGACGGAGGCGCTAAGATATCTCCATTTTAAATAAGAGACTACCGTAGCTTATAGCTTAAGATATTTGCCCCACTAAGTGAAAGAGATACTTTAAAGTGATTTAAAAGCCCATGGAGTCTCATATATTAAGCCACTCTCACTATGCCACTTCCCTGTATGTAACATGCTTCTGAGGCACATAAGGAAAAACATATGCCAATCTGAGGGCATTGGAATTAAAAATCCTGATCTGACAATAATTAGGAGAATCCTAGGCAGCTGTGGAAAAGTCAATCTGAAATATACCATGGCTGGAAAACACAGACAGAATGCACTCACAGGCCCAGCAACAGGTTGGAAACCCACGGGCTTGTAACCCAGTTTCATCTCAAGTCATCTCAAATCTTTCTTTGATTCATCTCAAATCTTTCTTTGAACATGGATGTGACCTTGATCTTACCAATGAACCATGCTGGCCTGAGTTTTTTCATTTGTGACTTAGACATGGAAATTTGGAATACATATAAACATTCTCAGGTAATAGAAAATTTCAAGAACCTAGACTTCCATACTTATGTACAACACATAGTTCTGTAAGAGTTAAGGATGTGCTTGTGAAATAATACATTGGTCCTCACCCACAGTTCTTGGTACAGAATTCCTGAAACCCCTGTAATTTCCTGAAAGATAGGAGCATCTTTCACTCTAATGAGCATCCTGGTGGGCCCTTGGAGGGAAACTGATCGATCACCAGAAAGCCTGAGTCATAATTAGAAGCTTGGAACTTTTAGGGTTATCACTTCCCCATTCTCTATTCAAGGAAGAGTTGCTGGAAATGGGTTAGTAATTATGCATACCTGCATAATGAACTGTCCATAAAAATGCCCAAAATGCAGGATTTAGAGAAGCTTCCAAGTTGTGAGCAAGGACAAATCCACGTTCCAGGAGGGTGGCTGCACCCTCAATTCTACAGAGACAGGAGTTCAGAAGTACCTGTACTCAAGACAGTCCCAAAGCTCGCTCTACATATTTCTTCACTTGGTGATTCATTTATAGCCTTTAAAATATTCTTTGTATGAATCATCAATTGCGAGTAGTCTGGTTTCCTGGGTTCTGTGAACTGTTTTTGTAAATAGAATCTGGAAACGGACTGTTGGGAACATCCAACTTTTGCGAAGTCAAACTGGGTTACAAGAAACTGGGGAAGCTACTAGTTGTGATAGGTTTCTGAAGTAGGTAGGGGGGCCTTGTGCGACTGAACGCTTAGCCCGTGGAGTCTGCACTAACCTCATTAGTGTTAGAGTCGAATTGAGTTGTAAGACAATTTGCTAGTTAGTGTCAGAGAATTGCTTGGTGCAGGAAACAAGCAAACAAACACATATTTGGTCACAGAAGTGTCCATGTTGAGTCCTGAGAGTACAAAACATGTTTGTTTTTCTCTACAAAACACTCTATGAACAAAGGCCTAAGAATGCTATTTCCCTTATGAAAAAAAAGTTATTTATCAAGTTTCTTCTCTGATAAAAAGAAAAATTCACCTTGATGGATATAGCTAAACAGAACATTGGAGGAATGAAAAGGTCTTACTTTTAAGAGTAAAATTTCAGAATTTTCTTTGTTTTCAAACTTAGTCAATGCAACATTGTTTTAATAAACATAGACCCAATAACACAGCACTATTGTGAGCCATGAATTCTTGTCTATATTTTGTAATGATTAATGATGAATCTTTTTTAAAGCTTGGGTGATTCATCATCAGAGCAACATGCCTAGATAAAACAGTTGTGCTGGGAATTCATACTCTGTAATACAAAGGTAGTTTTTTAATTCTCTGTAATTTGGGGATCTCGAAAGCACCTGCAAATGAAATAGAAAGGGGTTGCTACTCCTAGATCCCCACAATCCTTCTGTCTTTATAAGATCTTAATAAATTTGTCTTTAACAAAATGTAACCTACAAGTAGAGTCCATTTTCAGAAGAGGTCTAGCAGAATTATTTAAAAAGACAGTGTAGCTTTCATACTCGCATTTTTCTTTCAAGTATTTTGTCCCTGCTGTGTTATCTTAAAGGACTAAAAAAAAAAAAAAAAAAGAAAGAGAAAAAGAAAAAGTAGCAAAAATGTGTCTGCTCCAGAGCTCAGATGTTTTAAAACATGTAGACTGCTTCCCTGGAGTTATTCTTCAGAAATAAGGATATAAATTTTCTGTTAGACAGATGATAGAAGATAATATGACAAAGATCAAGAGTGGGGGAGGAGAAGAAGCTGACAACTGCCTGCTGGATTCCCTCCTCTGAACTCATCAAATAATCATATGATGGAAAAAATGATCATGGCATTACTTTTGTCTCTTGATAGCTTTAGCTTATATTAAAAAAGTCAACGGAAATGACAAAGAATAAAGAAATGCTTGAACTGGTATATACCTGTATAATAGAAAGCACCCAGCCACTATAACAGAATATTTCAAGGAATATTTAACAGGAGAGATAATACATAGAGTATAAATGAATAAAATGGCAGAACATACTGTAACAAGTATATAAGCTCAATTTAAATTATGGGACCAAAAAATTAACACTAATATTAACAGATATCTCTAAGTGATGATAATTTTTATCTTTTATACTCTCTGACTGTCTCAAACATAGTACAATGAACTTGTATTTATTTAGCTACTTAGAAAACAATAACACTCTTTAAGTACTATGGTTAAATTTTTCTTCTTATTTTTGAAATGACTAACATGTTAACTTATTTTTAGCATTTATTTTTATTATTCTAGAGACAAACCCAGAAGTTACAAGAATGACATCATTTCTCTCTTTCTGCCAGGGTATAAAATTTTACTAGAGAGTTCTGTAAATCTGTGCTTGAGATGGCCACTTTACCTTATTTAATTTTCATCTCTGAAGAAATTTATTATAATTATCAAGTGTTGACAACTTCATAACCATTGATTTGTTCTTTCATTTATTCACCCACCATTGCTTTACTGAGAAATGCAGCCATGACATTGTCTCATCGTGGAAGACAGTTTGCAGGAAGCAAACGCTAAAGATGAGAGATGAATTATGCAAGAAAACATTCAGGCATAAAGCACGAGAACTACTGTAAGCATGTGAAGAAAGGAATAAAGTCCAGAGTTATATTAATGGTATATTATTTAAAATGAATTGACAACTCCATACGTGTTTATACCTATGATGGACTAGATGCTATCACCCATCAATCATAAAACAGTGAACAAAACGCACTTATTGCTCATTCTAAAAATCTCCAGTATGACCTCACCCACTCCTTGCTCTCAATTGGTGGTCTTGCTTTTATTTCTCTGAGGAACCAGGCGAAATCAGAAGAAATTTTTATCATGACTTCACATCCAAATCTTCTAGCTTTCCTGCAGGCTGTATCATACAACCAGCATTTCTTCCTGGTACAGGAAAAGACCCTCATCCCTTTCAAGTGTCCTGCATTCCAGGCCACTGCCTCGCCCACGAGGCCATCACTCTTGTAACTATCCTGCTTCTCTGAATTGACAGATACTTTCCTGCAATGGATCATTCTAATGAGTATACAAATATTCTATTGTTCTTTC
This sequence comes from Ctenodactylus gundi, assembly GCA_004027205.1. Taxonomy (NCBI): domain Eukaryota; kingdom Metazoa; phylum Chordata; class Mammalia; order Rodentia; family Ctenodactylidae; genus Ctenodactylus; species Ctenodactylus gundi. The sequence continues at coordinate 43,577 of PVKB01003482.1, read as the reverse complement.
ATCTTAAACATTCATTTGAGCTCAATACTATTTTTTTTAATGTGAAAAGGAAAAAAGTGCCATCAAGAGTTTTCTACCTAGATATCTAGACTATCTCTTTTCATTCCTTTTAGAAACCAATCCAGTTAATCACGCTTTCAGCTGAGTCTATCTAAACCGCTTAGTAATTGTCACTAGTAACTCCCAGAGACATACCCAGGCCATGGTGTGCACACAGCCTTCACAGTTGTGCAGAGTCACCCCACGCTTGTTAATACTGTGCTGCTGTCATTCCCAAATTCTTGATAACTTATGAACAAAGACTATCATATTATTAATTTCTTACTAGATGTATAAAAGTGTATTGGTGTTTCTATCCAAAGGTCATTTCTGAGACCTCGTTGCTCTAAAATTAGCAGTTCAGTTCACCAGACACTCTTGAGACCTTTTGTTGATCTGCATTCGTAAAGACTGTGCTCTTGATCCCCTTGTCTTATCGGCTCTCTTGACTTGGTTAAACCTCATTTTCCTGATTCTGAAATGTTGAGTATCCACGAACTCAGATCTCAAAGTTCTTGTCTATTCTACCTATGTTTCTTTTCTCAAGTGATTTTATTTACTACCAGGACATTAAATAGTACCTAAGTATGATGAATACTCTACCTCAAATGGATACTTTTGTGTCTAAAATCTCCTGAAATCTAATCTTTCATAACCATCCAATTGCTTACTTTAATATCTCTACTTGAATGTTCAAGCAGAGATATATCTCAGTTTATCTGGAGCAGTTGCAGTTTACACTATTTGTTTACAAATATTGCACTCTTTCACACTCAAAAGTTTAATGGTTTATACAAAAAAATATATGATCACCCTACCAATAGACATATCAAATTTTGCATGTCAAAAAATAAGCTTCTCACGTTCTTCCTTAAGACTCCCACATTTTCTTACTTTGTTGGGAATTTCACTCACTGGTTGCATAATTCCTCAGACCAGAGGTACCCTAAATGTGTAACTAGTAAAGTCTTCATATCTCCTTATTTTCATGGACCCTTCTAAGACTTTTAGTGTGGATGTTACCAGTAGATTCATTTAAATCTAAGGTTTTGTAAAATTCATGAAGATATAAATTATTGTGATAGTAAGAAATACTGAACGTGGCCTTTGGAAAATGTTTTAGTTAGGATTCTCCAGATAAGCAGAGCCAATGATGATAGACAGATAGGTAGGCAGGCAGAGAGAGAGACAGACAGACAGATAATTATGGGAATTGGTTCATGTAAGAGCCTAACCAAAGAAAATGGTGTAACAGTCTCTGAAAGTAATTCAATTTGAGCCCAAAGGCCAGGAAACTGGTAGCAGATGTCACTCTTCCTAGTTTCAAGTGAGGAGGAGAGTTGATACTGGAATAAGTCTCAGAATTCAAAGGTCTAAGAAAAGGGAGCCCAAATATATGAAGGCATAAAAAGGTAGATAGCTCAACAAGAGAGAAAAAGAATTCACCATTTTTCTGCCATTTTGTTCTATTTGAGCCCTTAAAGGACTGGGTGATGCCAGTACACATTAGTGATGGTAGATCTTCTTTAATCAGCCCCCTGATTCAGATGCCAAATTCTTCCAGAAACACCCTCACAGTCACATCCAAAACAATGTTTTACCAACTGTCTTAGCATCCCATACTCTAGGCAGGTTGACATACAAAATTATCTGTCAAAAAAACTTTCAGTAAAACAAGTAAAAGTTTATAGGTTTCTGATTTGGCTGAATATGAAAGATACTTCTTTTGTCATCATTAAATTTATATATTAAAGCACAGAAAAAATTAAGATAAAAAATTAATGAAACAAGAAGCAAAAGTTATAAAGATGAGTGATGAAGTCAATAAAAATATTACTGTCACAATGAGAAGTGAAACAGTTTTTCAAGATTATGTCAAAAGCAGTAATTCATTAAGACAAAGAGATGAATGTTGAATGAAGTAATGAATAGGCTCTTGAGTTGTTTAAGAATCCAAATAGCAAGTGAAAGTGAATCATATGAATACACTGGGAAAAGATTTACATTACTTTCTAATTTGACACAAAATATTGTCATTGATGATGATAAAATGAAAGTCAGACTAATGTCAGTACAATAACCATTGACTCAAAACTGGTTACTAAGTATTCAAATAGTATTTAATATCAGTCACCATAAAAGAAAATATACTCGGATATCTCACAGCTTATAAATTAAATATATTTTACAATGTTTCTAAAATTTGACAGAAATTTTGCAACCATACGTTACACAACCATTAACATTTCTTCTTCTCAAGAAGTATCCGGACAGAAAGTACAGGAAAAATGTGGAATAAGAGCAAATGAGACAATTAGTTAATAAAAGCATTGTGGTATTTTCCTGGATTTATATCACATTGTGAGAGTTTTCAGGTTTTTTTTTAATAAATATTTTATGGAGATGGTCTTCCTTATTCTGTAGCAGGTGACTATTGCTGCCTAACAAATGATCTCAAAACTTAGTGGTATAAATAATGACAACAATAAAAATGTGTTATTTTATGGTACCTGTGAGTCAATAAGTCAGGTGTGTCTTAGATTGGTAGGTGTCCCTCAAGGACCATCACGAGACTGTGGTTAAGATGTTGACCGGGGCTGTAGTCATCTGGGATGTAACTGAGGCTGGGAGACTGACTTACACAATGATTCTTTCACATCTTTGGATCATGCTGCCTTTGATGCGAAGCCTCAGTTTCTCTTATTGGGATCACTTCAGTAATAATACCTGACTTCTCCTTAAACAAATGATCCAAAACAGCAAGGTGAACATCACAATGTCGCAACGTAACTTAGTCTCTGGAATCACAGACAAATCTTAAAAGGTCATTTTGAAAACCTGCTACTAGTCTTCCCTCTGGCAATCAAAGATTTATGTCTCTCCCATATGAAACATACAGTCATTTGCCCCCTGACTCCAAAAGTTTAATGCCATGTCGACATTAGCTCAGAGAATCTCCTCATCTAAACCATGTCCTGGTGTTATTTCTTAAATACAGTGTCCTATGAGTAGTTCCTGAAGGTGTCTGATCTCATCTGAATAACTCATCTTGGTTCACAAACCTATCAACTGCAGAGAAAGCTACCTGGTCTCCATACATCCAATGAACAATAGCAGGAGAAGCATACTATGACAAATACAATAGACAGTCTGTTCAAGCGTGAGGGGGTAGGGGACACAACGATCCAAAAATACTCTAAAATTTATCTGTGTAAATTATGAAAGTTTCTTCAGAAGGCTTAGCTTAGCTATGCCCAGATGTTGCATTTTAGACCTGGAGTGGCCCTCAAAAGCCTCACATGCCTACGAGTATGGTGTACCATTGGGAGCAGGGCCTGGCTGGAAGGGGCGGATGCTTGGGGTTTGACTTGGAGGGATGCATGTTAGTTCTTCCCTTCCGTCCGGCACTTAGCTCTGTTCTGCCAAGTAGTGAGGATCTCTTTCTCTCCCTCCAGCTCCAGCTTCATTCCAACATTTCCACGCACCCACCTGTGAATGACCTTATGAAACAGTAAGCTAAAATAAATCTTTCTTCACTTAAGTTGTAGGTGTCTGGTATTCTTTGCCGACGAGAAAGTAACTGAGACACCAGGAATTATTTTTCCTGGCTCTTGATGCTCTCTGATTCCAGTGTGCTTGGTTCTAACCTCCGAGTCCCTATTACCAGTTGTACAATGTACTCAACTTCCTTCCTGTATGTAGAAGTTTCAGAATGTAAATTCTTTACATTTTAAAGTTTGTACTTTTAAATTTGTGTGTATTCTATGCGTGGTGTTGAGGGTTGACTCCATTAGAAGAAACCTTAACCTTTTTTTTCCCAGAAATTCTACTGAGATTGCCGAGAGACAATTTCAAGCTTCTTAGAAACCTTACTATTTAACTAAATGAATATCTGACACACAGTTTTACACTATTCTACAGTCCTCAGAAGCTATCTTAATGGCCATCGAGATACTGTGAACAATCTTCCATGTTCTTTGGGCTTTCACTAACAACTCAAAATCTATGCTTCTGCTCACTACCTAGCTAGCTTCAAAGTTTGCTTTTGTTTTAAAGGTTCTGATGTAGTTTCTGCTCAAATTTATCCATGTAGTCAGTATTTTTCACCATCCTCAGCGCAATCATACACTATTTTATACCTGTTTCAGCAATGTAGAAAACTTTGAAAGCTACTTTTTTTTTTTTTTTAAGACAGGATTTCACTCTGTAGCCCAGGCTGGTCCTGAACTCATTAAATAGCCCAGTTGGTCATGTTCATATATATATTTCTCAGTACCAAAATTTCTGTGTTAAATAGAGGGTAAAATATTATGTATTTAAAAGTTAAATAAACAGGATATATCTTCTTTTTAAAAATAAAATAAAATAAAAAACTAGTCAGACTGCCATGAACATGCTGAGTAGAGTCAGCACTTTTTCACTGAAGCTATAAAGGGTGATTAAAAATGACTTAATAATTCCACTTTGTTTTTCCTGGAAACATTACTTCAAAGTTGACTGGTTTCATCTGTAGTGTTGAATAACAAAGAGAAAGAAACAGAGGAGGAAGGAGGAAGAAATGGTAGGTCAGTCTTTTTGTTTGGAAATGTTTTTTTGGTCTGATAAATATCATCATCATCAACACAAAATACTTGAATACTTAGCACTTTGAGGGTGATTTTATAGTCAAAAGAATTATTTTAAATGTTAATGATTAGTGTGGAAGATTTATGCAAAAGAGAGAAAATGTAAGTTGAAAATTACTGGAACAACTTTAAAAATTCTGTTATTTAGATTATCATTTCATGTGTCTTGTAAATTTGAAGACAAATAATATTATTTAAATGTGGAATGTGTATAATATTTTCCCACTTATGATTAAGATAGGATAGTTACAGCTTTATTTTTACATACTAAACACATACCTTAGAAAACATTTGGAAAATATAAATATTTAGTATATACTATTGTTACTGGCCATTCAGGTCCATGGGCTCAAGTTCGTTTGCTTGGATTTGATCAAATCAAAGGAAATCATTTCTTTTGGCCAAAAAAAAAAAGGGTTCATTTAAAGCTAGCTCAATGGAGGCTCCCATTTGGATCAAATCACCACCTCCTAGTACCAGCATTTACATATTGTCTGATCATATGGATGGAAGAGAGGTGAGTCTGAATTTTTTTATGCCCTAGGCCTGAGGAAGTATAGAGAAGCCAATTCTCTCTAAAGAAAAAGAAAAGTAGATTTGATAATTCTCTTTTCCAGGCCAGTTACCGTATTGCTTAAAGCTACTTTTTTTTTTTTTTTTTTTTTGCTTTTGAATCCTTAGTGAAGTTACTGAACTTCAATAGTAATTGTTCCTGTGAAAAGTTTAATACGTTTTATGATAATTTTCAAGAAGACAGTGCAGCAAATAATAAGAGTCACATAGATTTTGCTTCAACTTCAATTTTCCTCTGTTCCTTGAATATAAACCTTAAAATTCTTTACTAGTCAGAATCTTGATTGGAAATAGCTAGAGAAGGATGACCTCCTACTAACAGGGAGAAAATTCAAATTCTACAGAAGTACAGAACTGATAAAAACTCAGGTACTGGGAGAATTTCTTTGGAAACCTTTTGCAGAGAGAAGTTCAGGGACAGCTAAGGTTCTAGAAACAATAAAAGCTAGATCTCATTAAAAGGAGAAGAACTTCAGGATGCCTCAAAAAGGCTATATAAATCCTTAAAGAAGTTTGTAGTTCATCTGAAATTCAATAGAATGAGAAAGTAAGCAGTGACAATTTGGAATCAAAAATATGCGTGTATGCACCTATAAGCATATAGTATAAGATAAAGTGGCCTGGAGTATGTATGTTACCAGGTAACGGAAAGACATAAAATTTTACTTATATTTCAGTTTTACATGTAAAAATGGCATCATGATGCCTGAACATACATTTTATATTACATAAAGGCCTGTGCCTCTTACATTCATTGTCCATATACTATTTTTCAATGTACAGTGATACTGCCTCGTTTATTGAATTCCATTGTATTATTAATGACCACCTATACTTTTGTGTTATATTTTGGCTATGCTTAAAAGTTTTCTAACTATTAAGTTACTCTATTTTAGCTGTCTCTCAAAAATTACTAGAGGCACGCTTTTATTAATTCAGTCTGAAACTCTCTTTAAGTGTTGTAACTTGTTACATTTATTTTATCTCCTATACTTTTTGCTTCAATGTTTTATAGTTTATTATGGCTTGCTTTGTTTTATATGCTAAATTTTTCTATGCTCTTTTAGTTAGATATTTTTAAATTAATCATATTTTTATGTATCTTTAGGTTAAAAACTTGTATCAATATTTCCTTATTAACGTCAAACCTGAAACAGTATTACTTGATATTTTACACCCCCCCATACATTACCTGTAAAGTTAGTAAAATAACATTTAACATTTTTGTATTTTGTATCAGTCACTTTCCTATACCTGGAAGAAAATATCTGACATTTACAATTTAAAGGAGGACAGGTTTATTCTGACTCTCAGTCTTTGTGGATTCAGTTCATAGTTGGCAGGATTCAAGGCAAAAATGGCATGGTGAAAGGGCATGGTGGAGGAAAGCTGCTCACCGAAGGCTTTCCAGAAAGTGGTGAGAGTGGAGAGCAGCAGGAGGTGATAATATACCCCTGTAGGTCACAACACCAGTGACCCGATCCTTCCCATCAGGTCCAACCTTCAATCACGAGACTTTAGAGGGAGCACCGATGTTGGGAGACTATGAGCAGTATCTACCACAGGTGAGGTCTGTTTTCTCAAATCTTGATGTGGGTACAGTTTCCCTTACCTTAACTACTCTGTGACTCCCTCTTTGTATGCTTTTGCTTTCATTCACTTCTCATTTGAAAAATAACTTCTTGATACACATAAACTATGTTAGAAACAGTGGGATGTGTGTGTGTGTGTGTGTGTGTGTGTGTGTGTGTGTGTGTGTGCACGCATGTACGTACGCACAGAAATAGTTGTTTTTGTACTGTATCTCAGGTTAGAGGCAAAACTCTTCTATATGGTCTCACAGCCTGTGTACTGCAATTAGATTATGCCCTTCCGCTAAAAGTCACAACCTATCACTAGCTGATGGGCCAAAGCTAGCTAAAATCTGCTGTTGTTTTTCCTCCATACTTTTTTTTTACTATATATATGCAATGCACAATGTTTACATTGAACTTGAGAATTTTGTGCATATATATATATATATGTATAATTTTAACTTCACGATCCCCTCCCCCTCTTTTATGGACCTTCTCACCCTCTCCCTCATCCTCCCTGACACCCAATACCTCACCCATTTGATTCTGGGTTTCTCACGTTAGAGAAACAATGAGGTGTTCAACCTTCAGAATCTGACTTATTTCACAAAGCAAGTTGTGTGCATTTACCCAGAAATGACTCAAATCTATCACTCTTTATGGAAGAGTAGTGCTTCTTTGTGTACATATAGCACATCTTTTGTATCCATTGGTCTGTTGGATATTTGAACATCTTTCACAATTTAGCTAATTTTAGTTGTGCTGCTATAAACGTGTGCTGTACATAAATCTCTGTTACATGTTGTTTTTAACTCTTTTGGAAAGATACCCAGAAGAGGTACTACTGTGTCAAGTGGAATATTTATTTTTAGCTTTTTGAGGAATCCTCTCAATACCCACCACAGTGGTTGCACCAGTTTTTAGTCCTGCCCAAAATGTAAAAGTGTTTCTTTTCCCCTCAACCTCATTAACGTCTATTGCTGTTCTGAGTTCTTGGTATATATTATTCTCATTGGGATAAGATGGTTTCTTAGTGATGTTTTGATTTGTATTCCTTAATGGCTAGGGATGTTGAACATTTTTTCATGTATTTGCATGCCATTTGTACTTTATCATCTGATAATTGTCCATTCGTATTATTTACCTTTTTCTTAAATGGCTCTTTGATTTTGAGGGGTCTATTTTTCTTCAATGCCTTGTATAGTCTGCCTATTAGTCTCTTATCCTTGGTGTAGATGGTAAAACTGTTTCCCATTCAATAGGTTCTCTCTTCACTCTGTTAATAGTTTCATTTGCCATACAGAAATTATTTAACTTTATAGAATCCCATTTGTTGATTCTGGGGGTTATTTCTTTGGCTTCAGGGATCCTATTAGGAAAGCTTTTGCCCACGCCTACATTTTCTGGAGCTTTACCTATTTTGTCGTCAAGAAGATTCAGTATCTCCACTTTAATATCTAGATCTTTGATCCCCTTGGATTTGATTTTGGTATATGGCAATAGGTGTGTGTCTAGATTCATTCTTCTACATGTGAATAATCTATTCTGCCAGCACCATTCTTGTTTCAGTGTATGTTTATTGGCCCCTTTGTCAAAGATTGGATGGCTAAGGGTGCTTGAGGTTCTATCTGCATCCTCAGTTGTGTTTCCCTGACTAACCAGTCTGTTTTTGTGCCAATACCATATGGCTTTTTATCATCTTTGCTTTGACATATAACGTGTGGAATCATAATACCACCTTATTTTGTCTTGCTCCTCAGGATTTCTTTGACCATTGTGATTGATCTTTTGTTTCATGTAGTGTTGTCTGAATAGATGAGTTTCTCTATCTGTTGTCATTTAACAACCAGCCTTGCTCAACAATGCCTGTATATACATCAATTAACTTGCTGGACTCGGTTTAACAATAGATTTGTAAATCTATATTGACAGTGAAGAGTCTTATGTGGCTTTGAAATAGGAAAATATGTACTTAGGAAGTTGCACCTGGTCTTTTTATTTCAAATGGAGAGTGTGTTGAAATTAGGAACCATATCAGACACTATCTTATGCGTCCCACCTAGAAAAAGACAAAGCTTGAGGCTGCCCGAAAGATGCTTGTGGCGTTAACAGCCTACTTAGGAAATCAAGAGTGGTTGAATGTCTTGCTTAATTCTTTGTCATAAAGAGGAAAAAAATCAGAATACTTTCTATTTCCTGTAATTTTTTATGTTCTTTCATATAAAAGATGTAGTTGAATGGCAATAAAAAATAGGATGGCATATTTGTTTTAAAATCACACAAAAAGACTATTAAGGTAGACTATATATGCGACCAATATTCATAGCTGTATTCATAAAAGGCTCAAGGACTTAACCGTACTTGAGCTGCCCCAGACTAATAAAGCAACTATGAACTCTGTTTCTTGCAAATGCACTTTTAAAAAGTCAGGGCCTGTCAATATGAGAAAGATGCAGCCTTTTCATAAATTCAAAAATACTTTGGATCAAAGGTGAATTGTTATTTCAGACTATAAGACTGGTTTATGACAGGCAGTAGAGTTAGCGTAATGTCAACTATGAGATTGAATATTGAGTTTTAGCCTTACTTTGGCTCTGGACTAATACTCATAAGAGAGAAGACTAAAGCAAAGTGTAATTATTCTTGCTTCCTACCATGTGCTAGGCATTCCTTAGGTCACTAACGGTATTTGGAATAATACGAACACAAGATCTCTGTTCTCAGGAAGCTTACATTCTATTGAGGTAAGACATGTGTAAGCAGATGCATTACATTTATAATGATCATATAATAACTCATAGGTCAGGCAAATTACTGGGGGCTATGAGAGTACAGGTGAAGACTATTCAAATCAGAGTGAGGATTCAGGAAAGAATGCCCTAATTACCATGTGCTAGATTGAATTAACCCAGTAAGAGAGGAGATTAAGAGTTGATGGACAGAGTGGAGAAGAACATCCCGAGGAATCAAGACAAATTGGTCAAAGCAAAGGCCCTGAGGTGGAAATAGTTGGTGAAAACTTTAAATTTTGAACACAATTGGTGATTTTTTTGGAAGAAATATAAGATGAAGACCAAGTTGAGAATTAATGACATAAATTTACACTTAAGAGGTAGGCAGAATAATATCATGAAGGGCTTTGTTGATTTTGCTGATTATTTTGAACTGTTATTAGCATCATCACAATGAGAAATTAGAAAAGAATCTGAGGGAGATAATTGCAGATTCATATTTCCTAAAAATATGAATAATTCTTGTAAATACCCTGGGAAGGCAAAAGCAAATATAGGGTACCTACACGGGACACAGTTCATAAATTTCTTCCCTCATCTTCATTTGTAGGAAGCATTGTGCAGTATAATGACTACTGTGTATGCTAATTCAATTAGTGGCATTCTTGGTTCTTTGAATTAGTCATGAAAGGTTAGACTGTGTCATAGTAACCTCCAAAACTCTAAGGTTTAAAGCAAGACAAGTTTTTTGTTTTGATTATGATGTCTGTTTGTGTTGGGTCGATTGGTGGAATTTGGTGCGTCATCCTTATTTCAGAACACAAGCTGACATAACAGCCATGATGTAGAGTGTTACCTATATGTTGGGGAACTGATTTAGGATTCCCTAAATCATATAGCACAATAGCTCCTAAAGCTTCCACAGAGAAGTGATAGATAACATTCTTTTTCACATTAAGGAATGATGGAGACGAATGTAACTGAAAAGAGGAGGGTCAAATTATTTATGTCAAAAATATGTTAACTTACTAACACAGTGACAAAACAATGAAAAAATCAAGTTAAAGAAGGAAAGATGTATTTTGGCTCAGTTTCAGGAGTTTCAGATTTCACACTTGACTTTGTTTCTTCTGGTCTCTGGTGAAGCAGAGAATCGTAGCAGAAAAGCTGCTCATCGCATAGCATCCAGAAACCCCAGGAAAAGGGAAACAGCAAAGAAGAAGGATTCAGGGACCAGAAACAGTCTCCAGAGTTATGCTCCCATCGTCCACTCCCTTCAAGTAGGCCTCTCTCCTGTTTTCATTGCCTGTCAATAATGTCATTAAATTATGACCTCATCAATGGATTAATCCACTGATAAAGTTAGAGCTGTCATGATTTAATTTTGAAATTCCCACCTCTAAACACATGAGACATTGGGGGACATTTTAGAACTAAGTTGTAACAAAAGACAACCTTTATAAAGAGATGAAGTATTTGTAAATCATATATCTGGCAAGGGCCTAGTATCCATAATATACAAATAACTTTTAAAAATTCAACAACAGAAAGACAACCCAATTAAAAAATGGGCAGTGGTCTTGAATAGACATGTCTCAAAAGAGAATATACAGAAAACACTTAAAAGATAGTCAACATCATCATTAGTTGATAGGAAAATGCAGATCAAAACACCAGTGGGATTTCACTTCACACCCATTAAGACAGTAAGAATTTAAAACAAAACAAAAATGGAAAATAGCAAGTGGTGGCACTGGTGTGGAGAAATTAAAATCTTTACATAGTGACAGGAATGTAAAATTAGTTAGCCATTGAGGTTCCTTAGTAAGTAAACATAACATTATCAAGTGATGGAGCAGTTCTAGACCTAGTTTTAGATCTCAAAGAAAATAACTGATATATTCATCCAATGAACTATTATTTAGCCATAAAACAATGAAACACTAAGACACGTTAGGATGTGGATAGACCTTGAAAAATTGCTGAGGAAAAGGAGCTAGGCACAAAAGACCACATATTGTATCACTCTACGTGAAATATGCAGAACAGGTAAGTCTGTAAGATAGAGAAAACAGGTAAGTATTTCCAGGAGCTAGAGTAGGAGCAATGCACAATAACCACTGAATTAGTATGAAGTTTCTTTTGAAGGTGACAGAAACGTTTTAGAACTAGATAGAGTTCTTGACTGCACAATGTTGGAATGTACCAAATACCTCTCAAGTATTCACTTAAAATGACTAATAGTAGGGGTGGGATGAATAGATAGCACCGTGCTTAGAGCTTGCCTAGTGTGATCATTGGAGAGATTATGTCAACTTGTTAAAATTAGGAAATGCCCAGGAAAAAGCTTTCAAGAGTGTGTTATTGACTCATAGGCCAAAAAGTGAGGAAGGAGTACCCATCTTGGGTGTGGACTGCCCAAATAGGAGTTTAATTTAATTGAAAGAAGGAAGGAGAAATATTGTTAGAGTTTTTTTCTGGAAAAGCTCTTGTCTTGAATATCCAAGTATTGACTTGCTCTGATGTTCACATGCTAATCTCCATAACAGATTTGCCCCTGTCTTCAGTCACTGCTTTGCTTTTTAGACAGTGATCAGCAGCAGACTCACACCAGCTGTCCTATAGTCTCAGGCTGGTGTCCTTCTGCCACAAGTTTGAGCAGCCACTAGCCCCTCCCATCCTCACACATGTACTTGGCCATTTTGGACTATCCCTCTACTCAGACTTGTGAGCCCTCTGAGTAAATCTTTATTTCTATAAATTTATTAACTCTTCTCTCTTAGAACCTTAACCAATGTAGAAATTGGCACCAAAGAAGTCATGCCATTGCTGTGACTTTACCCAATGATGTGGTTTAGCAGCCTTTTGAACTGGTTTGTGGGTGGAGTTTGGAAAGTTTTAAAATGCTGACTAGAGAAGACTTAGAATGTTGTAAGTCAAGCTTGTTGGGAGATTCCAGTCAGTACTCAAAAGACCAGAATGATGATAGAAGTTTTGATTGAAAAGACCATGCTTGAAAGAAAAGTTTCAAATGGGAAGGAGGACCTTATTGACAATTGGGCTTTAAAAAAAAAAAAGAAAAAAAGAAAAAGAAAAGAAAAGAAACACTCATACTATGCTGTGGCAGAAAGTGTGATTACATTTCACCCTTCTTCAGATGTTGGGAGCCATCTGTATTAGAGGCCCAGGCCTGAGACATAAGCAACTCCATCTTGGCTCAAGTCTACCATACTAGGTGCTGCTGACAAGAGAGCAGCCAACACCCTGTCACTCTGAAACGCCCAGTTTCTCCAAGGGCTGTCTGCTTAAACTAATATGACCTTTGCCTTTCTTTTTCTGGGGCATTTTTAAAAATATTTTAGCATAGATTAGCAGATAAGAAATCAGAATGTCTTGTGGTTTGGTGGCCATAGCAATCGTGCTTATGCAAATTACCTCCTCCATACTATTCTCCTTATATACGTTGTCCTAACCTGCAATAAACGAGACTTGATCAGAAAGCCTGTCTTGTCTCCCTCCTTTGTGTCTCTTGTCCCTTCTCATCCTACCCCCCCCCGCCCCCCCGCAGGTCCTCGTTGAACTGTCCGGCGGGCCCAGCGGACAAGTTGGCACCCAAGAATCCTTCAAGGCAAAGACCGACCTAAGACAGGACACTAATGCACTAATGCAAGGCTTGTGAAGGGTCACCTAAGACAGGCACAGTCTATCTGCGCCACAGCCACAAAGGCTTTGGCCTTTCTTTAAAAACAGAAAAGGGTGACTTTTTTTTTTGATCAAGTCTCAAATTTTATTTTTCTCACACGAGCTTATATAGGGCAAAATGAGGAAGGGGAGTAGGGTTGCTAGGAAACCTGTCTGCGTAAGCAGGCAACTAGGTGGTCTAACTCTAAACGTTCCGTTCCATGTTAGGAAAGGTCATCTGTACCTTAAAATGAGTAGTGGGAGAGAGTTCCGTTCCTATATTAGGAAAGGCCCCCTGTGCTTTGAAATGAAGAATGGGAGCAAGTCACAGGCGTCAGAAGGTAAGATTAAGTACAGGCATAGGCGCCAGAGGTTAACATTTAAGCAAACAGTCCTTGGAAGAATGTGGCCTATCAGACGATCTGACCAACAGCTTTAATTACGGTGGATCTGAGCCAAGATAGAGTCACCTATGTCCCAGGTTCAGGGCGGCTCCCCACATTCAGAGACTTTGCCAACAACTGAGAATAAGGACAGTGGAAGAGTAAGAGCCTCTGATGGAGAAAATTTCAAGGCAACCCAGTGTTTATGCTGTCGTTTGGGTGATTTTGTGGCTTGTAGCCAACTCTATAACAAACAAACAAACAAACAAAAATTTGACAAAAAAAAAAAAAAAGTAATGTAAAAAGTTTTCAGTTTTGCCAGACTAAAAGGGCTTACAGAGGTAGGTAAGAAGAGTACAGAGAAACTAAAGAGATTAGCATTAAAAAGAAACCAAGCCCTTGAAAGCAGGACTATGGATACCTTGAGGGGTGCCAGCAATCAGCAAGACCTCACCCTTTACCAGTTAAAGAGAGGAAAGACAAAGGACCTTACTCTGAGAATGGTACCCCAGGGCACCCTTTGGGGCCAAAGAGAGTTTGTTGGAGTTCAACCATCTAAGAAGTCAAGAGGCCTCCACAGTGATTGTCCAAGAGAACCAAAGTGCTACTCGGCCAGTGGCAAACCTTGGTGTCCTCCACATAGTGCTGGCTTCACAAGTGGGGAGAATATAAAAGTTGTGACAGAGGTCTCACTCCCATCTCAGAGGAAGGCTTTGGAAGCCATGCAGTGTGCCCATGGAAGGACAATGCATGAAGTTGAAAAGGTAAAGCCAAAAGTGCAGAGAAAACCCCAGAAAAAAAAAAAATCAGGAATGCAGAGGAGGTCACACACTACAAGCAGAACCAGTCCAAAGGGGAAACTTTGGTGTTTGCAGCCAGGAGCAAAGCTTTAGGGGTGGGGCCACCTAAACTCTTCAGTGCTCACTTACCCCCACAGCTTGCACAAGATGCTGGACACAGAGCTACAAAATTTAATAAAACAGCAGGATGTGGTTATTGTCCTGCTGAGTTTCATTTCTGCTTTGGTCCAATTGCTTTCTATCCTCCTGTTCATCTCTCTTACAATGGGGATTTACCCTCTATCACTACATGGTAGAAATGCTTAACTTTTCTTTCATTTTCACAGGAGCTTATGGCTAAGAGTTTGCCTTACATTTCAGAGGAGACTTTGTACTTGGACTTTTTAGTGGTGCTAGAACTGTTAAGACTTCACAATTCTTAAAGTACTAAATATATTTTGCACAGGGAGGTGGACATGAGTTTTTTGGGGGCAAAATTTTAGTTGGGATAAGAATTCTCAAGTATCTCAGATCTGGCCCAAAATGCCTTTGTGTGTTTTGTTTGTTTGTTTGTTTGTTTTCCTGATACAATGGCCATCCCTGAAAAGAAGCCATCAAAGTAGCTAAGAAATAAAGGTTAGGTTATGCTTGCTAAGTAAAGGAGAACTGACACCATTACTATTTCAGGCTGCACAGAGTTCATACTATTTAGACCTTAATATGCATGCTGAGTAAGAGCATATTGATAAAAGCCTGGTTACTTAAGGTCACTCAGGATTGCACTTTCTGCCCAGAGATGGTTTGATGGTGTGGTCAAGTCATAAAATTCAAAATTTTATTTGCAAAATGAAATGAGTGATATTTAAATTGTTAGAGCGGATCAAAATAACTTGTCTAATGGTTCCCCAAACAGCCACTGTCCTTTTTAATCTACGTTGATACTGCTGACAATGATATTTCCATATCAGACTTCTCCACCTCAGCAAGCAGTGCATGGCGCCATTGAAGAAGGGCTCCTATGCAATCCCTATCCTTTCATTCTTTGTCACTACCATACAAAGCAGTACAGTTGTTACAGAGAAACGGGTCCAAAATGAAGTTGGTAAAGGGACAGGTGGTAATTTCATTTGGTGCAGAATAATAAAGACATCAGAATATATGCAATCAAGGTATGAAATAATTGGAAAAAAGAAATGAGTGAAAAAAAATCTACAAAAGGCTAGTGCCAAGAGAACTACAAAATTTTGAAAATTTTTAAATGAAATATGTATTAATTTGTTTTTCACTGTCATACAACTAAAGCAGGCTAACTTCATGAAGAAAGGAGGTTTACTTAGACAGAAAGTCTAAACTATGTTGTACACGCTCCTGCTCTCCTCTGCCTCCTGCCTTGACCTCATTACCTCCTAGTAGGTGGCCATAGAGGAGTGTGTAGGAAGAAGAGACCACATCACCAAAGAGAAAGCCACACAGCATTCCAAGGATCAGGCTCTCGGTTATACCAACACGCCTGAACAAGAGCTCAGGAGACCCACAGGATTACTTTAATTTCTTCCAAGGAAATCCCCCTCCAATAACCTAAGGACCTTCTTGCCTGCTCCACCTTAGAAAGATCTCATCACCTCCTACATCACCACATTCTGTGGCTGTTGTGCCCAGATCGCGAGACCCCAAGGAAGCCCCCAGGAGCCGATACCGATGCCAGCCCGGGAGAGTCTTTATTGCAAGCTCGAGCCTGGGCTTTCCCACTCCAGGACAGTGGAGACAAAGGGAGAAGCCCCGAGCACAATCCACACTCGAATTTCATAGGCAAAAACCACAAGATTGTGACAGAAACCATTCAAGTTATTTATCACAAAACTGATTGATTATCACACAGGAAGGGTCGGGGGAAAGTCTCTAACAGTTAAAGTTGACTGACTCTTTGTTTTGCAAGAAACTGCATACCTGGTGATGTTTTCCAAAACCCAGGGACCCGTGTTCAGCCTTGAGAGACATACCTCTCCCCAATTCATAATTGTTAAACAGCTAACTAGCTTCAGGGAAACTGAAACCCAGACCTTGCCAGGAACCTGAGACTTTAGGCTTGCCACTTGAAAGAGGAGTTTAAGGCCTGTCATGGAGTCTCCATGGCTTGGGCCTTTCATGTCAAGTTTCCAACACATGAACCTTTGGAGGGCACACTGAAACCATAGCAAAACACAGGTCCTCTTTCTTCTACTTGCTAGCTGTGTGGCCTTGGACTTACCTTTCTGTGCCTCCGTTTAAGTATAAAATTTAAATAATAATGATATCTATTTTATAGATTTGTTATGAATGAAGAAAGAATGAAGTCTTGTCATGTAAAATACCTCAGATAATAAATCTGGAGAGGCTTGATAAAACAGCCTGAGTATCACCTCCAGAATTTCTGATTCAGTCGGTCTGAGGTGCATCTCTCTAGAATGTACATTTTTAACAAGTTCCAGAATGATGCTCCTGTTGCTGCTCTGGGAACCACTTTTTGCAAAGCAAGAGGTTAAATGCCTTTTGGTGTACTGTAAGTTAGGAATTACTATTTTGTAAAATTACAACAACTACAAATAAACATTTAATGCTGGCTTGGCACTATACAGATTTTACACACATTGCCTTACATAAGCACAACAACTGTAAATTAGGTACTGTAACTCGTACCCAATGATAAATGAAGAAATTAACACCAAAATTGTCAGGGAAATGGGCCAAAGCCCCATGGCTTTTAAGTGGCAGAGATGCAAATTTACTCATCCTGCCTCACTCCAGAGATTATGCAGCTGAATACTGGAATCTGTACTGCCTTCTATCTCCACACAGCCTTGACCTTGCCCCGGATATCTATGTGCTCTTCTCTTTGGCACCTTTGAACGACTCTCTAACCAGCTTGTCCTAGATATTTAAATTTTAAATTTTTTTCTGTTATCTCCATCCTTACCTTCTCCACTTGCCAACTGCTCCAACCAGAAAGCACAAGTCCAGTGTAGAATACGTCATTCCCTCTGGTCTATCATAAAGTTTTCATTTTCTGTTTTCTATTTTTCATTTATACCTATCCCTGATAACATCTTTAGAAACTCTTCAATACCTCCCTTTTACTTCCTCCATCCTTCTCCTTCTCCCTTTCTTTCTATCCCCCTCTGTCTTTCTTTTTCTCCCCCCCCCCCCAAAAAAAAATTCATTGTATACTTCTGAGAATTCAGTCTAATGGCTAAGATCTCAGGACTAAATTTGAAATCTAAACTTACCTTTGCTACTTACTAGCCACGTGACCTTGTACAAGTTATTTAATCTGCCTCAGCCTCAGTCTCTCTGCATATAAATTAGCAATAATGATGTCTGTTTAAAGATTGTTGTGAGGAATGAGTGGGTTTACCTATGTAAAGTATGTATATCACACACTATAGATGATCTTCATGGTGATAAAAGAAAACCCTCAAAATGTTAACTATTAGTTTTTCATACTGTCTTTATAATCTAGATCATGCTGAAGGTGTACAATATCAAAGTATCACATTATCATCACACTACATTATAATCATCTGATTTCTTATTTGTGTCCTTTGCCAAACTACAAGCTCCCTGAGGATTTCTTTACCTCTTTAAGCTCCACTAATGTTTATCAAGTGTGTGCCCTGCTTCTCACTCTCTCCTTGGCTTCATGGTCTAGGTCAGGGACCTAAGTTAACCCTATGTGGAGACTCCACTACTTTGACTAGGGACTGTGTAACTCCATCAGCTTTCTCAGAATAATGTGATTTATCAGGTACTTTGTAAAGTATTAAGTACTTTTAAAAAATTAATGACTTACAGGTTCTCAAACTTTGGTCCTTGGCCCAAGAGCAGCTGAGTCACTGAGAATGATTCCAGCAATCTGTTTTAACAACCATGGGCTAAGGTATAAGAACCACTACTCTATAACGACTGGCTTAATAAATGTTTTAATTGCTAAGAAACTACTCTGTGATGGCTTTCCTTTTTTTCCAAAAGGCATGGTCTCCCTCTGTGGTCCAGACTGGTCCTGAATTCACTTCAGAGCCCAAGACTCACGGCAATCCTCCTGTCTCAGCCTCCTGAGGGCTGGTATTACAGGTGTGCGCCACCACGCCCAGCTTATGTGGTTCTGGGGAATCGAACTCGGGTACTTAGTGCTTGGTTTAGCACTTGCTCAAGCACTTTAACCACTGAGCCATTCCTCCAGCCCGGCATGTTGCTTTTGAGATTTTATTAAGGTCATACTCTAGTAACCTCACAATAAAATAGTAATTACTAAAATTAAGAGATTATTTCAAGGTTCTGATGAAAAAAAACCATGTCAACATTGAATACAGTATTCTTAAACTCACTGAGTGTTGAACAAGCTGAAATTTTCTAAGACTACACAATTCTTATGAGAAAATATCACTTTTAACCATCTTTATCACAATTAATAAGCATCAAAAGACTAAAGGAAAACAAAAAAACTCACCCTTCTTTATGCTAAGACAATTTCCCATTGATTGGAAGATATCCTTTAATCACATGTTTAACTCCTCTATTGAATTTTCCTGTCTATTTATGCATACACACAATTACTGACTACTACAGAGAATTACAACTCCTTCGGAGAGTTTCAGAGGCAAATCCACAGTGGAAAAACAAAAGTGGCAACTTTATCAAAATACTCTAGTCTTTATTCCCACAGTGCAGTATTTTCAGGATTGTCTGTAGCTCCTCAAAACCATTAGGGCATGCTTTGTTTGCATATGAGCTAAGCAAGAGTCGGGGTCAGTGAAGCAAGAAAACCTCACCTGTGGAATGACTGCAAAGGATGCTGAATGGGGAGATAGGACGTCTGGGTTCTGGCCAAGGCCTTTCTGTGATGCAGCTATGTGACCTTAAGCAAATTCCTCCTCTTCTCGTTGCTGCATTTCATCTATAAAATAAAGAAATTTGTACCAGGTGACATTTAAAACTCATAACTTTTTTAAAGTTTCTGCATAGCCTCAAGGTCAAGACTTAGAGTTAAAGTGAAGATAAAAACTGAGACTACCTTCTTATAAATGGAACTATAGTGACATGATCTTAAATGTATCAAGCTATGCCAGACCTCTGCATAGACATTATTAGACTGATGGGTGGTAGAAGGACAAACTCTCTCAGGTTTAGCCTATTTCCTGACAGCAGACTGAATAAACACTGGGCCAAGGCATTCTTAGATTCACTCTCTGTTAAGTGTCATCCAGTCCCATAGTGTTCAATATTTACACCCATTTCAGTGAACTCTGCTCACTTCTGGATGTCTAATGTTATTGGACCTCTCTTTACACTGCAAATCGTATACCAGAGCTTCTGAAAGTAACACGACTTCTGGAAGCCGTCTGGAGCTATATAAGACTTCTTCAAAAAGCTCTGGATTTGACATCCCAATACTTTTCTCACTGTTCAGGCTATTCTGGCCTCATAACTTGACTCCATCTCAAAGCCTATGCAACTTGGCCATTCACCAGTGTCACTATGCTACTGAAGCAGGTGCCAGAATCACAAGGTTTTTTTTTTTTCATATACTCTCATGAACTACAAAACAATGTGTAGGTTATTTTTTATATTTAAAAGTAAGCCAGAAAATATCTTTAAATCTGGAAAATTTTACAGTATTGACTATAGTGAAGATTTATATGAAAGATATATTAATCTATTTAGATTGCCAATACCATCAATTCTTAATGACAATATTTCAGAAAAAAATTACCAGAATGAGAGAGAGCTTATAATTTACCCTAAGAAAGGGAATAGCAGTACAATAATCTATTATTCATTGAGAAATGTGACCACTAAAGGAATCATGTCAACTTGTTGGGATTAGGAACCACACCCAGTGTAGAGCTCATGTGTGTGTGAGTGATTGATGGGCCAACGAATGAGGGAAGAACACCCACTCGGATGTAGAAGGCCCAACTGGCAGCTATGAAAGGAAGGAAGAAGAAAGATTGTGATGGCCTTTTGTTCTAGGGAAGCTTTTGCCTTTGCAACTGTTTATGGATGCTGATTTTCTTGCTACATGCTGCAGATCTTCATCACAGATTCACTCCAGTCTCAACTTGTGCATGTCTACCCATCACCAATTACCTATAGCCAATCTTCGGTCTCTGATCTTTGCCATCATTCTTCGAACAACCGGGATCTACAGCAGATTCTCACCAGCTGTTCTGCAGTCCTGGATGGGTGTTTTACTTCATGGCTGAGCAGCCATCAGACCCTCCAGCTCTTGCACAGGCAGGCCACCATCTTGGGCTATCTCTCTCCTCAGGCTGGTAAGACCTCCAAATAAATCCCTTTTTCTTGTAATTTCTGTTAATTCTATCTCTTATAGAACTCAAACTAATACAAGAAGCATAATACAGGTTAAGCATACCTTATCCAAAAGGCTTGGTACTCAAATGTGTTTTGGATTTCAGATTTTAGAATGTTTGCATATGCATAATGAAATGCCTAGGGAATGGGATGAAAATCTAAACATACAATTCACTTATATTGTGTATATACCTTATACACAACACCTGTAGGTAATTTTCTGCAGTATTTTTAGCTTATCAGTGACTTGGCTGTGAGCTATCATATAGTCAAGATGTGGAATTTTTGACTTGGGGCATCATATTAGTGTTCAAAATGATTCAGATGGCAGAAGCATTTCAGATTCGGATTTTCAGATGAGGAATTCTCAGCCTCTAACGATATTGCTGATAAAATGCTACTAAAAGCCTGACAGTAATTTCCATCCCATTACAATGTTAATTCCCTCATCTGTTGCATTGGATACTCCCACCTTAACTTGCAAATGTTTGGTTTGATATTTGATTTTTATTATGACGATGTAAAGTAGGCAGGAAGGCAGAAACTGCCAAGTTATTTCAAAACCGTGAGATGACTGACTGAGACAAAAGATTTAAAAAATTGTATTGGTGTGATGGCATACTAGGGGTCTAAAGTAAAACTTCATCTTGCCCAAAGGATGCCTGGGATAGGGAGGTAAAGCTGGGGTTTTGGAGTGAGAAAGCTAGAAGCCTGGTGATAAACTCTAAGGCCTTGAGAAATTGTCATTTCATCTAGGACCTTGAGAAATTGGCCTGTCTCCTGGCCTACTCAGGGCCTTAAAAAGGCCAAAACCTAGACTGTAAGCTAGACATTAGGGGAACTTCCAGGACAGCCCCAATATTTCCATAGCCAGTTGTTTCCAATTTTTTAATGTTTTTGTCAAATCCATAAGGGGTACTCCACCAGTTTATAAGCTACATCTCAGACTAGCTCTGATTGGCTGATATAGAAGGAGCATTCCTTTTTTGAGGAATAAGCACACCCCTCCTTCTTAGAGGTGAGAAGATCCAGATCCCACCAACTTTGTAGGGCCACGGTCACTAGGGGTCTATCTGATCCTGGATCTTAATTAGGTTCTGTGATATTTCAACAAAGCTTTTCTGCAAATCCTGTGACATACTTTTATCATAGGCAAGAGAAGCTGCTAGCTCTCCTACTCCAATTCCCACTCTCCTGTATATTCTCAGTGTTTCTAGAAAAAAAGAAAAAAATAAGGTGGCTCCTTTTTTTTTTTTTTTTTTTTTTTTTTTTTTTGTGAATGTGACCAGTAAAGGAAATGGAAAGGACTGGTTATTGGGAGTCACAGTGACATTGGGGGATAGACTAAAATGCATGTGCCAGTCCAACTGGTGGGAAGACACAGATAGGTAGGATTTTTGGCCACAAAGTGGAAAGTTTCCCAAGTAAAATAGTCAAACCATGAAGTATAGCGAGAAAGCATGCTGTAATACACAGGCCCCTTGATGAAAGAGATTGAAACACTCCCATCATTATGGGCTGGATTTATAGAGTCACTGGAAGGTGAGATGTTAAGGAGAGTCCAGTGTGGACAGTTTAGAAGCCTTATGAATAATTAGGCTCATTAAAGATTGTGGGTGGTCCAGAGAAACAGGATTGGGTAAATTTTCTGCCATATTTGATCCTATTAGACTGGTGGCCTTGAGGGTTTTTGATAATAATAGTTTGATCGCATTGAGAAGTGGTTTCCATGAAAAGACTGCCAAATATTGGCTCGTCGTGAATGCAAGGGGGGACAGCTTGATATAGACGGCAAGTGTTGAGAGTTATAAGGCCAGTAATCTGGCTGGAAATTGTTGGTAGCCAAGAGAAATTAGTGAAGTATGTCTGGTAGAGCTTGATGGCTGTCTGCCAAGGTTGTTGGATAAGAACTTAGGAGGGTATTAGTGTAATCATTAAAGGCTGGCCTGGGCCCTTTTGTAGAGTATATTGGACTTCTGTGCTTATTCAGACTGATTTGGTGGTGAGAATCACCTCATAAGTGGAAGATAATATAGATCGGCATAACTAGGAGTCTTGGGCCAGGGAAGAATTAGTTTACCTTTAAAAGTTGAAGATGAGATAGAGAGAATGTTCTACATCTGGTCCAAAAGCAGATCCTTCATCAGGGCTGAGATTATTAGAAAAAGATGGTTGTGTAAATTGTGATGATTATGGGCATTGGTGAACAAGGGGCTAATGGTGTAGTAGGGCTTCCAACCAGGTTAAGAGTTTTTATGGAGAAAACTATAAAATCCCTCTGTAGTCCCAAAGAAAGACAGGATCTCCTCTTAGGTTCGTGAAGAAATTTGCTAGTCTACGAGAAGAGACAAAACAAGGTCTTAGTCACGAGAGTTCACTCTTTGTCAGTCTGAGTACATTAATTAGTTGCTTCTGTATGGCTGTGTCTTAGGTACTTTTTTATTGCTGTGACTCAATATCAGACATCCACAAATTTAGGGGAGGAAAGGTTTATTTTAGCTCACAGTTCCAGAAGGTCACAGTCCACTCAGGGGCAGCAGGCAGCAATCGAAGTACATGGCAGAGGCAGAGGTGAACAGGCAGCTCCTTGACATTACAAGCAGAAAGCCAAGGCAAGGCAAGTTGAGACTAGTCCTCAAGGAAGGCAGGAAGCAGCTTACATGTTTTTCACGGTTTCATCCCAGTGATCAGCTCCTCCTGGACCCAAGTGTGGAAGGTGTGATAACCCCCCACTACACTCCTATAATCCATTTTACATGCCTGTAATCCACCCCCTCCAGACTAGGCCTCAATCTCCCAACAGCACATGGTTCAACAGAGAACCTATAACATTCAAATACATGAGAGTTTTGGGAGATATTCCAAATCCAAACCACAATAGGCTGTCAGGCAAAGACAGAGGAGTCAGAGTCTGAGGCTTTCACCTATGAGAAATGGGTGAGTTTGAGCTTTGTTTAGAAATAAATTTTAGCCTGGAGAAATGGCACTAAGAGAGAAGGCCAGAGCGTTTTGCAGCTGTAAGTATGGTTAAAAAGACAGTGTAGGGTCTTATGCCATTTTTTGGTTGAAGGGTTTGGGGTTTTTAATAAGGGGTCACGATATGGGAAACATTTTGAATTGACAAAAGCAAACAATTTAGGAATGCATTTTCCAGGCATCTTGTCCTCTTAGGAACAACTGAATTATAACCAAAGTTGTGTATTAAGGTCACAAGTTGACAAAGTCATTTACTGTAGCCATACAGGAATCTCTCCTTAGACTGACATGTCTGTATGTGTTAGCTTTTGGGGGAAGATGAGGGAGGAAACAACATCTGCTCATTAGGAAAGGCAAATGATTTTTGTCTCTAGTCTTATGTCATTTTAAACACATTGGTGCATTATTATATGACTTCCCAAACCACAGTGTTAAATAGGACATAGTCTATGCAGGGTTGACTGGGAATTTTAACCTTTCATCACTATATTTTGTCCTTAGAATTCAGAAAAGTAAAATCAATAACAAGGGACAAAGTGATCAATCTCTAACGGGTTCAAGGTTAATGGTGGCATTGTTGGGGCACCTGGAGTTTGTTAGTCTAGCAAGGGTTACAGGCCATACATGAATTCTGAGTGTGGAATCATTGAGCAGCTTCCAGAGGGTGAAATATAAATGAATTCCTCATCAAGTTCCTGGAATCCTTGCTTGACTATCATATGATGATCAATTTTTGGAACCTGGAAGACAAAAATTTTACAAGGCAATTGAGTGGTCATGAGTCAAAAATAATAGAATATAATGGTAATCAGAGAAAGTTTTTACTTAGGATGTGACTGGTCTTTTACCTGTGAAGACATTAAGATCTACATTTTACTGGCGGGTCTGTTAGACTATATTTACATTGACTCAGGACAATCATGATTTTGGCCGTCTTCTGTGATACTTATTACCAGGCACTTATGCATAAGAATCATTCCTTATAACCTCTCATCTCCACTCATCTTTTGATAAGGACGATACAAATGACTCCATTTGTTTTTTGACAGCTCCCACATTTCCTTGCATGGTCTCAATGAGAGATTTTCTTTGAAAGCATCACTGATCAATCATGATTTTTATTGCCTTTTGTTGCTGAGAAATGTTTCTGGTTGTTGGTATTATCTGATCCTACATAGGAGGGAAATATTTGATAATTTAGAATCAGTGTCAGAGCCTCTTTAACCACACTGAGCAATAAAGAGGGTTAGAAGAGTGTCATACAGGTGATGGTTAACATTTAAAATCATTGGATCAGATCTCTTTGTTAGAAGTTGTTTTTGTAGAACTGTGAAAGATAACATTTACAAAGTTAAAAGGAAAATATAAGCAGTTTATACATGCCTTGAAACAAAAAACAAATTTGATTTGTTTTAATTTTTTTGAAGATAAAGAAGCAGTTTTTTTTAACAGTTCACACAAAATACCCTTGCTATTTCCCCCTCTTTGGCATTAAAGTTAACTTACAAATGCTTTGTTTTAGTTGGAGGTGGCTGAAAAACAGACTTTCAATAACCTTGACAATAAATTTTCTTAGTACCAATATAAAGCAGAAAAAAGCAAAATCGTTGCATCTTAGATAAGACTTACACCTTAAGTATTTGGATGACTTTGGATGACAAAATTATCTTGGCATAAGCAGATAAAGGAAAAGAGGAGTGAGTTCTTGCAATAGTAACTCAAGGATCATCTCGAAGTTGATTATAAAAAAATTTTAGGCAAGTTAATCAGACAAAAATACTAACTGAAAGCACAGAATTTTAAAGAAAATTGAACAGTCAATCAAAATATTTCTCAAGAGGCTACTGTTAAATTTTTTATACATTGTCAGGAAGGTTGGGTTTTCTCTTCTCCCTTTGACATTCTGTGATAGGAAACACCTCACTGTCATTTGTCAAGACACAATGCAGGCTATGTGTAACTTGAGGGACACTTTTTTGCCAGGTGTTTGGTTTTGTAGCCTGACTTACTATTTATACAAACTGGAGTTTAAATCCCAACTTGAGCTTAATCTAGTGGTCCAGATTTTTTCTACTGTTTTTAATTTCCCCCCTGGTTTTGGAACATCAGCAGTTTTATCTCAGTTTTTTTTTTTTTTTTTTTTTTCTGTACTCACTTGGCATGGGCTTGAGCTCAGAATTTGGCCTCTTTTGCCACTGAAATGGGTGCACCCCACAACCACTATGATTTTTTCACATAATTTTGTTTTACAGATACGGCTTACGAACAAAGAGTATTTCCCTCATCTCTGGGGATGAGAATCCTGGAGAAATGTGGATAAGCTACCATGACGGAGAAAGCTGAAGCAAATTAGTTAGGCAGCTGCGTTTTAAGTGGAGGGGGATTTGTTTAGCAGGCCCCCTTGTCCAAGGCAAATTTCATAAACACAAATTAATAGGTAGACAAACTCCCAAGACACACAAGAAAATTGCATAAAATAAAAAGGCAGTTTTAGATGCATTGGCCAAGTTGGGCTATAATAATATTTTTCTTATTTAAATAGATTAGTTAGAATTCTCCCTAGGAAGTACTGTGATGTTATCACTGGTTGGCCAAGCCTAATTCAGGTTTGTCAGTAATCACATAGTTTGGGTTTGGGAGTAAGATGAGAGGCGAGTTTATACGATGGAAAAGAAGAATTTGGTACATAGTACTAGATTGACAAAGACTCACCCGCATTGAAGATGATCTCCAGGATCACAGAAAATGGCTGGTGTTGGGCAGAATGTCAGCCACAAGACAGACTGAAGGATGGGTCATGTCATGAAGATCTCCCAGGTTTCAAGACCAAAATATTGCAATGTAGAATGGGCAGGGTACCAGAACCTCCCTGCTAGAGTCAAACCTGGGAAGGCAACCAATCAAGGTCAAAGATTTTTTTTTTTTTAAGTTGTTGGCACAACAGCATTCTGGGGGTCTAAAGTAAGATTTCAGCCCTCCCAGAGGAGAAGAGAACCAGTTTTTAAACCGGGGGTCTAGGTTGAAACTGGGGTTAAAAAATGAGAAAACTCAAAGGACAGTGACAGGCTCTAAGACTTTTAAACCTTTGTCTGTTTCTCATCCAAGATAGGACCTCGGGAAGTTTGCCTGTCTCCTGGCCAAGCTAGGGCCTTGAGAAGGCCAAAACCCAATATGCAAGCTAGACCTTTGAGGCACTTCCGGGCCAACACTAATGGTTATAATTTTGATGCTTCCTGATTTTGTATGTCTAATTTTGGACAATTGCCCTTGTTTTATTGTTGGTTGTCATATTTAAATTCCAAGGAATTTTTATGCTAGTAAATACTAAGCAGCTTCAAGACAAACATAACAATCTGAATGCCCCACGATCTGGCAGTTAGACAAACAAATACAGTCTAGGCAGATGCTTTAACAGCCAAGGGAGGCCTTTAGGCACAACAGAGTGCTCAGCCTACAGGAGATGCTGGCAGAGCCCAGAAACCATCATTTCCTACCTTGTAAGTCGCCTGATCCCCCAACATTCTGCTTCTAGTTTTGGGGTTTTTATTTCAGGTGTCAAAGCCCATTGCAAAATCTTCTCCTCCTTTCTCCAAAACTTCTAAAATCCCTCATCCCCAGAGACGTATACCAAGAAAACCAAATGAATAAATGGAAATCTGATGGAGACATGAAATCCCGAAAGTCTAAAAATAATTCCATGAATTTTGAAATAAGATTTAACATTTGTAGAGCACTTTTTATTTTCCAGACAGTGTGCCAAGTGCTTTACGTAGATTATCTAATGTAATTCCCACAACAGTCTAGGAAGGAGACACTATTTTTCCCCTGTTTCAACAGGGAAACTCAGGCTGAAGGAAATTAGATGACTTAGTCAATCAAGGTCACAAAAGTAATAAGAGGTAATACTAGAATTTGTATTCAAACAATCTGATACCAGAGCCTACTTATTAACCCCCTACCTGTACTGTGTGTGTGTAGCATGTGGGAGATGTCATTGTGGGGGCTGCATTCACAGGATTGCTAACGCTGAAAATAAGTGTGTTATGTAACTCTTGGACTACTATGTGCTGTCACTGCCAGTGCATCACAGTCCCACCTGGGACCGTGGCTCTAAGTCCACTGGCAAAATCACTATCTCTTTAGTAGAGCTGTTCTGGGAGATGTAACTCTGCCAAGGACAAGTCAGCAAATAAATAGCATTAAAGTCAAAACTTGGCCTGGACATGATACCAGGTGGCAAGAAATGAGGAAGAAAACAGAAGAAGGCTGGATGATTTTAAAGGAGTCTGTGAGTCCCTGGGAGGTAAAGAATAAATAGCTTCTACATATTGTTTGCCAAATGCACCTAGGAAAATTCTCGTTTAAAAAATTCTGGCCAACACATCAATGAGCAGGTGAATATTGGCTGCTAGCAGGTGCATGAAACTATTTAAAAACTCCTGCTTTTCCTGCACAGTCCCATCCTCAATGGATCTTTCTTTTAATTTTGTCCAAGTATGCCAAGATTGCTCAGGGCCTACTTTTTAAAATATAATTATCCTCAGAGGAGTCCAGAGACTCTAGGTCAAAGAAAGATCAATAGGTCACCATGCTATTCTCCCCATGACCAAGACAGCAATGCAAATAGAAGTGTCTTCTAGAGGCTTGAAGAAATTTCATCAGGAGTGAGGCTTGGGTCAAATAGGAGAAGAATGCTAAACAGCACCCAAGGTGAGTCTCTAGAACCCAAGATTCTGTTAGTAGGTAGTGGCATTACGCAGCTGCATTTTTTAGTCTCCAAGTTCAATTTTTTTTTATTATTATTATTTTTTTTTAGGCAGGGTTTCTCTCTGCAGTGCAGGCTGGTCCCAAATTTGCTAGGTAGCCCAGACTGGCCTTGAACTCACAGCAATCCTCCTGTGTCAACCTGAGTTCTGGGATTAAAAGCAAATGTCACCACACCCTGCTGATTTGAGCCCAGGACCTTGTGCTTGTTAGGCAAACACCTTACTGCTGGCCTACACCCCGGCTCCTTTAATCTACGCAGGGTAGTATTTCAGCAGCAGCAGTTTGGCCACACTCTTGAGTGCTTATGCCTTTGAGAACAGACCTCCCGTGTCTCCTTAAAGGTCATAGTTCTTTACCTCATAGACCATGTCCTGCTGGCTCACTTCTTGCATTCCACTGTAGTGAGACACCGTTGATGTTACAAAAGATAATTAGAAGCAGACCCTGTCATCAAAGAAGAGGAAAACACAAACCATTAAGAAACTTTTTCCAAATGCAAATGTTCCCAAGTCTCAAGAGGTACATGGGGCTAGAGGAGTGGCTCAGTGGTTAAAGCGCTTCAGCAAGCGCTAAGCCAAGCGCTAAGTACCACAGCACCACATAAACTGGGCGTGGTGGTGCATGCCTGTAATCCCAGCACTCGGGAGGCTGAGACAGGAGGATTGCCTTGAGTCCAAGGCCAGCCTGGGCTCTGAAGTGAATTCAGGACCAGCCTGGACCACAGAGTGAGACCTTGTCTCCAAAAAAATAATAATAATAAATAAAAATAAAAAAATAAAAATAAAAAAGAGCTACAAGTACAGGTAGGGCTCTTAATAATGGCAACCTATATCTCCTGTTTCTTACTCCCACTTGCTGAAATAGGAGATTCAGATTCTCTGCCAATTTGTTAGACTTTTGGGGTGTGGGGGCAAATAAGCACTTTCAATCATTATTTATATTCCAGCCCCTAGAGCATAGACATGAACCAAGTGGGGAGCTAAACTGGAACTAAGTCCATGTGGCTCACGCTAGGTAGAGAAATTGAGCTCAGGTCTATCTCATATCAGGACCCAAACTCTTAACCATTTTACTGTATTTCCTTATAATTAGAATTTTGCTATTTATGAGCAGGAGTTTTTCAGTGGGAATTACTTTGTTCTTCTGTTTACACATTCCAAACTTGAGTTAGGAATGTAAGCACTGGGAAAACTGAAGGGGAAGGTAAAAAAACAAAACAAAACAAAGAAACAAGCAAACAAAAATCAGATTAAGGCTTATACCCCTAGAAAGCCAAGTTTACAATTTCTCTGCTGCAGAAACTTAGAATTACATTATTATGAAGTACTTCCTGATTCGGAAGGTGGAGAGTTCCCAGAAATTGCAAGCAGAGATGTTAGACACTGAAGTCAGGCTGAATGCTACAGAGTACAAAGTACTCAACAGCCTCTTCTCCATTTTTATTTTTAGATGCTTTTCTGTATAATACCTGTAGCTGAGGCTGCCTACAATTCCTCCTTGGAATACATTCTACCCTATTTTTCTCCCTGAAGACTATGGCTTCAAGTTCCTATAATTACTTTCGTGTACAGCATTAGATCAACATGGCTTCAAAATGGAGATAACCCAATGAATCTAAGCATTCTCTAATGTACCTTACTGTGGCAAAGGCATGGTGACACACAATATAGAGGACAGCAAGTGTTTTTGGTTGTTTTGGTTCAGTTTTCTTTTATAATGACATGAGCTTAAGATTTACCTGGGTTTCATATTTTGTCATCTTTTCTAAGTAATTGTATGCTATAGCAAAAAATGTTCACATTAGCTCACTCTGGATCTTTTCCCCATCTGTTTTTAAAGAAAGAGACTGAATAAAATTTTAAGAAAAATTTAATCAGTAACTGCCTTTATTATGAATGCAGCTCACCCCAGTGTCTTGTATTTCCACAAAATATTTGATTTGCTGAGAAATAGTAAAGCTTTTTTGACATTAGCAAGTCTTCTTTCATCTGATTCATATGTTTTTGAAAAATCTAAATTCCATCTCTCTCTGCGTCTTTCTGCTCCATCTCTTCCTCTTAATTGAGCTGCTAAAGTGTAATATAGTATAGTTTCAAAGAGAAAATTCTACTTATCTCTAAAACAAAATGGTCATCTCAGTTTTCAGGTATTACTTTTACACCATATGTAGAAATAAATTCTTCTGGTAAAAACTATATTTATTTATTTAATTTGTTTTTCTGTTTTCTCTTTACAATAGACATTCAGGAAGGGTTGTTTAGGAAGTAAACGTAGTTGCTGTGAGACAGCTTTGAGTAATGGAGTAGTGTAGAGGCTTCAGTAGCCCATTTAATTGGTCAACCCCCTTAGCACAACACATAGAAAAGCATGATGAAGGACTAGATGTCCCTAGAAGGTGAATCTCGCTATTCAAGAAGACTTTGTTCATTTCATCTCTTGTTCATGCAGAGCTCTCATCCTTGAGCAAAGCTTATGGACTGCTCATACTGAAATGAGCATGGGAGTTATGCAGAATTAGATCTGCCTGAGGCACCACTGAGTCCAGAGAGGATTGGAATCAGAAGGGAGGACAATAGGCTACATTCATTTCTGTTAAAATCTCTGCCCCACACGTTATAGGACCCGATTACCTATCCAACCTCATGGTTCTTTCACTGCAACACCAGAATCTCCCAGCTCTGACACTGGTATACAGGAAATAATGGGACTGGGGGTTCAACATGAATTAAAAATTAAAATTCTTACAGAATCCATTATAGCCACACAACAGCACTGTGTTGAAAATTGGAGAATGAAGTTCCGGGCCAAGATTTGTTGGTCTCTAACTTGGTTACTTCTGAGCCTCATCTTTTTCACCCTTAAAATGAGACAGTTGAATAAAAGCTTATCTCTTAGTATATTTCAGCTTTTGTAGTTTTCTCAGATCCCCCTTTCCCTCTTTCTTCTGTTTAAGAATACTCTTGAGCCTAGGGAAACGTCTGGTTAGTGCCTCTGCCAAAAGACATCTGGGCTACACTAGGCAGTGGATTTCTATACTTATGACCTGAGCATATGCATGCCCATATCCATATTTTCCTCCTAAGAGGAAGAGAAAGACAGGCACAGAGACAGACAGACAGACAGAGCACTCATCTGTGGAGAATACATTCTGAGATCCTCAGTGAACTACTGAAACCATGAATAGCACCAAACCATGCTATATTTTATCCCATATATGCCCACAAAAATTAATTTATTAATTATATATATTACAATTATATAAATGTAATTACAGATATTAAAGTTTATGAACCATTTATTTCTGGAATGCTTCATTTATATGAGCCAATATTTATAAGTGAACTACATATGAAACAATTAAATGTCATATAATAGAGGCTATTTGTTCTATGGGCTATCAACAAGGATTAAGGAGGTGATAATGATTTAAGGAAAATTTCATACAAGAGGTATGACAATAATCAGCTCTGGATGATGAGGAGGATCTGAATAGGTGAAAAAGTGGGTAGGACCACACATAATTAGGTTGCATCCGGAAAAAGGTAAGATTATTTTGGTATTAAGAAACCTAAGCCACCTAAAGTAGTGGTCCTCAAACTTTTTGACTGGTTTAGTTGAAGACCATCTTCCCAAGGGGGCAGGTTAAGTGGGGGGAAGACCCTGCATGACGACCACGTGACTCCTTCGACTTGTTATGCAGTAGGTTGTTGGGTTGGAGGATAGGTTTGAAATGGCAAGCAGCAGCAGTGAGAGTGAATGAGGAACAAAGCTCCACCTCCTGTCATATCAGTAGAGATATTAGAACCTAATAGGCGCACACTGGAAAGTTGGCAGAGCTTCACTGCCGCTCACTTCCTGTTCATCACTCAATTGTCCTTCCTAGGTCACAGATCAGTTCTGGTCTGCGGCCCTGGAGTTGGAGACCCCTGACTTAAAACTTTGCTACTCAGATGTGGGTTGTTGGAAACAAAGCATCTCGGGATCCAGCGCAGAGGTATTGATTCAGAACTTGGATTTTAACAAAATCTTTATGTAAGATTCATGTAATCTTTATGTAATTCATATGTGCATTACAGTTTACATATCATTAGAGTGGGGAAACTTGTCAACTTTGGATGTGCATTATAGTAACCTGGGTAACTTTTTAATACTGGAATCCAAACTTACCTAGAGCTACCTTAATGGACAATGCAAGGATATACTTACTTTAATTTCAGTAGAATGTGTCTTGGAATCATTGAAGAATAAATTTAAGGAGGCCATTAACCAAGGTAGCTAGCAATCAGCTTTGGACAGGAGATGGGAATTCTTGGTTTTTATCCAGAGTCCTTTCTAAAGAAGGGAAAATTCTGAGCAGGCAAGATGTACTGTAAAGTGTGTATTATAAACTCAAGAATAAACATGAGCATGGGGCATACCAGGGAAAACAAGCAACCCAGTCAGAATAGGGCAGAGAGCAACAGCTGATATCTCATTTCCTTTGAAAGCTTTCTGGTCAGGGTAACTATGCCCAGGTTCCCACTCATGTGCAATGTTACTATTTTTTTTTTCCTGCATCACGAGTTTTCTTTAAAATATATATAAACAGATACTTCCTAAAAACCTCCAACTATTACAGTTTGAAGCTTGACTGTCTCCCCAAGGGCGATGTTTTGAAGGCTTGTCAGCCTTTGGTCCTATTGGGAGATGGTGAGACCTTTAAAAGGTCAGGCCTAGGAAGAGGAAACTAGGCTATTGAGGACATGCCTTAAAGAAAATACTGGGATCCTAGCTGAGTCTCCCTCTCTTTGCTGCTTGGCCACCATAAAGTCACATGCTCCTACCATGATATACTATGCCACCACAGGCTCACAGGCTCAAAGCAACAGAGCCAATTGACAACTGAGTGAAACTTCTTAAATGATAAGCCAAAATAAAACTTTCCTTTTGATAATTTTATTATCTTGAATATTTTGCCACAGTAATACAAAGCTAACACATAAGTAGGAAAAAAAAAAAAAACTACAATGAAACCTGACTCAGCCTCCTAATCTAGGCTATACACAACCTACTCCATCTTCCCAGGGTTTCTGCACACAGACCAACACAACTGAGTCTCACACAAGCTTCATTGAAAACACTGGCATTTCAAGCTCTGAGTTTGATGCAGCAAATCAATGCCATTTGGAGAGTTTCCATCATCATATGATTATGGAAAAAAATCTAAGAAATAAATTTTATGTTATCTACTAGAATTTATAGACCAAGTGGATCAAATTTACATAAAACCACCTTACACTTATATCACAAAACTGAAATGATGAAAAACATTTTTATATCAATTTTATCTTTATGTTAATTCTGTGAACTTCTACATGACAGGAATTTTCTTCAGATCAAGCCATTTGTGAAGTTCAGAGAAGTTATAATTTGTCCCATAGTCCTGTTTCACATCAAAATAGAAGGCTCGAGAACAATGTTTGGACAAATCATAACAAAAATTAAAATACAGCCAATATTTATTCTTAAAATATATTCTTGGAGTACTGTTGGCCCTGATTACAAAATTATACTTGAGTCTCCCACTAGGGAAGTACATCCAACCCTTTCTCCAGTTAAAATGCTGCCTGAGTTTTCCTAAGCCTAACTACTGTGATTAATTGACCAAGCTCAGCCAGTGATGGAAATGCTTTGAAGTAACTTAGACTTTCAATTTACCAAGCAGCCTCATGTCCAGATAAGCACTTATCCATTCAACAATTGTTCTATGTGTCTGGTACTATTCTAGACACTAGGAACACAGTGGTAAACACCACAGGTAAGTTCTGTGCTTGCGTGAAGCTTACTCCTACTATGGGAAGGGAGACAATAAAAATTTAAAAATAAATGAGTTTTAGATAATAATGAGTTCTGTCACAAAAATAAAACAAAATGATGGGTGACACGTTAGCTTTCCATCACTGTGACAAAATACATAAGAAACAAAATTTTAGGGTGGACTTATTTTGGCTCACAGTTTTAGAGGTTTATGTCCAAAGACTTGTGGATCTACCATTTCTTGACCTGTGTTAGGACAGAAATCATGACAGGGAGGTAATGGTAGGAGAAAAATATCTCACGGTATTCAAGATGCAGAGAGAGAAGAGAAGGGTCCAATAATAACATACATCTTTCCAGACCACACCTCCAGTGACTCACTTCCTCCAACTAGGCCCCACCCCCAATGTGTCTAATATTGCCTAATAATGCCATCCAAGTATTAATCAATCCATGAGTTAATCCACTGATGAGATCACAGACCCTGTGATCCAGATTCTTCCCCAAAGCCCACCTCTCAACAGCACTGCACTGGGAATCAAGCCTTCAAGACATGAGCCTTCGGAGACCATTTCTGGCCTAAGCCATAAGATAACCCAAGTGAGGTACCTGCTGCTTCAGATGAAGTGAATCAGGAAAGAGAGAAAAGTGATCTTTGAGTTGCAAGTTTAATTCCAGTATCAGTGCTGTGCCATGTGTTAATTGTGTGAATGTTGGCATGTTAGTTAACTTTTTAAATGGTAGTTTATTTCTCTGCAAACTGGGGGTTTCATGTAATAGAAAGACAATGATATCGAACTGCTCTTGTCATATGAGAATTTAGAAGAGGTAATAAATAAATACTCAATAAAGAACAGTATTTGGTTATCCTTGATTTTACTTTGTCATTATAAACAAAGCCACTATATTGCACAAAGTGGTGATTATCATAACCATTTTTAGTCAAGAAAATTGGTGTTCAGAAAGGTAGGAAAATAATGGGCCAACACGATGATAACTCACTCAAATTATCTATTTACAGTAAAATGACAGGTTCTATTAGCATGCTATCCTTGGGGAACTTCAGCAGGCTGAGAACCAGGCAGATTTGGGGAGAGGCAACCATTTTACACTTTTCAAATCAGAATAGTGCTGCCCTCTCACTTTCAGCGCCTATGGACAAATTACTTTCGTGGTCTGTAGGAAGAAAGCACCACTGTAGGGGATCAGTAATACTAAATGCAGTAGATAGAAGGCAATTTCATTATCTTATTTGAAAGTATGTAACATCACTGGCTCCTGAATAATAAGCAACACTTCTTCACTAATATGAATACTCTCCAGTGAAACCCTAATGTATATTGTGCTTAGCCCAGTGCATTTTTAACCTAACAGAGTTAGAAAAAAATTAATTTACATGTACTAAAATCATTACATTTTTATGTTCAATGGTGTCTGATATATAGACTCCATAAAACTTGTGTTATTACAAATTGATAGGTTGTAAGAGTACATAAGAAGTTAAACTAGTGTTCACAGAAATGATTCACAACTATGGGGCAAACCACAAAATTTCTGAGTGAAACGACCTGCTATAGAGAGGAGGCTAAGCATGCCATCCTGCGCCCAGCAGAGAGCCAGTTACACCTATCGGAACTCCAAGAATCTGGAGTCACCTTTAGGAAAGAATCTGTGACCTGTCTTTATCTAGATCTTTAGGAAAAAGAACAGAAAACTCCAGATTCCGTGTCTCAAGGAAGTTTAAATACATAAGTGGCTATGGGCTCCAAATTACACTAGATGAAGCAAAGGATGGCCTTTTTTTTGTTATTCCAATTAAGAATGACCAATATACAATTTAATTATGTGCCAGCTTTTATTTCAGACATTATACATAGCTTAGCTAGTATAGCTATCATAAGAACCTTATGCAAATAAGTATTTTGCGTTAGCTGCTTGAGCTGCAACAACAAAATAATGCAAGCTGAGTGGTCTAAAAAATAGAAATATGTTTTCTCAGTGTCGGAGAAGGCAAGTCCAAGGTGTCACTAGGCAGAGCTGATTTTCTCTGATGACTCTCTCGTTGGCTGGCAGATGGCTGCCTCTGTTGCTGTCACTTCATATGGCCTTTCCTTTGTACATTTGCATCTCAGTGTATCTTCTTATAAAAACCGCAGTCATATTAGATTATGGATCTACATTAATGGCTTCTTTTTAACTTACCTCATAAAGATCCAAATAAGTTTACATTCTGAAGCAAAAGGATTTGGAACTTTAACATATGAATCTTGGAATATATTATTATCTTTTGTTTTAGACATGGGAAAAGAGAGGAACTGGGGGATTAGATTACTCATCCCAAGCAAGAGACTAAGTGGCAGACCTGACATTTGTAGCAAATTTGTCTCCTTAGCTAGGACAATTTTACCCACTAGAATATAGCAACTTTAGGCCAGGAAGGTGAAGCTTCTCTGTTGGCTCCTTGAATATCCAAATAGACCAATTTCTTTGCAGTTTCTCATTCTGCTGGGAGGGTTGAAAAACCTATGACACCTCACTGAATCTTACTGTTTTGAATATGGTAGATCAAGAGGGCAGGCCATCTTCTCTTTGCCCAAAGAACGGGTTATACCGAGTGAGCTTATCTGAGAGATAACTCCATCATTCCTGTATCATAGCGCCTCCATCTGGAATGCAACAAAATCTGTAAAAGGCTCAACTCCATTGTCAACCTTAAATTTTGCACGTATACATA
The DNA here is from genome assembly GCA_004027205.1 of Ctenodactylus gundi. Lineage (NCBI taxonomy): Eukaryota > Metazoa > Chordata > Mammalia > Rodentia > Ctenodactylidae > Ctenodactylus > Ctenodactylus gundi. The sequence continues at coordinate 6,570 of PVKB01003482.1, read as the reverse complement.
TCAATAAAATGGGGAAAAAAAGAAAAAAATCTGTGAAGTATAAAAACATGGAAAATTATCTTATCTAGGATCCCTGATATCCCATCTTCTAAAGGCCTCCAAGTGGCAAGATATGCTCCACACTGGTTTCCCTTCCTGTTCTTAGTGAGAGAGATGGAAAAAGGTTGCCTCAGCCTAATCAGGGTGGAGGACATAGATAGCCTGAACCCTGGAAAAGCTCTGCTTTTGAGACCAACATAATGGAGATCTAGCTGACATCTCAATCAGTCACGTCTCACTTGTGGAGAGTTGCTCGAGTTGATTGTTACCAATTTTGTCTGCCTGCATTTTTTTAAATGAAAAGTTGTTTTAAACAGAAACTTTTTCTTTTTTTTTTCAAAATAGAAAAAAGAAATTGAAGGACAAAGGACAACTCACAATGAAGTTTTCATCTACCTTAACTGTAAGAAACCTGTTTTAGGCACTGACCAGGTGAATTTGGGGGTTGATTTGTTTGTTTTGGTTATGGTAGAAATGGAGATTTATCCCAGGATCTTCACACTGAGCTATATCCCCATTGTTCTTTTATATCTTATTGTGAAGTAGGCTCTCACTAAGTCACTCAGTTCCCCACACTGGGCTCAAACTTGGGATCCTCCTTGTTAGCCTTTTTGAGTGCTGAGATTACCAACATAAGCCACCATACCTGGCTTGAGAAGTATTTTCTCAGAGTCTTCTAAGGACTGCAGCCTTCCAGGTTTGTGGAATAAAATTTTGATCATTAAATGCTTCGAAATGATCAAGTCCCTTTACATTTCTAAATGTCACAATCTTTTGAAAAGATTTTAAAATGAGAGAATTTCCATAGATTGACATTTGTGGGCAAAGAAGTTAAGACACTTAAAAATTACAACTAATAAAATATAGTCTTTTGGTTAATAGCACAATTGGCTTTTCTGGATCATACTTATTTCTGCTTTGAAAAAAAGATCCCTGCCAATCTTTTGTTGATTTTTTAAAACTGAAAATCATATCAGAGATTACTTAGCCTAACACCATTATAAAGCTGGGTTTTAATGCTCAAATCCAATGGTAGAGGAACACCATACTAAGATTCAAGATCCTGGGAATGGTCTCTCTTGTTTAATGTTGTTTCTTTAGTGACTAAAAGAAAAAAAGTTTGGCCTACAGTAGGTTTTTAATAAATAATTCCAGATGAGTTAATATTAGGGACTTAGGGACTCCTTAGGCTTAAAAAGACCTTAAGAAAGGTCATATGATTAATTCCTCCTTTGCAAAACCACATTAAATCATCTACAAAATACACACTTATTCTGTTGCTGAAGGCTATCAAAGGAAATTTCCTAAATTCTATAATAGAGTTTTTCAAACCCCGATGACTTCTGCTGATCAGAAATCTCTCTTTGCTAGATCATCCAAGTCTCATTTATACTATTCCCGAGCTGGCAATTTCTTTGAAAACCAATGTTCACTTTCCTTTCTGTCATCTGTTTAGATTTCTAATTGTCACATTTGAAAGGATTTTAAAATGAGCAAATTTACTATTTTGACTTTTTAGTCACCTCCTGTTCTTTCTTTGGAAGCTCTAAGGTTTTCTTGTATTAAAATTACTCTAAAAATGTAGAGGTCATACATCAAAATGATTGCAAAAATGAAAATGATATTTAGATAAATCTATTTCAAATGCAAATACACAAAAAAGGTTAACAAGCTTTTTTATTATAATAGTGCTTTTGAGTGTAATACTAGTTTGGCAAGAAGAAAGTGAAGACAACATTTACTCTTTCTTTTTGCAGTTTTTCCTCCGTTTTTCCACATGAATTTCTTCAGTCCCTATATTTCTGATAATTATCTAGGAGACTGCTACTTCAAATGCATTGTCATGCTTGTTAGAGGAGCTGTAAGTTGTCACCATTTGGGAGGGAATATTCCTGCATAGTGGGACTGAAGAAAAATCAAGAAATTATTTCTAATTACTACAAAACTGAAGCTGACCAGAAACATTATAAATTCAGACTTCTTTCTCACTGTAGGTGCAGAGACACATAATTTCTGTCTGAATTCCTGATTAGCAATGATAGCTGATTTTTAAAAATGTGATGTGTTTGACCTGAAGACAACTGTTGGAAAACTGAAAGAGATCAAGAAAGTTTTGTATTTAAAATGATAACCCAATTGTCTTAACTAATTTTTCCTTGCTGGCACACAGTACCCAACACCTACAGTTTAAGGGAGGAAAGGTTTATTTTGGCTCACAACTTTAGGTAGACTTAGTCCATTCCTGGGCAGCTGATATGGTGGAAGAGTCTGGCAGCATATAAGTCCTCCCAGCAACACAAGAGGAAGGACCAGGGTTTGGGGAGAAGCCAAGGCAAGAGTATATCCTTCTGGGCCACATCCTCAGTGATCCATCACACCCTCAGCAATCTGTCACACCTTCAGAGAACAACCATATGCTCAGTAATCTATCACACCCAAAGAGACCCCACCTTCTAATAGCATGTGAGATCCATAGTTAATCCACAACATCCAAATACATGGGGCTTTTGGGAGACATTCCAGATCCAAACTACAACATTCCAACCCTGATTCCCAAAAGACTCGTTCCCACTTCCTTATGCAAAGTATATTTAGTTCATAGTAAGACTTGCCAGTTTTACCAGTTGCTACTAACACTACTAAAAAGCTCAAGCCCAATGTCCACCTTGAAACTCAAGGGAAACTCCTGGCTTTGAATTCTCACGAAAATCAAAGAGTAGTTAAACACTTCCAACATACAATCACACAGGGTAAACATTCCCATTCTGTCACTTACTTTTTCAATTCTCTGACAGAATACCCAACATCCACAAAGTAAGGAAGGAAAGATTAATTTTAGCTCATAGCTTCAGAAGGTCTCAATCCATTCATGGGCTTCTGACAATGGCAGAAGCACATGGCCAGAGGGGTCTGGCAGAGGACAACTGCTCACAGCATGGCAGGTTGGAAGCCAAGTCAGAGAGGAAGAATAGAGCTAGTGTATATCTTTCTATGTCATGTCACAGTGATCCATCCCTTCCAAGACAAGTTTCAATGTCATACCCCTTCCAGGGTAAGCCCCAGTGACATGTCCCTTACAGATCACATGCCAGGTAATTTACCACACACCTACAATCTACCACACACTTGTAATTTACCACACACCCATGGTCTACAAAATCCAAATACATGAGGCTTTTGGGTGACATTCCAGATCCAAACACAGCATTCCAACTCCAGAACTCAAAAGGCTCATATCCATCTCTTTATTTAAAAAATGCATTTAATACTTCCCCAAGCATACACTGGAGAAAGGATAGCCCCTTTAAAAAATGGTGCTGATAAAATTGGTCATCCACATGCAGAAAAATGATCTAGAATTAAATCTTTTACCATGCACTAAAATCAAATCAAAATGGATCAAAGACCTATATATCAAAACTAAACCTGCTGGAGTACAAAATAGGTAATGCATTTGATCACACAGGTGGAGGTTAAGACTATCTCAATAGAAAATCTGCCGCACAAGAAATAACACCAAGAATTAACAACTGGGATTATGTCAAATTTAAGAACTTCTCCACAGCAAAGTAAACAATCAACAGAGTGGAGAAAGAACTGACAGAGGGGAAAAACCCTTGCCAGCTACTCCTCAAACAGACAGCTAATATCTAAAATATGCAAAGCACTGAAAAAAAAATAAACGATTCAACTAAAAATGGGCAACTGAAGTGAATAGATAGTTCTCAGGAGAAGAAATCCAAATACCTAACAAATATTTGAAAAGATGCTCCACATCTTTAGTTATTAGAGAAATGCAAATCAAAACAACACTGAGGTTCTATTTTACTCCAGTGAGAATTGCTATTATCAAGAACTCAAAAAAAAGTAGATGCAGGAGAGGATGTGCAGAAAAAGAAACCGTTTTACATTGCTAATGGGAATATAAACTAGTATAATCATTATGGAAATCAGTATAGAGATTCCTCAAAAAAAATGAAAATCAATATTCCATTTGATCCAGCTATACCTGTTCTGAGTAGCACAATTCATAATCACGACATCATAGAAATTGTTAAAAGTGTCCATCAACAGAATGGTTAAAGAAAATACAGTATATGTACAAAATGAAGTAATACTCAGCCAAAAAGAAAAATAAATTTGAGCCATTTGTGCGAAAATAAATGAATCTTGAGAACATTAAGCTTAGTGACATGAAGCTGACCCAGAAAATTAAACACTGCATGGTTTCTCTAATATGAGAAACTTAAAGCACAAAAGTGCAATAGAGTTTAACAAGAGAGAAGAAAGGAGAAAAGCAGAGAAATAGATGGATTTGTGGAAATTCTGAGGGAATGGAAAAGTGGGAAAAGGGGAGAGGAGTGAATGTGGAGTTGATGTGATATGCATGTGCACTGATTTCTCAAGTTTAAAATAACTACTGCATGCAAATACATATTAATTAAAATGATAACTTAAAAGAAAAGTGAATTTGTTGAAAAACTAAAATAAAACTTTAGAGAAAAAATTTTATATGTCAGTGTTGAAGATGGATATGAATGTGGCAAGATTGGCAGAATTGACACTCATTAAAATATATATAATTGAGCCCAGGCATAGTGATGAGCACCTGGAGTCCCAGCTACTCAGGAGGCCGAGACAGGGGAATTGCCAATGTGGTGCAAGCCTGGGAAAAGAGGTGAAATAAAGAGACCCCGTGTCAAAAAATTGTGTGCACACATATATTATACACACACATTCACAAGCATACATATATGCTTGTATGTATACTGTGCTAACCTGGATTTCAAACAGCTGTCTCCTAAATGTAGGCAACCCCACTGAGAATGAAGAAAAATTCAGTGTAGAAAGGCACATTCCAAAAGACTTGAACACTGAAAGGATGCGGGGAGCATGTCCACTCTGTTTCCCTACAGAGAACTGATGCAGATTACAAGCTCCTGATACTTATCTCACCCAGAGTACAGAGTCAGTGGCATCACATCTAGTAAAATGCTTTTCAAGTCTCGTCCTCATGAAAAAAAGAGAACTTTCAAAACTTGTCTAAAATTTTTGCTATGTAATATATAACTTTCCATGTAATGAGCCCTGAATTCTTTCTTCAATTATACTGCAAAGTATTGTTTCAAATGTAGATTTTAAAATTTGACACTCACCTCAGTTTCATGTATAACTGAATCGTGCATAAGCACACAAATATTACTCTTCGTTGGTACCATACGACATAAGAAATATGGGGAAGCTGAGATTTCTTTTTTTTCAACACTGGGAATGGAATCCAAAGGATTTTCATATGCTAGAAAAGCATTTTATCACTGAGTTAAATCTCTACCACTTAACATTTTTTCTCTATTTGTAGACACAGCATCCCTAAGTTGCCTGAAGTGGCATTGAACTAGAAACCAAGTCTTTAACCGCAAGCTAGAGGGGGTTATATGGGAAAATGCGACCACACAGGGTGGGGGAAGTCAATTTCAGTGAATTAGACTTTCCACCTCACTATTAGAAGACACATTCAGATACGCACATTTTCCCCATTCAGTGCACTGTGGAATACTGATCTCCTGTCTTCCAATGTTGGCTGAACGGGTATAGCAGAGAACTGGTTTTGCAGTGTCACACTTTTATAACAAAAGTAAGTGAAAAAGAATAAGTGAAACGGTGACATGATGTATGTCATAATTTCTCAGTCACATTAATGAAACTTTTACTAAACTAGTGCTCAATTCATGGAAAAGAAGTGATATGGCTCGCAGATCAACCAGCTTTGGTGGGCCTCCTTTAGATTTCCATAAATATAAACAAACAGTGTATTGGGAATTCTCAAAAATAAAACACATTCTGTCATGAAGTTAGGCTCACTAGAACCCTAATTTTCAAACATGGATGGAACTTACAAGGAAGAAAAACTCTAGTGATTATGTGTACCCAATGTTTCTTTACTTACTTCCCTTCCCTCTTACCTCTGTCCTTATTTCCTTATCCTGCTTCTCTTCTAGCAAGAGTTCTTTAAATATTAAATTGGTTTTAACTCCAAAGTGGACCTCGGGGGGCTTTCACTCTTCACAAAACATGAATTTACCAAAAGGCTATTAAGAATGATTTTTAAAAGTATTATCTGCATCTGAATTTGCTTAAGTTATTTACACAAAAAAGTAACACTTGGGGCTGGAGGAATGGACACTGGTTAGAGTGCTGACTTACCAAGCTCAAGACCCTGTGCTCCATTCCCCAGTAGCACATAAACCCAGCATGGGGGCCCAGGCCGCTAATCCCAGAATGTGGGAGGCTGAGGGAGGGGGAAGGCCCTGAGTTCGAGGCCAGTCTGTGCCACGGAGTGAGTGCGGGACCAGCCAGGCCTGCAGAGCGAGACGCTCTCTCCCAAAAGGGAGGCCCACGTGAAACGGAGTCCTTGGGGGGTTTTCATGTCAAAGGTATTTGCCGAGAGAAGAGAAAGAAGTGAAGTGACTCCGGGAACAGAGGGTCGTTCCCTGACCTTAATGTTATTTATCTGGGTAACAGCTGCAGGGG
>PVKB01003481.1:173048-198577 GCA_004027205.1 Ctenodactylus gundi | reverse complement strand
TTTGTCCCCAGGCTCTGGTAGCATTTACCACCTAGTCACCACATTCTTCCCACTGGGCCCTGGTAACCTGGGGCTGTAACTGCTCTCTCAGAGTCTGTGGCTCCTATAGGGTCTCTGAATTCCCGGAAAAGACAAAGCTGCCTGCTTTTACTCCTTTTCATAATTGGGTGCCTGGGACACAGTAGCTGCTTAGTAATCTCTGCATCAACAAAGGACTGCTCTTTCTTTTCCTAGCCAGACACCTACTCTCTCCCTGGAGAAACTGAAGAAATAAGAGGAAAGGTGTAAGGTGAGGCGGAGAGGATAACTTCTTCATGGGACGGAGGTGGGAGGACTCGGAGGGACCTTATATATCAAGGGCTTCATCCTGGCATGGTCATGCAAGGCTGCCTGTCATTCTGGCACTCCAGGAGGCCAAGGCAGGAGATTTGCAAGTTTGAGTCCAGCCTAGGCAATTTAGCAACTTAGTGAGACCATGTCTCAAAGTTAAAAAAAAAAAAACTTTTAAAAAGAAATAAGAAATCATTTCCTCTGATTTCCATCCACGATGCCTGTGTACCCTTCTCTTAACCCATTCCTAGTCCATCCCCTGCAACAGTTGCTGGTTTCTCTCCTACAGCCCAGCATTGTCTTGGAGGCTGGTGTCCCTGAATGTGGACTGGTCTCTCTCCCCTATCCTATTGTTTTGAAGAACCAGAACTTGCCCCAGGAGCTGTATTCTCATAGTACATGGCTGCTAGTGGATAACCCTGGTGGTGGCACTAAATTAGGCCTCCCTTATTTGGGCCTTCCATCTGCTCCTGCTCTCACATGCATGCTGAGAAATGGAATGCAACTGGGAAATTGGTGTGTGTCTCCCATGGGGTGGGGGCAGACTGTGACCAGCATGACCTGTGGTCTGATAAGGAGGTGAAGTTCAAGGCTAGCAGCTGCAAGGCCAGCTGTCTGCTGCAGTGATGGGCTGGCCTTGGAGAACTACTTCAGCAAGTTATCAGTAGGATAGGGGTGGGACTGCAGAGTGCCTGTACATTTTGATATTCATGGAAAATCAGAAGTGTACTGGAGACCTGCAAGTGATCTGATTTCTGACCCACAGATCCCATCCCCTTCCAGGCTGCTTCTCTGTCGTTGTCTCCTCTCTTTGACACAGCCTTAGTGTGGACACACCCCACCCTCTCTGATGTTCACTTTGTAAGTCAGCCACACCTCCCCAGACCTAGCTCCCTTCCCCTCCCACTATATGGTCCTGGCACAGGGTCTCTGGCACAGTGTGGATGTGTGGGGTTTCTTGGATGCCTTCCCCTGCTCTCTCTCTGAGCTCTTTGGCCTCTGCTACACTCTACAAACACACTCTTACCTTTGTCTGACTCCTGGGATCAGGAACAAGTCTCCTCCAAAAGCTGCACTTCCTTCTCCAAGACCATATACTTCCATCCCCACCATGCCCAGACTGTTTCCAAGGACCTTCCTTTGTGCCAGAACATCACCTCCTTCCTCCTGTGTCTGAGCAGCAGTGTGGCTGTCAAGCTCACTTCCCGCCCCAGTGTCCTTGGGAGTCTTATCCTTGTGTTTCTTCCCCTCACCTGTCCACCACAGTATCTGCCTGGCCTCCCTGGCTACAGCTATCCTGTCTGTGCTCAGCTCTCCTGGCTTTACCCTAGATGCTCAAGTGGATTCTTTATGCTCAGTGTGATTTTTCTCTGTGGCCCTTCTTGTCTGTGGCCATCGCAGGGGCTGTGACGATTGTCTTCCCTTGGCTCCCTCTATATCCTCTCAAGTGCTGTCATCTCCCCCTTGCAGGATAAAGGTACTCTCACCTGGGAGGTTTCAGCTTTGCTCCTACCCACTGGTCTATGGCACCAGCAGTCTGGGACAGCTTTGACCCAGACTCATGGCTTCCCTTCAAATCCTTCTCAACCTGCCTGGCTTCCTTTCCTGGGAAATGCCTTTGTCTCCTTTTTCTGTTGAATTCCTTGTCATTTGTATGGAGTAGCAGGAGCTCTTTCTGACATCTGGTACTGATCTCGCATTGGCAGTTCGGGTTTCCGATACCACGTCCCCTTCATCCTTTCCCTTGTTTTCTCCTGCCTAGCTGCTCCCCATTTTGTCCCAATCCTGGATCCAAAAGTGGCGCGTTTCCCAGATTTCGCACCCCTCCCTCCCTCTCTCCCTCCCTCTCTCTTAGGAGCTCAGGTTTGGCTGTGTCCTCCTCAACAGGACCTGGGTCACACGCTCACCCTGAGACCTGCATTCATTTTCAGTCTTGACCTTATGAGAGTTGCAGTGGTTTGGAGGAAGCCGCACCCCAGCAGTACTTTGACTTTCTTGGTACCTGGGCCATAGAGTTCCTATGAACTGTGGGAACCCAGCCATTATATCAGCCTCTCATGTGGTGGCCAAGCCCACTCATTGGCATGTTTCAGTGATTCCCAGCTCCTTGGTTAGCCTGTGTGTTCTTCTTTACTCTCCTTTTCTGAAAGTTTGGTACAGAGCTACGTGACAACCCACATGCCATGCCTTCCTAAGCTTGGAGGAGGCTTTCAGATGTCCTCCAGTGACCTAGAAATCCTGAAGCAAGTGCATTGCTCCCTTGGGGAAGCCCTGTGGCTCTGAGGATGTGTTTGTTTAGGCAGCTCAGATGGAGTGGAAGTACTGGAGACACATTGTCGGCCCTTAACCTTTGTTGTGAGGCCTGAATTGGTGGATCAGTGTCCTTTCTGAAGAAGACCCATTCAACTGACTAGGGTACCTGTAGAATCACTGTGGCAACTTTGGAGAGCGCAGAAAAGTGTGAGGGTCAGAAAGCTCCACGTGTCCATTGCCGGAGGCAAAAACCTTTGATGTTTAAGTGTCCGTACCCTGTGTCTTCTCCTCCACATTCTTTTATTTTACCATGAGTGTGTGCTATCTTGCACCTCTGTCTGTTCTCTTCTCAGTATGACCAGTATTAGCCCATATGCTGAAAGCCTCCTGCAGCCCCTCTGGGCCCTGACCAGCAGACGGAGTCCTCAGGAATGGACCATTATACTTTACATCTGATGACCTCTGTTGTCTAGAAACATAAGCAGAGGAGGTCTTTCTGAGGCCAGCTTTCAGATGGAGCCTACTGAGACTGCAGACCAGTGTCACCTAGAACACTGTGTGACAGTACTGTTTGCTTCCTCCCATTTCCCCCTCTGTTTGGTGGTTCAGTACACAACCATAGGACCCTTTGGGAAGGATTGTTCCACTCTCTACTTGCCATGGTTCTGCAGTGTCCTGTCTCTTGGGTACCAGCCTCTGTTCTGGTCAGTGGCGTCCAGATCTGAAAACTGGCACAGTGGGGGGGGGGGGGGACACTGTTAGGGTTCTGGTGACCGACTGGATTGTTGGGGTGGCACTGCATCGTCTCCTGCTCCCCCCAGCCTTGTTCTCCTGGAGTGTCCACTTTGGGCTGTAGGTGCATTGCTCCCTTGGGAAAGCCCTGTGGTTCCGAGGATGTGCATTACCCTCCACCCTCAGTGGAATGCTAATGCTTGTCTTCTGCTGTTCGTCCAGTCTCCCTCTACTTTGACTGCTGTTGCAGGAGCAGCAGCAGAGAAAGAGGGGTAGGAGGACGGGGAGGAGGAAGAAAAGGAGAGGGAAGTGGAGGAGAGGAGGAAAGCAGCTGCAATCCTGTCATGCCTCCTTCATGGTGCACATAGTTCTGTAATGGCCTCTTCTGTCAGGACATTGGGTTCTACTTCCTAGCAGGGTACACCCGAGTCCCTTACTTTGTCTCACTCTGTGAAGCCCCTGATCGAGGACTCTGAGTCCCTTGTCATGGAGACTCTATAGCATAGCGCCACCACAAACATGCCCACGCTGGTACTGCATCTCCCTTGGGTGTTATTCCTTTCCTCCCTCACCACACCCTCCTGTGTTGTGCTATGCTGTGACTTCACTGTGCTTAGGGGCCTGGCAACAGCCTCCTCAGCTCTTCCTGACTTCCTTGGCCCTCTCCTTATTCTAGCACTGCAAGTGTCAAGGCCAAACAGGATGGTCAGTCCCTCTACCTAGCAGAAGAGACGGGTGAGGGCAGCTCACTGGAGGGAGGATGTCTGTGGAGAAAAGACTGGTGTAACTCTTTCCTCCTTTGGGAGTGAGTGGGTACCCTGAATCTTCTTAGAAGGATTGGGCCATCACTGCAGACACAGCAGTTTTGGCGGCATCTGAGGTATCTGATACTCAGAGACCTTCTCCTGCGTGTCCCTGCTCCCTGTGTCCCGGACCTAGGTTTACGGTCTTGTTATGACAATGAGCCGCCTCCATTGAGCACTTGGCATCTTTGGAGGTCAGCCTCCTTATTGGGAAACTTGGGTCTGACCTTCAGCTTGTGCTGCTCCCTCTTGGCTGAACTTGGAGCCCCCTTGTCAGCTCACACACACTGGTGTTGCTCCTTTGGGGTCAGCCTGAGGGAGAAGAGCACTTTGAGGCCAGATCCTTCCAATGCAATTACCCCACATGACACCCTGAGTTGTGTAGCACAGTGGCTGCTGCTGATGACTCAAAGAGAGAAGGTATAGTGTGGGTTTCCCTGGCTGTTCCCCACATGATCCGAGCAGCAGCAGTGTCTGGAGCTAGGTGGGGTATGGCAGTATGGGCCCCTCAACCACAGCCTTCTGACATGCTGTTTCTGAAGGAAGAGGATGGGTTGATGAGGACAGAACCTTGAGTTAGGGTGGCCTTGGCATGTTGGAGCACCCACTAGAATATTTGTAAATGACGCTTGGCAAAAGCCTTGGGAAGGCAGCCCACTTTGTATGTGAAATGGCAGTCCTTAGTGTTTGGCCATGTCCCCTGCTGGTACAATCCTTGTCATTGCTATCTGCAGGCCCACACATCCAGCTTCACTTTGAATTTAAGTTGGTAGGAGATTGGTGACATGAAAGTGAACTCCATCCATGGCAGAAAATTCCGTGTAGCGTTTGCGGAGAATGAGTGCAAAATGGCATGCCGAGAGTACAGGGTTGATGTATTGTACAATGTATTTTTTTCCTCTCCCTTCCCTCCTCTGACCATTCTTGCCTTCTTTGTCTTTCTCCCTTTCCCAAGGCATATTACCTAGGGCGTCTGATAAAGATGGGTGTCATCTTAGTTGCTTTCTTGTTCCTAGGATACAGTGAACTGATACAATCTAAAGAAGAAAGATATATATTAGCTCAGGGTTCAGAGGTGCCGTTCCATTCATATTCATTTGGCAGTAGCTGACAGAAGAGCATGGCAGAGGGCCTAGCCTGAAAGTAGCTGTTAACATCTTCATAACCAGAAACAGAGGAAGTGGGGAGTAGCCATTGTGAGAATGTATCCTTCCAAACACATCCTCAGTGATAAGCCTCTCCATGTCACGTCCTACATCTTAAGAGCAGGTGAAATCATCAATAGATAAGCCTGGTGATTCATTTAACCACAGTAATTCAGTTGCCTTCCAAGTATTTCAATATCTTGAAGTTATTTGTTTGTTGCTGTTACAATACCCAGCACTCACAACTTTAGGGAGGAAAGGTTCATTTTAGCTCATAGTTTCAGGAGGCCTCCATCCATTCATGGGAAGCTGGCAATGGTGGGAAGTTTCTGACAGAGAGCAGCTGCTTATATCATTGCAGAGGAAGAATCTGGGTAAGAGACAAGCTAGGCCAAGAATATATCATTCAAAGCAACACCCTCAGTAATTCATCATATTTCAGTGATACATCACTCCCTCTACTCTGCCCTTCCTGACCATGCTCCTTCTCCTAATAGTTCATGAAATGCACAGGTAAGTCAAAACATCCAAGTACATGAGGCTTTCAGGTGATATTCAAGATCCAGACCATAATAATAGGGCTTTAGGCAGACATTCTGGATCTAAACCATAACAGATGTTAAAACAAACACATATTCCTAATGGTTGTTTCCATGAAAATCATTTCTCTGTATGATTGTCCTGTCTTTCTATTCAATTTTCTTCCTCAATTTTCTGCTCTTTCTCATGATTCTCCTGTCTCTCTGTGGTTTTCTTGTCTTTCCCATAATTCTCTACTCATTCCCCAATAGCCAATATCTTTCTGGCATTGCTATGTATCTCTCATAATCCATAGATTGTGCTTGGGCAAAGCATGTGCGTGATAAAAGAAAGATGACAACCAAAGTAGAAATGGTGGAAATAGCCTACCTTGTCTTATACTTGGATTCTGGTCGATTAGAATAATTTAAGCAAGAACAATTTTATCCATACAATTTTTCAACCTCAGCCTTGTTGGTCCTTTGCTCTGTGTGTGTTGAGCTCTTCTGTGCATTGCTTGATGGACAGTATCTCTGAACCGTGTCCACTATGGATTCCAGTAGCAGCTTCCTTGTTTTCAAGTTGCAACAACCTAGAATTTCCCCAGATATTACCCAGTGAATTGAGAGGGATTTGACCTTGATTTGGAGCCACTATCATAAAGCATGTTCCTATAGGGAAAATAATCAACAGATTAGGCTTGGAGAAATTCCCTGTGGTCGGTTTTTATTACTCAACCAGGCAATGAAACCCTTGCTAATCTTTGGGTGCTCCATCTTTGTATATTAAATATTCCTTAAGACTCTGTAACTCCCTGGCTAATTTTCTCTATATGCTGGTTTAATGGGATGCAGATAGGTTAATTGACTTGGTGGAAGAGGGATGTTATGTTTTATTCTGATTGTATTAAGCTACTAACTGCAGATTCTTAACATTTGTTTTATATGTTCTGTTTGTATTCTTAGTCACTGTATAGATTTATTGGGAGATATACTACATGTGAAATTACTTTGTAGCCTCCAAAATCACCAGAGCAATGACAGTGTCAACATTTATGCTACTATAGAGTCACTGAAGTCAAGGAAGTTTTGAACAGTGATTTCTCTGGGCAAAAGTCAAGTATACCAACAAACTCCACAGCTGTCACTTTTGATCCCGCAAATAGTGATCAATCTGTTAGTGTTCTGACAACTTGCAATATCGATTGGATATGAGTCCCAGACTCCAGCCTATTCTTCTGCTCTAGGGAACTTTATTTTTGTTTTCTTAGGTGGTACAAGACACTTTTTACTGAAAGGAATTATGTTGTTGATGTGAGATATTCTTCTACCATGTAGATATTATTAAAGGACTGTTTTTTCTTTTGAAACGAGGTCTCATTCTGTAGTCCAGGCTGGTCTAACCTCACTGTGTAGACCAGGCTTGCCTTGAGCTCATGGCAGTCTTCCTATCTCAACTGCCCAAGTGCTGTGATTGCAAGCAGGCATGCACCACCATGCCTGGCTAGTTTTTATGTGGTGTTGAGGAATCAAACTCAGTGCTTTGCACATGCTAGGCAAGCACAACACTCTAACCACTGAGCTATACTGCCAGCCCTAAAGAATGAATTTCTTATGTCTGTAAAGTTTTTCTCAAGCTCAGCCCTCTTGACATGTGAGGACAGATAATTCTTAATTGTGGAGGCTATCTTGTGCATGTTAAGTAGAATTGCTGATCTCTACTCACTAGATGCAAGAAACTTTCCCCCAGCATTTTAGCTCTAGACATTGCCAAGTGTTTCATTCAGGGCAAAATTATCCTCATTTGATAATCACTGCCTGGCACGGGCAAGGTTATCTGTTTTGAGTGGCATTGCTATGTCTATGTGGCATTCCCTTGGAATGTTCTTGTTTCTGAGGCTCCAGCTTGTGTATTCAGGGGAAATGCTTTTGACTTGAGGTCCTTGGATGTCAGGGATGGTGCCTTCTTCCTGACAGCATTCTGGAATATGTGCCTGGTGTTCCTTTTGTGCATTGTTATCTTGAGTGGTCTCTGTTTTTTGTCTGTGTGTCCTCTTAGCCCAACTACATTGACATCTCTCTGAGGACAAGGACCCTATCCAGTTCACCTTCAAACTGTCCCCAGAGTCTGCCTTTGACAGAGGCTATATTGAGTGGTGATGTAGTAAACCCTTTTATTCCAGTCATCCAGGACTCCTGAAGTCTCCTCCAAGACAATGTATTGTGTCATGCTTGACTTGGCAGATGAGTGACACTGGCCCTTATCAGAATCAGTTGTGTGTGCTGGTTGGGGTGGGAAAGGCAATTATGTCAATACCTATATGACATGACCAGATACCATTCACAAAATATTTGTTTTTTAATACTGGGACTTTGCATTGAGCTACATCCTTTTAAAGGCTTTAAAATGTGTTTTCTTTTTCTTTTGAGACAAGGTCTCACTACATTGCCATATTGCTCAGGTTGGGCTTGAACTTGCAGTCTTCTTGCTGTACCCTGTCACAGTGCTGGGATTACAGTTATGTACCACCACACCCAACTAGAAAAAAACTATTTTTAAAGTATTACAGGACTTCTGGAGAGATCATAATGCACCTTATAGGGAGAGTAGGAAACCTTCAGAGGTAGGCTAGCTCTGAGCTGTGCATTGGAGAATAGAAAGCATTTTGAAGGTGGTGATACAGGAGTCCATTCATGAGATGTCAACTTTAGACTCAAAGGATAGAAGATCAGAGACACTAAGGAAGCATAGCTCAAGCAAAGGAAGTTTGGGTAAAAGGTTTGCCACATCTCATTTCTTTCAGTACTTGAATCAATTTATTGAGATATTTACTCATATTAATTTGACAGATGAGAAAAGTGAGAATGTGAAAGTCAAAGGACTTGGCTGGGCTCTCACAGTTGGCTTTCCAGGGAGCTGAGATTTAAACATGGTATTGGCCAACCCGGAGTACCTGTAGCCACCAAGCAAATTGGTAACATAGGACATGCTGTCTGACAAAAGTTGTCTGCCTGTTGCCCTGAATTATGCTCCTGATATATGGAGCTGCTTCTGGGTCCTGAGTATGTTCTTGGCCAAGTCACATAGTTGTACATCTGGTTTCCCATTGGCAAAGCGATGGACTTAGCCTCAATGCCCAGTTCAGCTCCTTCTATTGCCAGTGCAGCATAATTCAGGGAGTGTGAATTGTGTTGCTTGTCTATGAGCCAGCCATCATCTCTCCTCATATTGTAGGAAGGTCTGGTATACTTGAATCAAAAAGAGTGCATACTTCACAAAATATGAGAAACCCAAAGGATGATGGCACCCAATAGAGTCAAGTTCATTTACTTAACTATGGCTAATGCCTTATCTAGTGAGAAGAAGTGCAAATCAGCAGGGACACTGAAAGCCTGTCGTGTTGCCCAGATGTTCAAAAGGCACTGCCCTTCAATTTTCATCCCTAATGATGTAGTTGAGAAGTGCCGAATCCAGTACATACATTTTTTCTCCCCACTATTTTTATTAATATACAAATGTAATACATAGTATTTACAATGAATTTGGGAGTTTCGTACATCTATGTATCACATCGACTTCACAATCCCTTCCCATCTTCTACCCTCCCACCCCCTCCCTGTCCCGTCCCCCGGCTCTGGCTATCACTTCATATGGTTCCAGAGAATGTCTGTGTTCTGGGTTTTCCAAGTCCGAGAAACCATACGGTGTTTAACATATTAACCTTCCACGCCTAAGTCATTTCACTCAAGTCACCACTCTACCCCAGCTTCCTATTCTTGTCATGGGTTCGCAGTAGTCAAATCTTGATATCTCCTCTCTGAATCCAACCAATCCCTTCATTGGGATATTCACCAAAAGTTTTTTTTTCCATATGTTCCTACGTCTTTGTTGTTATTGTTAAACCTGGCCTTACCCACCAGTTCACACTAGAAAATAATTATAAGCATGTAGTTCAAAAGGATAGTTAATTTGGGAAAGAAGAGAAAAAAATAAATAAATAAAATTCAATTGCCTTATCTGAATACTGGAAGGTGCATATTTGTACATTCACAAGGTTATCTTTACATCAGTTTTCTTAGGATAAACTTTCATTAGTGACCTAATAAGTGAACTGCTACAACAAAACAAAGTTAAAACTATATCACATTGCTACATTCAATGAACTTAAATCTATACCACATAAATATACTTAAAGTGACAGACTTATAGGCAAACCTAGTTATTTCTTAATTTCCTAACTTTCATATTTATTCATATTTCATTGATTACTAACCTACTTTTTTCTCAGCTCCTTCTCCTCTAGCTGTTGTCACTTTTTCTCTGGGGTCGTTGGTGTCGCTGGTCTCCCTTTCACTGTCCAAGTTTCCTTTACATATTTTCTGCAATACTGGCTCAGTGGCTACAAATTCCTTTAAGCTGTCTCTGTCATGGAAAGTTTTAAGTTCTCCCTTTAAGTTAAAAGATAATTGTGCTGGATATAGCAGTCTTGGCTGGCATCTATGTTGTTTTAGTGCTTGGATGATATTGCTCCATGATTTTCTTGCTTTTAGAGTTTGGATTGAAAAATCTGCCATTATCCTGATGGGTTTATCTTTGTAGGTCACCTTCTGTTTTTCTCTTACCACTTTTAGTATTTTTTCTTTGTGTTGGGTTTCTAGAATTTTAATTATGATGTGTCGTGATGAGGGTCTCTTCTGATCAAAGTTGTTTGGTGTTTTATATGCCTGTAAAAGTTCCATGTTCATTTCTCTTCTTAGATTTGGGAAATTTTCTTCCATTATTTCATTAAACATGTCCTTTAAGCCTTTTGTTTTGTCCTCAGTCTTCTCAATTCCCATAATTCTGAGGTTATTTCTCCTTGAATCATCTATCAGCCGTTGTAATGACTCGCTTTCTTTATTTACTTTGTATTCTTCATGGCCTGTATGTTGCAGCTTGGTCACTTTATTTTCTAGGTCTGACATTCTATTCTGAAGTTGGTTAAAGTGGTTGCTTATTACCTGCGTGTTTTTCATTTCCTGAATATCTGCATTCAATTTTTCTGTATCTCTGTTGTTTTCATTTCTAATTTCTTCTTTTGTCTTCATTGTCTTCTGGTATATTTCTTCTCTGGTCTCCTCTAGTTGCTTTTCAAGGCTTGCTTTTTGCTTATCTATGTATTGGTGTAGCTCTTCTGCTGTCTGTTTAATTTCCTGCTTTAATTCCCATTTTAATTCACTGAATTTCTGGGCCCAGAAGATGCCATCATTTTTGCCATATTCATCTTTATTTACCCTGACTTCATCTCCTGGGGTTTCAGGTCTTTTTGTAGGAGATGTGTGCCTGCGCTTCCCCAATTCTTCTTTGGTCTCCTCTAATTCCTTTCAAGGCTTGCTTTATGCTAAGCTAAGTGTTCTTGTAGTTCTCGCGCTGTCTGATTTATTTCCTTCTTTGCTTCCCGGTTTAACTCCACCTTTAATTCCTGTTTCAATTCACTGACTATCTGGGCCCAGAGGTTACCATCATTTTTGTCCTTTTCTTTGGGTTCTGCAATTTCAGCACCCCTTGCACCCTCCTCTGGGGAATCAGATCTTTGTGTATGAGATTTGTTACCACGTTTCCCCATGGTACTGCTACCTCTGTCTCTGGTGCACAGGAAAAGTGAATGGCTCCTGCTGACGTCACTGCCTGCGACGGCTGTTGAGTCCAGTTTCTGATCTGGGATTCCGGGATCTTTTCTAGGGCGAGCGCACACTGCGTTTATAGTACAAACACCCCCGGGTTGGTGCTTCTGCGGCTGCACACAGCCAATGATTCCGACTAGTCCGGTCCCCGCTTACCTCGGGCTGAGGTCTGGCCTCTGGACCTTGTTTGTGATCTGTGGGTGCTAGCAGCGTGGCTCTGCGCCGAGTTGGCTGCTTCTGACCCGCCCACAGCCTCTTCTGTTTTTGTGTGCTCCGTCCTCTCCAGCTCCTCTCCAGCTCCGTTCAGTCAGGTGTTCAGGTCCCTCCGAGCATTCCTCTATCTGCTGCTACCTGCCCTTTGCCGCCGGCCGTGGCCGCTTACTGGACTGTGGGGATTTATTTATTTATTTTCCCCCCTCTGGTTCTGATGATCCTTCGGAGTTTCTGGCCTCCTGCTGGTCGCCTTTCAGTTTCTGGGGATGCTCCTCTCTTTCCTAGCTACACCAAACACGCTTTTTCTAACTATCTTCTTGACTTTTTAAGTGAGTTGATGAGGAGACTTTGTGCAGTGCTGTTACTCAGCCGCCATCTTGACTGGAAGCCCAGTACATACATTTTATCTTCACTCTCGAAAGTCCTCCCAATGGATTTTCCAGAATGACTGGGGTTCCAGAATTTCTGTCAAGTCTGTTATTTGTTTCTGATGATCTTTATTTTTCAGCGCTGAGTTTTTTAAAACCACATACCCTTTTGCCTTTATGTATGTTTTCCTACTAGGATACAGACAGCTGGGGTAGGTTGGTGGGGAGTCAATCAGGATGCAAGTGTCATCTACAGTCAGCAAATACACCCCTGCTTTCATCCCTCTCATTTATGCATGTTGATATTTGCTCTTGTCCCTTTCTCAATGCCCTTCTTGCTTTCCTATTGCAAAACTACTTTTCAGAGTAATTTGTATTTGTGAAATGATTACTAATTATATCAGGTCTGTCCCAAAGTGATACTGCCAATTTCCCCTAAAAAATACCAATAGGACCTCTACTTTGAACTGCTTGTAACAAGGAAGAGAGATTGAGCCAGAGTATATGTTTTATGCAGACAGGGAGGTCGCTGGATGTGGTTTCTGAGATGTTGTGTACTTTGTGGTAAAGCAAAGCTATCCTTCCTGCAAGGATTTGCAGTTTATAGTGTGCTTATCTCTGTGTTCTTGTGTCATGTTCTGGCTTAGAAAGAACATCTTAATTAGTTTTTTTCCCATCTTGATGTCACATCAAATACTCCCTGAGATTCTGGAACTGCATTATCGTTCTTTCCACTTTATAGATGAAGAAGCTGAGATTCAGAGAGGGAAAGTGATTTGCCTCAGTTTGCCCAGTGTGTTTGAAGCTCTCCTCAATTAGTCCCCCTGGCTTCAACTGCAGTGATTTTCACTGTGCCCCCGCAGTTGGTGAAACATAAATCTAGAAGGCCCTTTCTAGCTCAGAAAATATTTGATTCCATGACTGCTGCTAGAGACTTTGGTCTTGAGCAAATTTCAAGGCTTAGTTGTGTGTTTGATTTCTGGATTGATCAGTTCTTTGCTTGCCTTCCCTTAGTTTAGCTCTGCTTGGTCTAGAAGTCCAGCTTCTTCTCCTCCTACTTTCTACCTACTGCCCAGGGGAGTCTATGCAAGATTTCCCACTTTGTCCATGAATAAAACACAGCTCTGTACTTTCAGTCCTTGTTTTGTATTTCTTGGTCAGACACAGACACACAGTAAAGTGATTATAGTTAAAAGATTAAACTTTAGGATAACTGGAATTTTGGTGCGTGCTAAGTGAGTGTACCAGTGTAATCAGATCTCAGTATAAACTGTGTGTACTGAGTCTGTTTCCTGAGACAGAAACATCTCATATGTCACTGGATTTTTTGTTGCTGAGGAGAAAGCATGCTGCTTCATGGGAGGAAAAGCACAGAGGGCCATCAGCATCACAGTTCTTTCAATCTGCTAAAGTCTTTTCACCTTTCCATTCAACTGTGTGTTCTAACTAATTTCTTGTAATAAACATGTCAGTGATGAGAAGAATGATACCCTAGTTCTGTGAGTTTCCAACTATAGCAAGAAGGAGGAATAATATATTATAAAACTTGTATCAGGCAATTAAAGATATGCCATTATGTTATTTTCTCTCATTTGAAATGTTTCTAACATTTCCTAGTTTTTTTAAAAAAATGTTTGTTATTTTATGTTTCTTTTCTCATTTTAAATACTTACCAGTGTTCATGATTTTTATATGGGCAATTCTGTATTGCTGTACCTAAGGAGGGCCCCAATGTTATAAGATTCAGGCCCCAGAAAACCAGTCTCTGTCTCTTTCTTGGATTCAAGATTTGCTACCTCCTCTTAGTTGTGTTATTGTCAACTCATATTTTAAGGGTGGGGAAATAAAACTCTAAGAAATGAAATAAAACTTAATTGATAAATCTGAAACAGAATCTCAGTCTTCCAAGTCCCAGTTAAATGCTCTTTACCTTGCATTACATCAAATGTTTTGATGTTATCTCTGTTAATGATGGTCATAGAAAATTGTATGCTGGATTATACTCAGAAGACTGAAGATTTTATCATTTCTGTCTCAGTACATGGATAATCTTGAACTAATTATTTTCCCTTCTAGCATAGTTTTTCTCTTTTGTAAAACAGGGACTTGAATATATACTGTATAGGATTGTCTTAGTTATATGCTTGTTGCTGGGACAGAATATCCAATATACACAACTTTAGGGAGGAAAGATTTATTTTAACTCACAGTTTCAGAAGGTCACAGTCCATTCATGGGTGAGGGACTGGAAATGGTGGAACCACATGGCAGGGCCAGAGCCAGAGAAAGAATTCTTGATGGTATGGCAATCTTGGTAGAACCAAGTCTCTGAGGAAGGGCAGAACCAGCACATATCCCTCAAGTCAAGCCCCACGCTTCTGCCTCTTCAAGCCAGACTCTACCTCTTATCAGTACATAGTATATAGGTGCATGAGGCTTTTGGGGGACACTCCAGATCCAAACCACAACAAGGACCTTACCCTCCTTTATGTTACCTGAATTTTTCCTTCTATAGATATTGAAATTATATATCATAGTTGAAACCATTGCCTTCCTCATCTCCAAAATGGAAATAAAATTCCTACTTCTTGTGAAAATATGTGGCTCCATTCATGATGGAGCAGATGATCAATGAATTTCCTCCATTATTCTAAATATGAATAAAAGTTTTCGTGTTTAACTTTCATTCTTCCCCTGGAATCAGAGAATCTCACAGAGTTTAAATTTTGAATGAAAAAAAGAAAAAAATATATATACCACCTTTAAAACATTTTTGGGTGAAATCTGATTTGCAAACAGAAAAATGTACAAATATTAGGTGAATGGATTGAGGATTTAGTTGCTTTCTTATTGCTGGGTCAGAATACCCAGCATCCACAATCTAAGAAAGGAAAGATTTATTTTAGCTCAGAGTTTTGGAGGGTCACAGTCCATACATAGATATCTGGCAATGGTAGAAGCACATGGTTTGGCTGTAGCTGGAGATAAGCACTTCATGGCATGGCAGATGGAAAGCCAAGTGAGGGAAGAAAGGCAGAACTATGCTTCTAGGTTCCAGTAATCCACTCCTTCTGGGTCAAGCTCCAGTGTTCTACTGTCTCAGATCAGGCTCTCCCTCTTAACAGTACATGAATATTTTACAACATCCCAAATACGTGAGGGTTTTGGGGGACACTCCAGATCGAAACCATAGCAAAGACTATTCACCGAAGTTAGCACAATAGTGTAACCAGCCCTTAAGTCAGTATAACATTGCTTTGACCTGCTTGTAATTCCTTCCAGTTCACTACTTCTATTCAAAATAACTATTTTTATTTATTTATTTTTATTTTCCCCATTTTATTGATACGTATAAGTGCAAAATTTGAAGCTTACAGTGATCTTGAGCATTTTGTGCACATATATATCTAGGCAAGGTTACAAGACCTTCCCTTCTCTCCTTTTGACCCTTCACCTACCCTCCTCCCCCAGTTCCCATTATTTTCCACTTTAAGTTCCATGAGGTGATTGTGATCTGGGTTTCTCATATCAGAGAAACTATTCGATATTTCATCTTCTGCTTCTGATTCACTTCACTTAGCATAATGGTCTTGCCTCCATTTGCCTACAAAAGCTTCCAACCTATCTGACTTTTTAGATGCATAGTATTCCATTGTGTATAAATACCACAATTTATGTATCCATTGCTCTGTTGAGGGGTATTTTGGTGTCTTCCACATTTTATTAGTTGCACTGCTATGAACATGGGTATACATGTATCTCTGTTATGTATTGTCTTTAACTCTTTTGGGAATATTTCCAGAAGAGGTATAACCGGATTGAAAGGGATATTTATTTCTAATCATTTGAGAGACTTCCATACTGCTTTCCATAGTAGTTGTACCAGTTTACATTCCCACCAGCACTGCAGGAGGGTTCCTTTTTCCCCACAGCCTCACCAGCACTGATTGCTGTTTAAGTTCTTGATATAGGCCAATCTCTCTGGAGTTTGATGGTATCTTAGTGATGTTGTGATTTGTGTTTCTCTTATGGCTAGGGATGTTGAACATCTTTTCATGTATTTATTGGGCATTTGAACCTCTTCAGTGAACTGGCTCTTCATTTTTTTTTTTTTTGCCCATTTTCAATAGGGTCCCTGTATGTTCTGGTTATGAGCCTCCCATCTATGGTGTTGGTGGTGAGTAGATTTCCCAGTCTTTGGGTTCTCTTTTAACAATGTTGACAATTTCCTTTGCTGTGCAGAAACTTTTTAATTTGACATGATCCCATTTATTAATAATGACAATTTCTTTTGTGTTTGGTGTCTTATTAAGAAAGTCTTTTCCTACACTTATGTCTTTTAGATATTTGTCTAATTTGTCTTCTAGAAGGTTCAGTGTTTCACTTTTAATATCTAGGTCTTTGATCCACTTTGATTTGATTTTGGTGCATGGTGACAGGTGTGTGTCTAAATTCATTCTTCTGCATGTGGATGTCCAGTTTTCCCAGCACCATTTGTTGAAGAGGCTGTCCTTTTTTTAGTGTATGCTTTTGGCTTCTTTATTGAAGATTAGGTACTTGAAGGTATTGTTCTTGGATAGGCGGAATGAATATAGTCAAAATGACTATACTGCCAAAATTGATATATAGATTCAATGCAATTCCTATCAAAATACCAACAGTTTTTTTTCAAAGAACTTGAAACAATTGATCTTAAATTCATATGGAACCAAAGAGACCAAGAATAGCCAAAGCAATCTTGAATAAAAAGATGAAGGATGATGGCATTACAATACCAGACATCAGGTTGTACTATAAAGCAATAGTCGTAAAAAGCCACTATTTTTAATCTGGAACATCTTTGATTTCATTGCATAAATGGAATCATAACTGTGTCAGTCAGCTTTCCATTGCTGTGACAAAATAGCTGAGAAAATAAACCTAGAGGAGGAAAGACTTACTTTGATTCATGGTTTCAAAGGTTTTTCAGTCCATGGTTTGCTGCCCTCTTAGCTTTGAGGCCTATGGCATGGCAAGAAGTTTTTGGCAGAAGGGCACAACAGAAGAAAGCTCCTCACTTCATGGCAGCCAGGAGCAGAGGGTCAGGGGAGAAGGGCCAGCAATATGATATACCCTTCAAAGGCATAGCCCCAGGGAGCTATTTACTCCAAGTAGACCCTACATCCTGATAGCTTGTTTACCTGTGAAGTCATCAATGAATTAACCCGTTGATATGGTTAGCATCTTCAAAATCCAGTCATCATTCAATAGCACCACTAGCAAGGGGTCTAAGCCTTCAACATATGAGTCTTGAAAGACACTTAATTTAAACCATAAGACATTATGTGCTCTTTATTATCTGAATTCTTACACTTAATATTGTTTGTGAGATTCATCCATGTTTGCTGTTGAGAAGTACTCACTTTATAATCATACAGTATTCTACTTTTTGATTATATCATATCAATTCTATATATACATATGAAAATTACTTTCATCTTTTTACTATTACAAATAAAACTGCTATGAGGCCCTTGTACATTCTATGGTGAATGTATGTCTATTGTTTTTATGTCTAGTGGTGAGATTGATTATTTATAAGATGCAAATATGTTTAACTTTAGCAGATATTACCAAACAGTTTTCCAGAGTGAGTATGGATATTTGCTACCATTCTTGATAGCATGTGCTGTCACTTATTGGTGTTCCTGGACAAAGTTTTGTTTGCTTGCTTATTTATTAACAGAAAAAACATTCGTATTGTACAGTTTTAAGATTTTTGACTAATGGATATAGCCATTTAGCCATCAATGCAAATATAAAACATTTCTATGACTTATCAGCCTGCCATCCCTGATTGCCTTATGCTCCATTTTAATAGTCCATCCCTTTCCCATTCCCAAACACTGGAAGCCACTTATCTGCATTCCCATAGTTTTCCTCTATCCAGATTCTCAAATAAACGGAGTCGTGATTGTAACCCTTTGGATCTGGCTTCTTTCACTTACCAAAACGAATCTGAGATTAATCTGTGCTGTTTTGTATATTGGTAGTTGTTCACCCCCAACCTCCTCTGCAAAGCTCTCTTGCCTGTCCTAGCTCCCCTGCCCCAAGATTTGAGCTCGCCATCCTTGGAGGTTCTCCCACTACCACTAGAGCCATTCAGGAGGTCAGTGGACTTTCTTCTCTCCACATCTGTCTCTTGTGCCAGTTTCTTCCTAGGCACTATTTAAGAGTGACCCCTAAAACTCTAGTGTGCTCTTCTGAGCTTTCTTTTACTCTAAACAGTTTAGTCTCAGGCTCTTTTCTTTTTTAAACATCTCCTGCTTATGTCATTTCCTGTTATGGCTGCTGAGCACTGCTTGTGATTTAGGCTCCAGGAGGCCTTTTCTAGGAGAAGTTCATATTGCGTGTGTATACGTACTACCCATAGACTCGTTTTTTGGAGCCTGGGGCTAGCAGCCGCTGTCGGTTCTTCTCTTTCCTGTATTCATGCTTAGCTCAGCCTGAGGTTCTAGGCTCAGGCTTTCTTCTGTCTGTGGAAGTAGGCAGCTCAGGGCTACACTAAAGTCAGCCTGGGGCTGCTTCCTGGGCTGCTGTTTTCTGCTGTTTTTCTCCACTTTGGATATGATTTTTGGATTTCTGACCTTCCCATGATGTCCTTTCAGTTGCTGGGGTGGCTTCCTCTCTTAGCTTGATCTGAGGTTATGGACTCTGAGTGGGATTTCCTCTGTGGATGCCAGTGGCTCCCAGCTGTTTATATTTGGCCTGGGGTGGCTTCATGGGCTGCTGTTTACCTCTACTTCTGATTTGTTTTCGGAGTTTCTGACCTTCCCATGGCTTCCTTTTATTTGTTGGGACACTCCTCCCTGTCCTAGCTACATTGAACAAGTGGTTTTGGACTATATTATCAACTTTTTAAGTGCATCCACGAGGAGACATTGTGCAGCTCTGTTACTCAGCTGCCATCTAGACTGGATGTTTATTTGTATTAAAAATTTTCATTTGGCTTATTTTTCCAGAATCTCGTTCAAGTTATTACATAAATCAATAATTCATTCTCTTTTATTGGTGGATAATATTTCATAGTATGGTGTACTACATTTTGAACTTTCACACATTTCGGCAGTTTCGAGTTTTGTGCCATTGTGAATAAAAGTGCCGTGAACACTCATGTGCAAGTTTCTACAATAATTTATGTTTTTATTTCTCTCGGGTACATGCCCAAGAGTGCAATTGCTGAGTCATCAGACAAGCCCATTTTTAGTTCTTAAATAAACTGCCAAACTATATTCTATAGTCGTTGACTCATACATTCTCACTTGCAATGTATAAGTGATCCCTTTCCTCTACATCTTCATTGGCATTTGGTGATATCACATCATTTTGTTATTGCGACCACTTTGATAAGTTTGTAATAATATTATTGTTTTAATTTGCATTTTCATGATGATTTGATCATCTTTTCATGTGTTTATTTTGCATCTGTGTATCCCTCTTCAGTTAAATTTTTTTCGTGTCTCTTGCCTATTTTATAATTGGATTATTTTGTTTTTGATGTTGAGTTTCAAGAATTCTTTATGTAATTCAGATATAGCTTGCAGTTTCTTCCTAATTTGTCTTTTTATCTCTTTGACAGTCTTTGACAGTAGAAAAATTTTAGGATTTAACAAGGTACGGGTTATCAATATTTACTTTAATGGGTCATGCTTTCTTTTTGAGACATGGTCTTGCTTTGCAGTCCAGGCCAGTCTTGAACTCACTATTTAGCCTAGCCTGGCTTAGATCTCATGGCAATCCTCCTACTTCAGTCCCCTGCATACTGGGATTACAGGTGTATGCTACACCAGGCCCAGCTAGTATGTGGTGCTGTGGGATCGAATCTGGAGCCTTATGCTTCCTAGGCAAGGGCTCTGATCACTAAGCTTCACCCACCATGGGCTGTGCTTTTGATGTTAAATTTTAAGGATGAAGATTTTTTACTGTTTGCTCAAAGTTTTACAATTTTACATAAGTCCATGATCCATTTTGAATTTAAATGTAAAGTTTAAATCTTTTTATTTAAAGAATAGTTTTAATGTAGTATCAGTATGCAATAAAACTTCACATGTTTATTTTTTTGAGACAAGATTTCACTCTAAACTTCATATGTTTAATGTATGCAACTTGATGAACTTGATATATGCATATACCTGTAACCCACATCATGAGAACAAAAATAATAAATACATTCAACATCTTTAAAGGTTTCCTTGTATATCCTTTTGCGTTTGGTTCACTCTTTTTGTTTTATTTTTGTTGTAGGAAACCTTAATATGAGATATATTAAGGCTTAATAAAATTTTAAGTGCACAGTACTACATTGTTACTATGTTGTGCCACAGATGTCTAGAACCTTTCCATTTTGGTAACCGACACTTTATATTCACTGAGCAGTAACTCTATTTTTCCTTTCCTTAAATCCCAGGCAACAACCACTCTTTTCTCTGATTTTATGAGTCTGTTGTAGGTAACTCACATAGGTGGAGTTCTACAGTATTTGTACTTTTGTGACTGACTTACTTCACTTAGTATAATGACCTCTGGGTTCTTTCATGTCACAATGGTAGTATTGCCAATGTTTTTTTTTTTTTTTTTTTTTTTTTTTTTTTTTTTTTTTTTTTTTTTTTTTTTTTTTTTTTTTTTTTTACGTGGGAGAGGTGAGTGAGTTGCCAACTTTTTAACTCAGGGACTGGGGACTAAATAATACTGTTAAAATGAGTAGAGGAATCATCCTGGTAGAGTTTTCTTTGCTTAAAATTATAACATTTACTTGTGGAACTTTTTTTCATCCTAGAAGGTCAGTCAGTACTAGGACAGCAAAGATATCATCCATCTGCTCCTCTCAGGCAATCTGGCTGTTCTCAGGGCTCTTCACAGAAAGAGTTTTTAAACACACACTAAATGTTGAGAACAGAGTTATCCTATTTTGTGTACCTAACATGTTTTATCCTATTTTATGTACGTAACATGTTGAAAGACATTTGAGTTTACATATCTTGGCTGCTATGACTAATGCTGCAGTAGATGTGGGAATTTCTAGATCATATTGTAGTTCTGTTTTTGTTTTCTTACATTTTTATTATCAATAAACATTAATTGTACAAATTAACGAGATTCTCTGTGATAGTTCCCTTCATGTATATATCATGTAAGAATCCTGCCCATCAACCCTTCTACATTCACCTTCTTCTGCAGCCCCTTCTCTATCCCTAGTAATCTTTTACTTTCAGTTTGGTTTTTGTTGTTGTTTATGTTTCCAAAGTGAAAAAGAACATGTAATACTTGTATTTCAATGTCTAGTTTATGTCATTTAACATGATAGCCTCTAGCTTCGTCCATTTTTCTCTTCTTCATGGATGAATAATATGTCATTGCATGCATATATACACACACACCATATTTCTCTTATCAATTTATCTGTTGTCAGAGAGCTAGTCTAACTTCATATCTTAACTATTGTGAATAGTTCCATAATAAATGTGGTCAGGTAAGTGACTCTTTTGTATGGTGACTTCATTTCCTTTGAATTTATCTCCTGAGTAGAACAGCTCGATGACACGGTAGTTCTATTTTTAGTTTAGTTGTTTTTGTCTTTTGGATACAGTGCCTCCTTCTATAGTTCAGGCTGGTCCTGAACTCGCTGTGTGGCCAAGGCTGGCCTTGAACACAAGGCAATTCTTCTGCCTGAGAATCTGGAGTGCTAGGATCACAGGCGTGTGCCATTACGCCCAGTTATTATGTGGTTGTGCTGTGAGATGCTTGCTAGGCATGCACTCTAACTGCTGATCTATGCCCCCAGCCCTATTTTTAATTTTTAGTTAGTTTTTTCGAGGGATATTCTTATTGGTTTCCATAGGGGTTATACTAATTTACATTCTTATGAACACTGCATAAGGATTACTTTTACTCCGTATCTTTGACAGCATCTATTTTTATATAATGGCCATTCTGACCAATATGAGATGGTATCTCATTATTGTTTTAATTTGCATTGCTATGATGACAAATGCCATTCAGCATTTTTCATGTATTTCTTGGCCATTTGTATTTCTTTTGAGAAATGTGTATTTGTAACATTTATTCATTGTAATTGGGTTGCTTTTTGTTGTTAAAATTTTTAATTCTTTATATATTCTGGATTACAGCCCTCTGCCAGGTTAATAGCTGGCAAATATTTTTCCTCATTCTGTAGGTTCTTTTTACTCTGTTGATTATTTTCTTTACTTTGCAGAAGCTTTATAGTTTGATGCAGTCTCATCTGTTTATTTTTTGCTTTTGTTTCCTGTTCTTTTGGAGTTCTAACCAGAGAATAATTGTTTGTATTAATGTCTTGAGATGTTTCCCTTATTTTTTCCTAGTTGCAGTATCTATATTATTGTCTTTAATCTAGTTTGAGGTCATTCTTATATAAGGTGAAAAATAAAGTTTTAATCTTCTCTGAGGTAGCTAATCATTTTTCCAGCACCCTTTGTTAAAGAGGATGTCCTTCCCCAAATTATGTTTTTGGCACCTTTATTAAGAAGCAGTCTGCTATGGATGTGTGGATTTATTTCTGTGTTCTGTACTTTGTTTCAGTGGTTTAAGTTTCTGTTTTTATGTTAATACAATGCCATTGTTACTATGACATAGTATATCTTGAAGTCAGGTGTTATATTTATTCCAGATTTCTTTGGCTATTAGAGGTGTTTTGTGCTTTTACATGAATTTTCCCCCATTTTATTGATACATGTAAGTGCAAAATTTAAAGTTTACGTTGTTCTTGAGCCTTTTTGTGCACATACATATCATGACAAAGTTACAAGATCTTCCCCCTCTCTCCTTTGGCCATCCCCCCTTCCCATTATTTTCCACATTAAGTTTCATGACACATAACAGAGATATGTGTATACCCATGTTCACAGCAGCACAACTAACAATAGCTAAAATGTGGAAGACACCAAAATACCCATCAACAGACCAATGGACACACAAACTGTGGTATCTATACCCAGTGGAGTACTATGCATCTATAAAGTCAGATAGGTTGGAGGCTTTTGTAGGCAAATGGAGGCAACTTGAGACCATCATGTGCAGTGAAGTGAGTCAGAAGCAGAAGGTGAAATATCAAATGGTTTCTCTGATAGGAGAAACCCAGATCACAATTATTTCACATGAATTTTACGATTTTTTTTTTTTTTTGGTGTGGTACTGGGGAGAGCCCAGGACCTTTGCACTGAACTATATCTCCAGTCCATTTTTTTTTTTAATTTTGAGACAGGGTCTCATTAAGTTGCCCAGGCTGGGGTCAAACTTGTGATCCTCCTGTCTCAGCCTCCCAGAGTGCTGGGATTACAGGCCTGTGCCACCAGGTCTAGCTAAGATTTTTTTTCTGTGGGTAACTTTATTAATACTTTGATAGAGGTTGCAATGAATGCACATATCACTTTTGGTACTATGAGCTTTTTAACTATATTATTTTTCTAATATATGAGCATGAAGGTCTTTTCACCATGTAATATCTTCTTCAGTTTCTTCAGTGTTTTGTAAGTTTTATTATAAAGTTAGTTGAGTTTATTCTTATTTTATTTTTTTGTGTAGCTATTTTGAATAGGATGGTTTTCATTATTTCATTCTCAGCAAATTCACTACTTGTGCATAGGAAAGCTACTGATTTTTAAAATGTTGATTTTGAGGCCTGTTATTTATTGAATTTTAAGTGTTTCAGTGGTCTTTGTAAGTTTTCCTGTGCATTGAAAAACATCATCTGCCAACAAGATACTGTGAATTCTCTCTTTTCTATTTGTATGCCTTTTATTTATTCTGACTGCATAGTTGTTTTGATTAAACTTTCTAGTAGTTTATTGTCTTTTTCTTGATCATAGATAATATGTTTTCAGTTTTTCCCATACAATATGATGCTTCCTGTGAATTTGTCATATATATCCTTTGTTGTGTTGAGATATGGTCTTTTATATCCAATTTGTTCAGGGAATTTTCATGAAGGGATGTTGAATTTTACCAAAGCCTTTTTCTTTAGTGGTCAAGATGCTCATACAATTTTTATTCTTCCTTTTGTTTATTTTGTGTATTTATTGAGTAATGCATGTTGAATCATGCATGCATTCTTGGATCATGGTATGTCATCTTTTGATGTACTGTTGAATTAGTTTTTCTAGTGTTATATTGAAGACTTTTGCACTTGTGTTCATTAGAGATATTGTGTGTCCATGTGTGTTCTTGTCAAGTGTAGATAACAGGGTGATAGTGGCCCCATAGAATGAATTTGGAAGAATTCTTTTCCATTCAGTTGTATAGAATAGCCTGAGAAGGCTGGAGGAATGGCTCAGTGGTTAAAGTGCTTGCATAGAAAGCGCTAAGACAAGTGCTAAGTACAGGAGTTTGATTCCCCAGCACAAGTTAAGCTGGATGTGGTGGTGCCCGCCTGTAATTCCAGCACTCAGGGACTGAGATAGGAGGATTGCCATGAGTTCAAGGCCAGTCTGGGCTCCATAGTGAGTTCAGGTGAGCCTGGGTTACAGAGTGAGACCATGTCTCAAAACAAAACAAAACAAAATAAAACAAAACATCTTGAAAAAGCACTGAAATTAGTTTTTCATTAAATTTTTTTTGTAAAATTTAGCAGTGAAGCAATTTTTTCCTGAGTATTTTTGAAGACCTATTTTACTAATTTAATTTCATTACTTATTCTCTCTCTCCCTCTCTCCTTTTCTCGCTTTCTCTCCCTCTCTCTTTCTGCCTCCATTCTGCCTTTGGCCTGAAGAACTTATATATTTTTTTTTTCTTTCTTCTTTGAGACATGGTCTCACACTGTAGCCCACATTGATTGTGAACTCACTGGTGTAGCCCAGGCTGGCCTTGGACTCAGGACAGTCCACCTGCCACCACCTCCCAAGTGCTAGGATTGCAAGCTTTATGAGGTGCTGCAAAATCAAACTCAGGGCCTTGTGCTTACAAGGCAAGAACTTTGACTGCTGTGTTATTCCTCCAGCCCTGAAGAACTTATTTACTATATTTGTTAATTCTACCATTATTTTTGTTTTTCTGAGAAAATTTTTATTGCTCTTTCATTTAAAAAAAAATCAGCCCTATGGAGCTCTAATTTCTGTGCCATAAAATTCACCTTATTACATGTACAATTTAAATCAAAATTTTTAGTGAATTTAGTTACGTAACTGTCTTAGTTACTTTTTGTTGCTGTGACAGAACACCCAAAATTCACAACTTAAGGGAGGAGAGATTTATTTTGGCTCACAGCTTCAGAAGATCTCAGTCTCTTATTCATAGGCAGCCAGTAACAGTGGAAGCACATGTCAGAGGCTGGCGAACTCCTCACGGCATTGCAGATGAAAGCAAACTGAGGCAGGAGCCAAGCAATGTCAGCAATTCAGTCAAAGCCAGAACCTTCCCAGGAAGAATTTGTAACAATGCTTCTTCTTCCTTCCTTCAATTGCTTCCCACTGACAGTTGATCCCCTCACACACA
>PVKB01003481.1:6556-172948 GCA_004027205.1 Ctenodactylus gundi | reverse complement strand
AATATCATTCGTACTTATTATGGTCAGTGACTTACCACTTTTAACCCCACACACCTACTAATTTGCTCTTTCTCTCTATAGATTTGCTGTCTTTGAAATTTCCTATTCATATAATATCTGGCCATTTTTGCATCTGACTTCTTTCACTTACTATAGTATTTTGAGAGTTTATCCATGCTGTAGCAAGTATCAGTATTTTGGTTTTTGTATTGTGAAATAATATTCAATTACATACATTACTATATTTTGTTTATCTATTTAGTGCCTGATAAACATTTGGATTTTTTTCACTTTTTGGCTATTGTTAATATTTTGTATTAAAATGCTAATGAGTCTATGTGTGGAAATGTGTTTTCATTTTATTTCTTACCTCAGAGTGAAAATGCTGGTTTGTCTGGTGAGTTTATATTTAACGTTCAGAAAAGTTGCCAAAGTGTTTTCCAAAGTGGCTGCACCAGTTTATATTCACACCTGCGATACCACCTTCATCTTATAAATATATTCTTTGGATGTGAAAGAATTCTGACTTGAATAATTTCTGACAAGGTGTTGCATGTCATTTTTATTCTTTTTTCTCCTGTCTTAGTCATCTTCTCATTGCTAAGACATAATACCCTGCGTCACAACTTAAGGAAGGAAAGGTTTATTTTTAGCAAGTGTAAAAAAACATGTTTCAGAGGTCTGAGTCTGTTTATGGTGAGCTGGCAATGGTGGCATGGTGGAAGGAGCTGGCAGAGAACAACTGCTTATGGTATCTTAAGAGAAAGAAGATGACCTTGGAGAGAAGCTGGGGCAAGAATATAACCTTCAAAGCCACACCCTCAGTGGTCCACCACACCCTCAGAGATCTGTCCCACCTTCCCAGACTCTCTCTCTCTCTCTTTTTTTTTTTTTTTTTTTTGAGACAGGGTCTCACTCTGTAGTTTAGGCTGGTTCTGAACTGCAAGCTGTTTTCTGTTCACAGACCCTACATTGCATAAAAGAGAGAATTTGGATTTGAGCTGTACTTCTTAGCAAGTTGCATGTCCCTGGGCCACTCACCTTTTTGAGTATAAACCCCCTCAATTCTAAAAAGAACCCGACTACATTGGCTTTAGAATAATTTGAAAAATCTATTGTAGTTAGAGGTGGAGAGAATAAAGTCATTGGTAAATGCAATGTACTTGTTAGGGATCAGTGTTAACTGCTCTCTCATCCTTTGCAGTACTCCTGGGCCATCGGACTGTAAGAGTTTGAATTTCACATACCATTTAATTCAGTTATCTTCTGCTTAGTGTCCCATATAGGTGATTTGTTAGTTTCTGCATGAAGATTTTTTTTTAAAGAGATGTGAGCACCTTCTCTTGGATTTGTCTCACACCTCGAGGCCTGGGAGATCTGGTACTCCTGAGCCCTCATGTCTGTGGAAGGAAGAGCAAGAAAAACTTTAAAATTCCCGATCTATGCTTTACATTTGATTTTGCCTAGCTTCTAATCTGGAAAAGTTCAAGTGTCCTGTTGCAACATCTAATCAGCTCTAAGAATGAGTTTGTTTTAACCTCCTTCTCTGAACACGGGAATTTCTAGGGGGAAACCAAATGCTAATCCATCCCTGCAAGGTTTTTAATGGGTCTTTTAAAAATCACAGAGGCACCTAATAACAAGTAGTTGCTCAACAGCATGGGGAAAAAGAAATACTTAAGAAGCAAAGATTGGTTAGCACTTTGACATTAGCTAACAACTCATTTATGTGAACCTTCTTTATCACATGCAAAAAATTGTAGAATCTTATTTAGTCATTTATTTGAGAAAATAAAATGTGTGCAGTTTATTTCACATTAGAAACATCCTAATATTAAGCCTAGGGAAAACTGGCATTATATCTTTGCTGTGTGCAAAGGGCTTTAACAAGTGGTCTCTAGAAGTTTTTTCTGCTTCTTGAATAGGTATTCAATTCTTGGGTCTGCCTTACTCATTTGGGGCCTCTATAATAAACTAATAAAAGTGGGGCTGCGTTTTGTCTTAGTATTGATAACTTTGCTGTTGCTATGTCAGAATACCACAGACTAGATGATTTTAAAGGAAAAGTCTTCTTGCCTCATAATTCTGGAGGCTGGGAAGTCCAAGGGCATGGTACTGGCATCTGGCATACTGTGTGGGTAACATGGCAGAAGCTGAAAGGGAGAGAAGTCAGCAACAGAGAGCTGACAGAGCTGAACTCATTTTTTTTTTTTTTTAACAACTCACGTTCCTAAGAATAAACCCACTTCATGAGAGTGGCACTCATTCCTTCACAAAAGTGAAGCCCTCATGACCTGTATTATTTCCCCAATGGGCCCCACTTTCCAGCACTGTTCCGTTGAGGAATCGTGTTTCTGTCACATGAGCTTATGAAGTATACATTTAAGTAAGAGTACTTCTA
Organism: Ctenodactylus gundi; assembly: GCA_004027205.1. Lineage (NCBI taxonomy): Eukaryota > Metazoa > Chordata > Mammalia > Rodentia > Ctenodactylidae > Ctenodactylus > Ctenodactylus gundi. Next base: position 170,547 of record PVKB01003481.1, on the reverse strand, counting down.
TAGAACGGAAACTTATTTCCTAGAGTTCTGAAGGCTGGAAATCTGAGATCAGGGTCCCATCTTGATTGTGTTCTGGTAAGAGCCTCCGTTTGGTTTATATGCTGTTGTCTTTTGGTTAGTTATCATATGGCAGAAAGAGGATGAACTAACTCTCTCATTTCTTCAGATAAGGGCACTGAATCCCATTCTTGTGAATACTGCCATATGGGCAAATTATTCCCTGAGGATCACATTGGAGGTTAAGAATTTCTTTGTATGAATTGGAGGGAGTATACAAATACTCTGTTGATAACAGATTCTAGCCTATTATTCTTTTGAAATGACTTACACTCTTCTAGTGCATTTGAGATGGATTTTTCTTTCTGTAGAGAAGCAAAACAGTAGCCTTGATGGTCTGTCACCTTGCCTTTGGTCTACAACTCTGACGACTGGTGGAATTCTTATTTGTAGTTCAAGTTACAGTATAATGTTGGAGAAGTTCAACCTCTCAGTGAAAGTTGCAATAAAGGAATTCTATCAAAAAGAATTTGCTGAACTATTACTGCGAACAAATTAGCTTTGTAAGGACAAAATGTACTCCCGACAAGGGAACCTTATGTTTTCTTTGCAGTCTCTCCTTTCAGTTCTCAGTGCTTCACTTTTAATCTCTCAGTGGAAAGAAACATTTCAGTCCAGAATCTAGTAAAAATTATGAGATACTATCTTCTCAAAGTCCGAACTCCCATCACTATTTTATAAAGGACTCCCTTGTTCACAGGCACCACAGCCAGTCCCAAAGACCAGTTCCTTCCCAAAGGCAATTCTGTTTGGATGTTGGACCTACTTTTTCAAGCATTGTGATCACCAAATGTGAGTTCAGTAGCATAAATGTCTTCTTGTAGCCTGAAAGAATTTTATGGGATCTGTGCTATCAAGTAATGTGACTTTGTCTTATATTTGGTTGGCAATATTTAGAATACTTACTAGCATAAAGAGATTTTAGAGTTATAACTAATCCACATAAATTGCTTTATGTGGATTACATATACATCCTTTATTCTGGGGAAGTGAAGTGATTTATGTACACCCTGTGTTCCCATCATATTCAAACTGGGAGACTTGAGAGAAAGTAAGTTCACTGTTTATTCCCATCTTATAGGTGGAAACAAATCATAGAGAGGTGAACATATTAGCTAAGACTGATGTGCAGCTTCATTCTCAAGACATTCCAGGGTATTTCTCAGGGTTACAAAATGTCTCATAAAATTGTTCTCAAATTTTTACAGCTAAACTCATTTTAATTATCTTTAATTTTTGAAAACTTGCAACATTTTGGGGGTGGAGTGGGTGAATTTTACAAAAATAATGCTAAAAGTTGTTTTGAATGAAAATGATGAAATATCAAAATTCCACAAATGTTAAGAAAGCAGTAGGCTAATCGGTATTTAAACAAACATGAAAATAATCCAGATCAGATGCTGAGAGATAAAAATCTTGACATGGCCTCCATGTATCGCTATCTCCAAAGGCAGTCTCTTCGGTGATAGCAAATTTGAGAATACTTCTGTCCTAGACATGGCATTTAAAGCACTTGGGATTATTTTAATGACCTTTAGGGGAAGCTTGATTTTTTTCCTCATCGCTAGAACTGTAAAAAAAAAAATTTGATATACTTAAACAGTGAGAAATTTAGCTTGGCTGGAGCATAGGCTCAGGATAGTTGAACTATGTCAAATATGCATATAAAGGTAGGTTGAGGGCCACATTTTTAGGACCTTGAATGCAATACTGAGGTGCTTAACTTTTTTCAGTGTGTGAAATGGAGGCATTGACAGTTTTTGAGGAGAGTTAGAAGAGAAATATGAAATCACTGAAGTTAGACTCTAAGAATATTCTTACACTTAGAATGTGTAGGTTGGGTCAAACTGGCACCAGCAGAGAAAGAGAGGTCAGTTAGAAACTTGCAACAGATTAGATCAAAGGTTCCCTAGAGATTAACCAACTTTATTATGACTTCTCTTATTAAACTGAAGTTTAAACGTAAGCAAGGTATTATTACCTCTTGAATCCCACTGATTCTTTAGTTATTCTGGCTAGGGTCTTTCCTTGTTGGGCTGGAAAAAAGAAAAAAATCCTGTGCCTAGCTTTTCAAAGTTATTTGTTCACAGTGGATTTCCCAAGCTATCTGTAGAACCTTCAGCATCATCAAGTCTATTTGATTCCATGAAGCTCTAACTCCACAGTGATTGACTCCAGTGTATCACATGGATAGTAAGACATCCCTTGAAACAGACCAAGTCAGAGGTATGTAATTCATAGGAGACCTACTATGTATGAGTTTGAGCAGTGGGGGGGGGGCATATTCCATTATGCTATTAGAGAAAATGGAGGGAATTCCCTGCATTTAGTTTGACAACTCCCTTATTTATATTTGAAGGGAAAAGGATAAGGGCTGTATAATTTTGACCGGAGTTTTTCTGTAACTGTAAGGCTTTTTCTAGGAAGATTAGCCAGTACCTTCAGATATGCAGCAAATATTTAAATGGCTGTTTGTTTTCCATGACTTTTGTTATATGAACTTTTGGCAGAGATTTCTCCTGTTACATTTTTCTTGTGATAGATGAATTTCATTATTTCCACACTAAGTAACTTAAATAATATTGGAAAATAGTAGAATGATTTTAAAGTTATTGGACTATCATCGCAGCTCCAGAACCAGGAATAAGTACTATAAATAAACCCTGATCTCAGGGTTAGTTTGGAAGCCTGTAATGAAGTGAGATGTGTTCTTTTAGTTTAAAACAAGGACACCTGTTTTGGTGCATTGCAGGTAAGTTTATACATTCATGTTATATTGATGTCATTGCTGTCATATCCTTACAGATATAGTTTGTCTAGTCCCCAGCATTCCACTTATTGTTGATGGCATATATATATATATATATATATATATATATATATATATATATTCAAACACTGTTCAGTTTTTATTCTTTCTGACTTGCTGTCATCAGCCTGTACCTATTTTATTCCACTAGGTGGCACTCTTTCCCATGAAACTGCTGCAGCCCTGCACCTATATAGATATGGTCAAGCTATACGCTAGGGTGGGCTTTCCTGAGAGGATGAAACACTTCTGGCTTGCTAATTAATATTCGTGTCCCTGCACTCTTAAGTTGGGCACCAAGATGATGTTTCCTACTTGCCTGCTTTCCTAAGTTTAATACATGTTTTTTGAGTATTCTATGTAAGGCTCTAAAATAGGCAGAGAGACAAGATTCTCCTGACCTTCCAGGATCCTGGGAAGATGGCATGGGAGCTAGAGAGCTAGTGTCACAGTAAGGACAAATGCTTCTGACTGAGCACTTGGCGTGAGCGAAGGCTCTGAAAGGTTATAAGTCCGTAACCCTGATCTGTGGGACTGTTGGCAGAGGGTGAGGGACTCCCCGACTTGAAGGACATAGTCAGACCAAAAGCATTACATCATTTCCCTGGCAGTCCCCTGGTTTTTAGTCTTGGAAACCAGGAGAGGAAATTAGCGACCATGAATGCTCCCTCCAGTCCCAGAAACTGAGTTTACCCACGGTCTCACAGAGGATGAAATATGCCCACACCATTCCAATAGGGTGGAGTGAAAATATTTACGGTTTTATTATTTTTTTACATTTGAAAAATAGTAAAATACACAGGAAATCGCACCCATAAAATTAATCACTCCTGTATTTCTATCAATAAAAATTATCCATTCTTAACTTTTTGATATTACTCCCAATTGTTTTTGTTTATACTTTTAAAAAATTATACAAGCAACACATTAATACATTGCCCTTTTCTGTTATGTTTTTGATCTGTGTTCTACCATTCATTCAGATCAGTTCTTCAATTTAGATATAAAGGCGCTGAATGCTGTGACATAAATGCCTCCCAGCATAACAGTACCAGAAAGTTACTATGTTTTTCTTCCTATAGTCTCTATTTATTCTGGAAATATGAACTTAATTTTTTTCTGGACTTTAAAAGTATGTTGTAGAAAATTTATAATGTTCAGGAAGATGAAAATAAACAAATCATCTGTGATCTTACTGTTTGAAGAAAACCAAAGCTGACGTTTATTTTGACATATTTTAACCAAGTCTTTTTAAATTTTCTAGGTCTTTTTGTGTTTTGGTACTTTAGGATTGTTCCTTGTGGGTCATCAGAATCAGCGTTTTGTTATATCCATCCATTCTTATTTTCTCTGTGCTCTATGTGCTCTTTAGTAATTTTTTTCACTTAATGTATTCTGAACTTCCTACTAAATAATTTTTTGTTATTCTTTTACACCTTCATTTCATGTAACATTTCATTTTACAAAAATACCACAACTTACTTGAGCAATCTGCTACTGTTGTCCATTTAGGTTGTTTTCAGGTTTTCCTCACAGTGGACAACACAGATGAGTGTTCTGTGGTTAAGTCTTTGGAGAAGCCCTTAATTGTTTCCTTTGAATGAATTCCTATGTATGCAATTGCTGATTCCACACGTATGAGCATTTTAAGGCTCTTGATGGACATGGATAAAAGACCCTGTGCTAATCACTTTTCTGGTACTAGCACAAAATACATGACGTAGACAACTTAAAGGGAAAAAGGTTTATTTGTGTTCATGATTTTTGCCTTAGTTACTTATTCATACCCAACATCCACAACTTAAGGGAGGAAAGATTTATTTTAGCTCTCAGTTTTAGAATGTCTCACACAGTTCATTTATGGTGGCTGACAATGGTGGAAGCACAGGGCAGAGGTCTAGTCAGAGAAAAGCTCTTCACAGCATGACAGATAGAAAGCCAAGTGAGTGAGGAGCGAGTCAATGTCTGAAGACTGAGGTAAAAGCTAGAGCATTCCCAGGGAAAGCTGTAACCATGTTTTTTTCCCTTCCTTTTATTAAGTTCAAACTGTCAGTTGGGATACCCACACCCAGAGTGAGTATTATTCTCTCACTTCCAGGCCCACAAGTCAATCATAGACACCTGCAAGCTCTGCGCTGGGTGCCTCCTCATTTTCAACAAGTGGACGTAATCCTTCCAAGTCAAACTCCAAGCATCCATCCCTTCCACTCAGGACCCACCTCCAGGAAGCACACTGATCCATAGTTATCCCACTACATCCAAGGCTTTTGGGGGGCATTCCAGATTCAAACCATAACAGTTTCAGAGGGAATAGTCCATGACCAGCTGGTTTCAAGGCAAAAACATCCTAACTAAAGGGCATGATGGAAGAAAACTGCTCACCTCAGAAACAGCAAGAAGAAATGATCCGGAGAAGATGTCAGTAGAGACTAGATATTGTCCCTAAGGTCATACCCACAATCTACTCCTTTTGAACAGCCTTATCTTCCTGTTTCCATCACCTCCTTATAATGCCATCAAACTATGGTGTTTTAATAGATTATTCCACTGACAAGTTAGAACACTCATAATCCAATCATCCCTGGAAACATCTACAGAGAAACACACCCAGAAGTGTGCTTTACTATTTCATAGACATTTCTTAATCCAGTCAAATTTATAATCAAGATTACCCATCACAGATCCTATAAAAATTCTCATTTAGGGGCAGAATATGGCATGAGTATTTCTGCTGAAGACTTGGTATTACTGAGTATTTTTGCCAATTTGACTACAAAGAATTGGTATCTTGAACAAGGGATATAGTTCAGTGATTAGAGTGCTTGCCTAGCAAGCACGAGGCCCTAGGTTTGATTCTCCAGTGCCACATAATAGCTAGGCTTGGTGGTGCATTCCTATAATCCCAGCACTCTGGAGGCTGAGGAAGGAGGATTACTGTCCAAGGCCAGTCTGGACCACATAGTGAGTTCAGGACGAGCCTGGACTGTAGAGTCAGTTGCTGCCTCAAAAACACATTGGTATCTTATTTTAATTAGTATTACATTTAAATAACTTGCTAGTGAAGCTGAACATACTTTCTTTTTCTCTTTTGACTGATTTTCTGTTCTTTTTTGCTTTATTAATAAAATTAAAATAATGTAAAATGTCTTGTGATTTGTGCAGATTTCTTTTGGTTAATAGCTGTAACGAACTGTGTGTATAGACTTAAATATTAAATTGTGCTCCTAAAATAACCTCCTAAATATGTTGCTGGATTTGGTTTGCTAGCATTTCATTTTAATATTTTCACATTTATACTTGTAAGTGACATTACTCTTCAGTTTTCTTTCTGTGTGTGTTTATGTATGTGTCTGTCCGGTTTTTTATGGTAGTTTTTTCCCCCAAAAGTAGTTCTTTTATTGGCATTACTTGAGATATATAATATTTACATTCAACTTGGAGAATCATTATTACTTTCCCTTCATCGTCTCACCCTCTTATCTCTCCCTTTGCCCAAATTTCCCTATACTCTCAACAAAGTCTCTTTCCTGGTTTTCTGCCATTTCTTTTTAACTTTTCTCTTTTACGTATTTATGCTTTGGGTTTCTTATATTAGAAAAATAAGCAATATTTAACCTTCTGTGTCTGATTTATTTCTCTAAGCGTAATGATCTTAAGATGCTTTCCTTTTCCTACAAATGTCTCAAATTGACCTTTCTTCATGGAAAAGTAATAGTCCATTGTGTAGATACACCACATTTTCTTTATCTATTCATCTGTTCATGAATACATAGGCTGCTTCCGAGATTTAGCTATTGTGAATTGTACTGCTATAAACATAGTTATGGATGTACCAATGAAATATGATGTATTTAACTTTTTCAGAAAAAAATAACAGAAGAGTTATAGCTGGATCAAATGAAATTTCTACTTTCAGTTATTTAAGTAAACTACTGTTTTCCATTGTGGTTGTACAAATTTAAAGGCCAGTGAACAATGTCAAAAGCTTTCTTTTCCCCAGAGCATCATCAATACTTGTTGTTTCTCAAGTTCCTGATAATAGCCATTCTTACTGGAGTAAGATGTAGTTTCACCATTGTTTTGGTTTGCATTTCTTTAGTGGCTAAGGATGCTGAACTTTTTTTTTTATATATTTACTGGTCATTTATATTTCTTTTGAAAATTGTCTGTTCACTTTAATTGTCCATTTTTTGATGTGATCTTTTATTTTGGGAGATTAATCTTTTCAAGTTCTTATAAGATATTAGCTCTTTGTCCAAGGAATACTTGACAAAGGATTTTGCCTATTCTGTCAATTCTCTCTTCACTCTTTTGATTGTTTCCTTTTCTGTGAAGGAAATTTTAATTTGATATAATCTTATTTGTTGATTCTTGGTGTTACATCTTGTGCAAAAGGTGTTCTGTTAAGAATCTTTTCCCATGCCTGTGATATCAAGGGTTTTGCCTGTTTTCGCTTCCAGCAGATTCAGTGTTTCTGTTTTAATAGCAAAGTACTTGATTTCTTTTGAGTTGTTTTTGGTACAAGATGAAAAATGTGGTTCTAGACTTCTTCTGCCTGTGAATAATCAGTTTTTCTGGCATCATTTTTTTTTTTTTTTTTTTTTTTTTTTTTTTTTTTTTTTTTTTTTTTTTTACAGAGGCTATCTTTTCTCCAGTGGATGTTTTTGGCCCCTTTATCAAAGGTCAGATTGTGGAAGGTACTCAGAATTGTCTCTGCATTCTCAATTCTGTTCTTATTGGCCAATGTATCTATTTTTGTGCCAGTATTATGTGGTTTTTATCACGTGTTATCTGGAACTGTGATGCCTTCTGCCTTTGTCTTGTTGCTCAGGATTGCTTTGGATATTTTGGGTCTCTTCTAATTCCATATAAATTTTACCATTTTCTCCTAGCTCTGTGAAAAATGTTGGAATTGCATTAATTCTATATATTATGTTTGGTAGTAGCCATTTTGACGAGATGGATTCTGCCTGTCCAGGAACAGGTGACATCTTTTCATTTTTCTAATACTCTTAATTTTTTTTTCTTTTCAGAGCACTATAGATTTCATTGCAAAGATGTTTTATCTCCTTACTTATGTTAATTCCTAGGTACTTAAAATTTTGAAGGTACTGTAAGTGGGGTTATTTTTCTGATTTCTTTCTCAGTGAGTTCATTGTGTATAGGAATACTATTGATTTTTGTGTGTTGATTTTGTATCCTGTCACTTTGCTGAATTTATTAGATCTAAGAGTCTTCTGGTAGATTTGGGGGGTTGTTTAAATGTAAAAAGATAATGCTAGTTTCAAATAAAGATAATTTGGCATCTTCCTTTCATATATATATATGATATATGATATATGATATATATGATATAAAGGATATATATATACCCTTTATTTCATGTTATTGTGTGATTACTCTGGCTGAAGTTTCAAGTACTGTATTGAGCAGAAGTGGTGAAAGTGGATACCTGTGTCTGGTTCCTGACTTACGGTAAAGTACTTTTAGTTTTTTTCTCCATTTAGTATGGTTTTGGCAGTGGGTTTGTCATAAATGGCTTTTATCAGCTTCAAGTAAGGTCTTTCTATGCCTAGTTTCATTAGAGTTTGTATGAATCAATAATCAGTTTCATCATAGGTCTTTTTATGTATCTCTTGAGATGATCATGTGAATTTTGTTCTTACATTTATTCATTTGGTATATTACATTAATTGATTTATATATGTTCCCTGGGATGAAGCCTACTTAGTCATAGTATATAATCTTTATAATGATTTCTTGAATTCTGTTTCTTTATCCCAATTTTATTAATACATATATGTGATACATAATGTTTACAGTGAACGTGAGTATTCAGTGCACATATATAGCATATTAACTTTACAATCCCTTCTCATTTTTTGGCCCTCCCTCACCTTTCCCACTCCCCCCTATCTCCCACTATAACACCCATTTGGTTCTATGGAATGCCTGTATTATGGGTTTCCCAAATCAGAGAAACCATGTGATATTTAACATATTTAATATTCTGCATCTGACTTACTTCACGACTCATATCACCACACTTTAGCTCAGCTTCCCACCCATAGAATGGGCCACACTGAGCATATCTCTATCCCTCCTCTCTGGGTCCAGCAGAGCCCTTTATTGTGACAATTTGCCAAAAGTTCTTTATTCTGTGTCTTAGTATATCTTTGTTGAGATTCTCTAACATGGCCTCACCTACCAGTCAACATAAGAAAAGAACTATAACAATGAAATTCATAAGTCTAGAAAGTGTGAGAAAGAAAAAAAGAGAAGTTAAATTTCAAGGTCTTTAGCTGAGTACTGAAAAGTAAATATTTTTACATTCAAAAGACATTCCTGTTATCATTACATCAATCAGTTTTTTAAGATAAACTTACACCAAAGATAAAAATAAGTGAATTGCTACATTAAATGAGCTTAAGTCTATATCACAAAAGTATATAACACTTAAAGTAATAGATATAATGGCATAATTAGCTATGTCAAAAAACTTAAAAATTTCTTAATTTGTTTACTCACATTTCACTAATAACTAGCCTTTTGCCAGATTTGGTTTATCATTTTATCTACCTATCTATCCATAGGTTCATGCATACATATTTTAAAGATTTTATACCAATTACCCGTGTTGAATATAATTATTATGATTTGCAAATTAATATGCTATTAAAATTAATAGTTATGGGGGAAGTATCACAGATTTTTTTCCACCATTTTATTGATGTGTATAAGCACAAAATTTAAGGTTTACAATGAAGTTGAACATTTTGTGCACATACGTATCTTGTCAAGGTGACAAGGACTTTACCACTCTCCTTTTGTCATACCCCATACCCACCGCTCCATCCCTCCCCACCTTACCCCTCTGTTTCACTTTGTTTTTCGTCTTAAGTTCCATGAGATAGTTGTGGTCTGGGTCTCTTATATCAGAGAGATCATTCGATGTTTCACCTTCTGCTTCTGACTCACTTCACTAAGCATGATGTTCTCAAGTTTCGTCCATTTGCCTGCAAAAGCCTCCACACTGTTGGACTTTATAGATGCATAGTATTCCATTGTGTATAAATACCACAGTTTGTGTATCCACTGGTCTGTTGATGGGTATTTTGGTGACTTCCATATTTTAGCTATTGTTAGTTGTGCTGCTGTGAACATGGGTATATAAATACTTATGTTGTATGTTGTTTTGACCTCTTCTGGAAATATTCCCAGGAGGGGTGTCACTGGATCGAAGGGGATATTTATTTCCAGTCTTTTGAGTGATCTCCATACTGCTTTCCAGAGTGGTTGTATGGATTTACATTCCCACCAGCAGTGCAGGAGGGTTTCTTTCTTGTCACAGATTTTTATGAGAAAGCTGCTACTGTTTCAGTAGGATAGTAATCAAATGATTCAAATACAAATCTGTATTTTTGTTACACTTTCTCATTAGATGTTTTCTTTCCTTTATGTTCCTTGGTACTGCTTGTCTCTCTCTCTCTCTCTCTCTCTCTCAAAGATTTCTTCACGTATTTTCTGCAGTGCTGGGCTTGTGGTTGCAAATTTCTTTAGGGATTCTTGGACATGAAACATTTTTAATTCTCCTTCAAATTTTTGGGATATTTTTGCTGGGTACAACAACCTGTGTTGACACTTGTTTTCTTTGAAAGCTTGAAATATTTTGCTGTAGGCTCTCCTGGCCCTTAAGGTTTGCATTGAAAAATGTGCAATAAGTCAAATACGTATGCCTGGGTAGTGTAATGTCTGTTTTACTCTTGCTGCTTTTAATATTCTCTCTTTATGTTGTATTTCTGAAGTCTCAGTATTGATGTGTTGAGGTGATTCTCATTGCTGGTTGAGGTTATTTGGTGTTCTATGAACTTCTTGTACCTAAAACTTAATTTCTTTTCCTAGATTTGGGAAATTTTCTTGTATGATTTCAGTGAATAAATTCTTTATACTTTTGGTGCTGTCATCTGCTCTTTTACCCACACCCATAATTTTGAGATTGATTCTCTTTGAATCATCCATCAGCTGTTATATCCAGCTACTTTGCTCATTTCTAATTTTGGAGTTGTGCCTAGTTATGGCATTTGTTTTTTCAGCCTTGTCTTCAAGGTTTAAAATTCTGTCCTTACAGTTTGAGTCAATTTCCTCTGCTTTCAAAGGTATTTTTTATATCCTGAATTTTAGCTAGATTTCTTTTCAAAAATTTAACTTCTCTATCAAAATGTTCCTTCATATCTTGCATTTTCTTATTTACCTCTGTAAAATTTTATCTGTGGTTTCTATATGCTCAGTAAGTTTTGTATCCATGAGGATCTCTATTTCTTTAGTATTCACTTTAAGCCCACTGATCATTTGTTTGCATGTCTTTGAGAATATCTTGTTTGAACTACATGTTTGATTCATTTATTTGACTTTTCACATCCTTCCTTATGTGGTCCACTTTTTCAGGGCCCATGACATTAGATTCTGGGGTTTCAGGCATCTCTGTGGGTGTCCTGTTGCCCTGTCTTCTTCTCATGCTCCTGTTGTTGAGGGACTTCACTTTAAAGGCCTACCTGATAGGTTTTTTTTTTTTTTGACTGGCTATGAGGATATGTGTGGTCAGGGGAGCTGAAATTACTCTGAGTTCTGTGCTGGGAGTAGACAGTGATTGAGGACCCAACAGTTCAGTGGCCTCTGAGGTGTCTATTTGACCCCCAGTCTTCAGCAAAGCTGTCTCACTTGTCCTGGCTTTCCTCCCAGCTGGGCTCTGTGCCTTCACAGGTGCTTCCACTATACTGGAGCCATTCAGGAGGTCAGCAGCCTTACTCTTCTCTCTACAACTGTCTCTTTTGCCAGTTTCTTCCTAAGCACTGTTTAAAGAGTGCCCTCAAAAGCCCCAGTGTGCTCTCCTGAGCTTTCTTTTACTCAAATCAGTTCAGTCTTAGGCTTTTTTTTTTTTTTTTAAATGTCTCCTACTTGCATCATTGCCTATTATGGCTGCTGAGCACTGCTTCTGATCTAGACTCTGGGAGGCCTTTCCTAGGAGGAGCTCATATCGCATGTCTACATGCAGGCTCATTTTTTGGTGACTGGGGCTATCAGCTGCTGTCAATTACCACTGCTCCTGGATCCACACTTACCTCACTCAAAGGTTCTGGGCTCTAGGCTTTCCTCTACCTGCAGATGTTACCTCTGTTTCCAATGTGTTTTTAGGGTTTTTGCCCTATCCTTGGCCTCCTTTTAATTGTTGGGGCACCCCTCCGTGTTCCAGTTTCATTGAACAGGTGGTTTTTAACTTTTTAAGTAGGTCCACAAGGAGATATTGTGCAGTGCTGTACTCGGCTGCAATCTTGACTGGAAGTTCTCTTGCATTCTCTTTGTAAATGTCTTGTTAAAGATATTTGCATCTATGTTCATTGGTCTGTAGTTTTCTTTTTTGGTTAAGTCTTTGGTCACTTTTGGTATCAGGGTAATGGTGGATTCAAGGAATGAATTTGGCAGTATTCCTTTCTTCATTTTAAGCTTCATGGAAAAGTTTCAGAAATGTTGGTGTTAAATCTTCCCTGACGCTCTGGTAAAATTCTGTAGGATATCCTTTAGGTTCTTGGCTTTTCTTCATTGTCAGAAATTCTATTTGACTTGATTTTGTTACTAGTTATTGGTCTATTCAGGGTTTTTATGTCTTTTTGGTTCAATTTTGATATCTCATATATGTGTAAAAATTTGTCTATTTTTCCTAGATTCTCCAATGTTTTAGAATGTAGCTATCAAAATAGTTTTTTAAAGTAATTTTCTGGATTTCACCAGAATCTGTTGTCATTTCAACTTTTTCATTTCTAATTGCATGGGTATGAGGTTTTTCTTTACTTCTTTTGCTGAGTTTGGCTAGAGGTTTATCAATCTTCTTCACCCTTTCAAAGAACCAACTCTGTAGTTTTGTCTCCATTAATTTATGCTCTGATCATTAGAGTTTCTAGTGTTTTTGCATTTAGATTGTTTTTATTTTCTTGGACGTTGAAGTGCATATTTAGATTATTGATTTAGAATTTGTCTAGTTTTTTAGCGTATGCATTCATAGTTATAAACTTCCCTCTTAATAGTGCTTTCATTGTGTCCTGTAAATTCTAGTACATTGTGCTTTCATTGTTACTTGACTGTGGGAACTTTTTACTTTCATAGATAGTTTCTTCTTTGATACATTGATTGTTCAATAACATATTATTTCACCTTCATATGTTGGCATAGCGTTTGTAGTTCCTTTTGCTATTAATTCCTAGTTTCATTCTGTCATGATATGAAAGTATGCAGGGTATTATTTTAATTCTTCTATTTATTTAAACATGCTTTATGATCTAGGATGTGGTTTACTTTGGGAAAAGTTTCATTTGCTGTTGAGAATACAAGAGTATTCTATTGATGTTGGATGAAACACTTTCCAGGTATTAGTTAAGTCTATTTGTTCCATGATGTAGTTTAGTCATAATATTTCTCTGCCAACTTTCTGTTTGGGTCACCACTCTATTTTTGAGATTGGGATATTAAAGTCCCCACTATGATTGTATTTAGAGACTATTTGTTCTTTCATGCCCAGTAGTATTTGCTTTATGAAGTTGAATATGCCAATATTGGGTGAATATATTGATAGTTGTAATCTCTTTCTGTTGGATTGTTTCCTTTACCCTGTGTAGTGTTCATCTTTGTCTCTTCTGGTCAGTTTGGCTTAAAATGTGCTGTCTGAATATAATGTATCTATTCCCACTTGTTTTGGCATTCCAGTTATAAAGAATGTTATTTTTTTTCATCTTTTCATTTTCAGTCTATGTGATTATTTGTGGATAAGGTGTGTCTCACAAATTGGTGAGTGTTTTGAAAAATCCAATATAGTAGTCTTTATTTTTTTTGATTGGAGAGGTGAGAGCATTGACAACGAGAGTTAATAGTGTAAGGTTTTTATTAAATCTTGTTGTCTTGTTTCTTCATTGCTGAGTCCCTTTTTTCTCCCCTTTGTTTAACTACTCTCTCCTTTTGGTATATTGTTTCCTGTGGATTCTTTGGTGTTGCTAGTTTGGTGTTGCTGTCTCTCTCTAGAATTCTCTTAAGCATCTTCTGAAATTCTAGATTAGTCATCAAAAATTTCTTCAAGCTTTCTTTGTCATTAAAAATATTCACTTATTTCTCAATTTTGATGGATAATTTTATAACATATAACACCTGAATTGATACTTGTCTTCTTATAGACCTTGAAAGATTTCATTCTAATCTCTCCTCGCCTTTAAGGTTTGAACTGAGATATCTGTTTTTATTCTGGTAGGCTTGCTGTTACTTGCTGTTTTTTTCATACAGCTTTTAGTATTCTCTCTTTGTGGTAATTTTCTGGGATTTTGATTATGGTATTTCACAGAGAAGTTCTTTTCTGGTCAAGGTTATTTAGTGTTATCTCTGCCTCTTATACTCAAATAGTAACTCCTTTTTCTAGATTTGGGAAATTTTCTGCTATGATTTCAATCAATAAATTCTTTATATTTTCTGTCATGTTCTCCATTTTTTCATTTATTCCCATGATTCTGAGGTTGGTTTCTGTTGAGTTATTTAGCAGCTCTTGTATCCATTGTTGTCTTGTTGCTTCTGAGTTGTCACCAAGTAGTGCATGATTTACTACATCAATCTTGACTTCAAGGTCTGATACTTGATTTCATAATGCTCAAGCTGGCTGCCTATGCTTTCAATTGAATTTACAGAACAGGGTGCAAACTCAGAATACAAAGGACAACTGAGTTAAAAAATTTCATTCACAAATCACAATTATCTCATGGAACTTAAAGTAGAAAATAATGGGAACCGGGGGTAGAGTGGGGGGTTGGTATGGGGAGGGTCCAAAGGAGAGAGGGGAAGGTTTTGTAACCTTGTCAAGATATGTATGTGCACAAAATGCTCAAGATCAATGTAAACTTTAAGTTTTGCACTTATATGTGTCAATAAAATGATAAAGAATTTCATTTACATTAAGTTGTTTGGATGAGGAGTTTCTTTTTCTCTTTATTATGGTATTACTGTCTACTAAACATCAAGGCAGTGGGAGGGCATAGTAATTAAAGTGAAGCTTATTTTGTTTCTCTGCTTACTTTTTGCTGTGTCTCCTGCTGGGACCTGCCCTTGCTTTTCTTGCTTAGGAAAATCTGTGAAGATATGTTTCCTGCTTGACAGTCATGCATATCTCTGAACATACAGGTAGGTTTGGGAATAGCACAGGCCATGGAGTTCTGCCTGGAGGTTTGCAGTTAAGGTGGGCTAAGTAGTCTGCTAGACTTAACTGTAGCACTTTCAGAACTAGCCCTCTTAGCAAATTGCTCAGGACTGGCCTGACTTCTCTTAGCAGTGGGTAGGGCTGCCCTATCATTTTGATTACTACATGAGCTCTCCACTGCTCAAACCATTTAGGAGGTCTCTTGCTATCCCTCCTCTCTCTGCAGCTTTCTTTCATGTTGACTTTATCCTGGTCACTGTAGCAGACTATCCCCAGAGTCCTTGAACTGTAGCTGGTCTGTGGCTTCTGATTCCCAAAGCAGCTCACGTTCATTAATTGCATTTCCCACAAGGCTCTTAATTGTATCACTCTCTACTAAGGCACTACCAAGGGCTGCTTTTTGTACATTGGCCTGCCAAACTGACAGAATCCCTTGAAGAGTCAAAACTTACATTGTGTTTGCACCTCACAATTCCTGTGAGTTTTTCCTGGGGAACAGTGCTGACTGTTCGTTGTTTGGCTCTGTGGCTCCTGGCCCTCCAGGCTTTCTTTGTGCCTGTTCTGACTCAGCCATTCCTGGGAAACGGAAGTCACTTCCCAATTGCTGGGTTCTCCTTTCTGTCTTCTCTTCAGTTTCACGGTTTCTCTCTGATTTCTAACTTTCCTGTTGGCCTTCTCTTAATTCTAGAAACTTTTTCTCTTAGCTGAGTTGTTCAAATAGCTTCTTTTTATTGTGTCTCTACTTTTTTGATTTGTCTGTGAGGAGCCACTCACAGGAGATCCTCCTTAGCTGCCATCTTGCTGTTGTCCCTCTGCCACAAAATGAAAGGGGCTTATTTCCTTATTTTACCTATATTGGGAGCCACTATTAGAGCATGAAAATTATCTGTTTCTTGTAAAGTAGAAACAATTTGTTTATAAACCTGTCTAGGCATTTTAACAATCATTCAGAGAAATGTTCTTTAACAGCATTTTGTTCTTGTTCTCTACTCTTGTAATTTTAGTGTGCTAATTTTTCTAAAAATTGTCCATATTTTGAAATTTATTATTTTTAGCATATATATTTCAATATAATACCTGGACATGACATGCAAATCATCCAAATAACGTTGGTTGTATTGTATTCAGAGTTCTTTAACAATTACCACAATCAACACAATAAATTTCACAGTGTTTTGAAAGCCTGGAGAGAAATCCCAGACCCATTAGCATTATCCTCCATTGACCCCTATTGCCCTCCAGCCCTAGATCTATGCCTACTATAGATTTTCTTGAGCCCTTTCTCTACTTTCTGTCTCTTTCTGACTCTAAATTTGTCTATTCTGGATATTTCAAATAAAAACAATCGTACACTGTGTAGATATTTTGACTGGATTTTTTTTCACTTAATGTTGTGTTTCCAGGGTTCATCCATGTTGTGACATACATATATCAAGAATTTATTGTGTTTTTAAGTTTCTATTTTAATTAGTAGATTACTTTTAGATCAATATTAGGTTCACAAAAAATTGAGTGGATAATACTGAGAGCTCCCATGTGCTTGCCTACCTGACTCCTGATACAGTTTTTTCATTAATATCCTGTAGTGGTGTAGAATATTTCTTGTAATTAATGATCCAATATTTATATATAATTTAAACTACTAAAGTTCATAGTTTACAGTAGGATTTATTCTTTTTGTTGATAAGTTTTATGGATTTTGACTTTTGTCAAATGCCTAAGTTAATATAACTGCTATTACAGTGTCAATATCAGAATAGCTTTGAATAGATAAAAACCAAGAGATTTTTAAGATAGTCTTCCCCTTGTCAACTCTAACCCCTAGAACTTATGGATCAATTTATTTTCTCTCTAGTTTTATCTTTCCTAGAATCTTATATAATTTGACTCATACAGTATTCACTATTTTTAGACAGGCTTCATTCACTAAGTAATGTGCATATAAGCTTCCTCTAAGCCTTTATGTAACGTGATAGCTCATCTGCTTTTATAGATGAATAATATTCCATCGTGTGTATGTACCACAGTTTATATATCTTTTGAAGAGCATCTTGGTTATTTCAAATTTGGGCAGCAATACATAAAGCTGCTATAGATATTTGTGACCAGGTTTTTGTGTACACACACATTTTCATAGATCTAGGTAACTTCCAGTGAATACAATATTCCATCATGAGGTAGGTGTATGCTTAGCTTTTTAAGAAACTACCAAACTGTCTTCTAAAGGAACTACTCTATTAATAGTGAATGAGAATTCTTGCTGTACATCCTTGTCAACATCTGGTGTTGTTAGTTTTTTTTTTCTGTTGTTGTTGTTGTTATTTTTGCTATTCTAATAGGTATATTGTGGAATTTCATTGTTTTAGTTTTCAGTTCTCTAATTACATATGATGTTGAGTATCTTTTTCTATCTGTATTTGCTATCTGTATTTCTTCTTTAATGTGGTGTCTGTTTAGATATTCTTCCCATTTTAAAACTGAATTATTTGTTTTCTTATTATTAAGATTTATGAGTTTTTTACACTTTAGATATAATATATTTATCCAATAATGCATTTGAAAATATTTTTCCTAGCCTGTGGCTCCTTATTCATAGCTTCCAAAAATTTTCTTTCTTTTTTTTGAGATAGGGTCTCACTGTGTAATCTAGTCAAAAATTTTTAAAGAAGGCCAATGCTCAGTGGTTAAAGGCTTGCTTATTATGAACAATGCCCTGGGTTTGATTCCCCAGCACCACATAAAAATTATCTAGGTGTAGTGCTGCATACCTGCAATACCAGTACTCAAGAGGCTGACGCAGGAGGATTTCTTGGAGTTTGAGGCCAGCCTGGACTGCAAAATGAGTTCAGGTCTAGTCTGGACTCCAGAGCAAGATCTTGTCTAAAAAAATAAATAAAAATAAAAGTTTAAATACAATTCAATTCCTTTTTATGGCTAATATTTTATTGTATAGATATACCACCTTGCATTTATTACTTGATGAACTTGCTTCTTATTGGCTATTGTCAATAATGTTGCTATGAGAATTTATGTATAATTTTTGTTTGGAAATATGTTTCTGTTCTCTTGGGTAGATAACTAGCATTGGAATTTTTGAATCATATGGTAACAATGTTTACCTCTGAGGAATTATCCCAGTTTTCCAAAATGTCGGAACCATTTTACATTCAGACAAGCAATGTGGACAGTTTCAATTTCTTCATATTCTCATCAGCACTTGTTATTGCCAATATTTTTATACAGTCATTGTAGTAAATATTATTGTGGTATCTCATTTTATTTTGATTTACATTTCCATAATGACTCATGGTGTTAAGCATATTTTTATCTGCTTATTAGACATTTCTATGTACTCTTTGCCTCTTTAGTTGTGATGTTTTCTTCCATAAGAATTTCATGTGTTCGACTAAAACCTATGTGCAGGTAATTTCTGATTTTTACTGACCTTTCCCGTGAGATTAGTTTCTCATCGATGTACTAGATAATGACAGTGACATACTGATGGTGTCTCATAACCCATGCATCCCACTGCAACTCATCTACTTTCCTCTCAAGCTATTTATTCTTACTCAGTGTTTCCTATTTTTGTTCATGATATCACCATTCTAGTCACCCTAACTTTAAACTTGGCATCATATGTAGATATCAGAGAAGTAGAATAGAGAAAACGTCCTTTCATTGCCAATTTTTGGCACTTTGATACTATTTCTTTTCCCCATGTTATTGATATGTATAAGTGCAATACATAAAGTTTACTTTGATCTTTAGTATTTTGTGCATATACATATCATGGCAAGATTACAAATCTTTCCCCTCTCCCTTTTCAACACTCACATTCCCTCCCCCTCTTCTTCATTTTTTTATTATTCCCCACAATAAGTTCTATGAAATAATTTGTGATCTGGGTTACTCATTTCAGGGAAACCATCCAATATTTCACCTTGTGCTTCTGACTCACTTTACTAAGCATGATTGTCTCAAGTTGCATCCGTTTATTTACAAAATCTTCCAACCTATCTGTCTTTATAGTATAGTAGTATTCCATTGTGTATAAATACCACAATTTATGTATTCATTGGTCTTTTGATGGGTATTTTGGTGTCTTCCACATTTTAGCTATTGTTAGTTGTGCTGCTATGAGCATGGCTATACATGTATCTCTGTTATGTGTTGTTTTTAACTCCTTGGGGAAAATTCTCAGAAGAGGTATAGCTGGATTGAAGGGAATATTTATTTCCAGTCTTTTGAGAAACTTCCATACTGCGTTCCATAGTGATTGTACCAGTTTACATTCCCACCGGCTGTGCAAGATGGTTCCTTTTCCCCAAAGCCTCACCAGCACTGATTGCTGTGTGTATTCTTGATATATGCCATTCTCTCTGGAGTCAGATGGTATCTTAGCGTTGTTTTGATTTGCATTTCTCTAATGGCTAAGGATGTTGAACATATTTTAATGTATTTATTGGCCATTTGAGCTTCTTCATCTGAGAACTGCCTATTGATTTCTTTTGCCCGTTTTTTAATTGGATCTTTGATTTTGACAGGCTTCCTTTCCTTCAGTTCCCTGTATATTCTGGTTATGAGCCTCCTATCTGAGGTATCGGTAGTGAATACTTTTCTCAGTGTGAGGGTTCTCATTTTACACTGCTCATAATTTCCTTTGCTGTGCAGAAACTTTTTAATATGACATCATTCCATTTGTTAATTCTGGGGGCTATTTCTTTTGATTTTGGTGTCTTAAAGTTCTTGCCTACACCTATGTCTTTTAGATATTTGCCTAATTTGTCTACCAGGAGGTTCAGTGTTTCAGTTTTAGTATCTAGGTCTTTGATCCAATTTGATTTAATTTTGGTGCATGGTGACAGGTGTGTGTTCATATTTGTTCTGCATGTGGATGTCCAGTTTTCCCAGCACCGCTTGTTGAAGAAGCTACCCTTTTTCCAGTGTATGCTTCTGGCTCTTTTATCAAAGCTCAGGTAGCTAAGGGCATTTGAGTTTGTCTCTGCATCCTCAATTCTGTTATATTGGTCTATCTGTCTGCTTTTGTGCCAGTACCAAAGAGCTTTTACAACTATTGCTTTATAGTATAACTTGATGTTTGGTATTGTAATGCCTCCTGCCTTAGTCTTGTTACTCAAGATTGCTTTGGTCATTCTGTGTCTCTTTTGGTTCCATATGAATTTAAGGATTATTTTTTCAATATCTGTGAAAAAATTGTTGGTATTTTGATAGGAATTGCATTGGATCTGTATATCAGTTTTGGCAGAATAGTCATTTTGACTATTTATTCTGCCTGTCCAAGAACAGGGGATGTCTTTCCATTTTCTGATATGTCTACACATTCTTTCTTCAGTGTAATGTAGCTTGCTTTATATAGGTCCTTCACTTCCTTGGTTAGGTATATTCTTAGGTATTTAATTTTTTGATGGGTTAATGAGAATGGGATTATTCTTCTGAGTTCTTTCTCAGTGAGTTCATTGTTAGTATAGAGAAAAGCTATTAATTTTTTAGTAGTGATTTTGTGGCATGTGATTTGGCTGAATTTGTTTATTATTTACAACAGTTTTCTAGTAGAGTTTCTAGGGTCTTCTATGTAGATGACCAATATCATCTACAAATAAGGATAGTTTGACTTCCTTCTTTCCAATGTGTATTTCCTTTATTTCAGTTTCTGGCCTTATTGCTATGGCAAGTGTTTCAAGGACCATGTTGAATAAGAGTGGAGAGAGTTAACAGCCATGCTGTGTTCCTGATTTAATTTCAATTTCAATTTTTCTCCACTTACTATGCAGTAGGTTTGGTATATATGGCTTCTATAAGTTTGAGATCAGGCCCTTCTATACCTATTTTTTCTCAGAGTTTTTATCATGAAAGGGTGTTGAATTTTATCAAAGATTTTTTGTGCATAAATTGACATGATCGTGTGTTTTTTGTTTTTGATTTTGTTGATGTGATACATTACTTTTATTGATTTACTGTTGGGGCCCTCAGGGCTCCGGAGCCTCAGCATTGCTGACCTCGGCCAAATTCCTTTACCATTTGACCATTTGGAATTTCAGGTGTTAGCAGTCTAAGTCATGCATTGTTTTGACCTTTTTGCGAGTGTTGTTTTGACCGTTTGCGGTTCCAGGTGTTTTTTGTTTTCCATCAGGAGTGGAAACACGTGACTGTTGACTAGTGGGAAGGCAAAGAGGGTATATAAGGGAAGATGTAAACAATAAAGCGTCTTTTGCAGCGTCCCTTGCAAGAGTCCAGTTTTCTTCAATCCGCACTCCCCCTCTCGTGTTCTCGTTGACTGACCGAGCGGGTTCGGTCAATTCATGTGTTTTAAACTGGCCTTGCATCCCAGCAGTGAAGCCCACTTGATCATGATGGATGATCTTTCTCATTACTTGCTGGATTCTACTTGCCAGAATCTTACTGAGAATTTTTGCATCTATATTCATTAAGGATACTGGTCTATAATTTTCCTTCCTGGTTAAGTCTTGTCTGGTTTTGGGACTAAGGTGATGCTGTTCTCCAGAAATGTGTTTGGTAGTATTCCTTCTCTTTCAACTTCATGGAACAGTTTGAGAAGTGTTGGAGTTAGTTTTTTCCTGAGGTACAGAAAAAAATCTGCTGTGAATCCATCTGGTCTTGGGCTTTTATTTGTAGGTAGAGCTTTCTTACTGCTTCCATTTCTGTGTGTGTTATAGGGTTATTTAAGCTTTTTTGTGTCTTCTTTGTTCAATTTTGGTATTTCCTATGTGTCTAGAAGGTCAATCAGTTCTCCCAGATTCTGTGACTTGTTAGAATATAGGTGTTCAAAATAATTTCTCATAATATTATGAATAACTGCAGTCTGTTTTATTTCTTTTTCCACCGCTATTTTTTATTAATATACAAATGTAATACATAGTCTTTACAATGAATTTGGGTGTTTCATACATCTGTGTATCGTATCGACTTTACAATCCCTTCCCATTTTCTACCCTCCCACCCTCTCCCTATCCCTTCCCCCAACTCCGGCTATCACTTCATGTGGTTCTATAGAATGTCTGTGTTCTGGGTTTTCCAAGTCCGAGAAACTATACAGTACTTAACATATTAATCTTCCACACCTAAGTCATTTCACTTAAGTCACCACTCTAACTCAGCTTTCTGTTCCTCGAATGGATTCGCTGTAGTTAAATCTTGATGCCTCTTCTCTGAATCCAGCCAATCCCTTTATTGGGATATTTATCAAAAGTTTTTTTCTATATTTTATCTTTGTTGTTATTATTAAACCTGGCCTTACCCACCAGTTCACATTAGTAAATAACTACAAGCATGTAGTTCAAAAGACTAGTAAATTTGGGAAAGAAGAAGAAAAAAATTAAATTTCAAATGCCTTAGCTGAATATTGGAAGGTGCATACTTGTACATTCACAGGGTTATCTTTACATCAATCATTTTTCTTAGGATAAATTTTCATCAGTGACCTAATAAGTGAATCGCTACAATAAAACAAAGTTAAAACTATATCACATTGCTACATTAAATGAACTTAAATCTATATCATATATATATATATATACTTAAAGTGGCAGATATGAAGGCAAATTTAGTTATTTCAGACTTTTTTAACTTTCATAACTTATTTACTCACATTTCACTGATTACTAACATACTTCTTTTCTCAGCTCATTCTCCTCTAGCTGTTGTCACTTTTCCTCTGGGGTCATTGGTGTTGTTGGCCTTCCTTTCACTTTCTAGGTTTCCTTTAAATATTCTCTGCAATACTGGCTCAGTGGCTGCAAATTCCTTTAAGCTATCTATATCATGGAAAGTTTTAAGTTCTTCCTTTAAATTAAAAGATAATTTTGCTGGATTAGCAGTCTTAGTTGGCATTTATGTTCTTTTAGTGCTTGAATGACATTGCTCCATGATCTCCTTGCTTTTAGAGTTTGGATTGAGAAGTCTGAAGTTATCCTGGTGGGCTTATCTTTGTAGTTCACCTTCTGTTTTTCTCTTACTGCTTTTAGTATTTTCTCTTTGTGTTGGGTTTCTGTTGTCACTCCCTGTGAGTCCATGCGGAGCTGGTTTCAGACGCTGCTGCCTGGTGGAGTCACCCCATGGTTTTCTTCCTGGGGAAGTGGACTCCTCTCTTCTCTCCCGTATGATGCTCTTCTCAGGTCAGGGAGGTGTGGGGCACAGTTGGGGGCGCCCTTGGCTCCCCTCACTGCCTGCTCCTCGCCCACTGCTTTTGAGTCCTGGTTGGGATGGACACACTGTTTTTCACAGTCCTGTCATCCCAGCTGGGCACAGTTAGTTTGCTTTAGGAACTTGCCTCAAAGTCCTGGTAGGGTGGGGTGTACACCTCACAGTTGGGGGTGCTCTGCTCTCTGAACTCCCCTCCTGCCATCTCAGCTCCTTCCTTGTTGGTGCTGGTCCCTTTCGCTATGCTACCTGCTTGTGCTACCTGCTCGAAGGGCTCTTCCTGGTCCACTGTTACTCTGTTTCTCGGGTTATACGGGTTGGGAAATTTGCAGTCTGCTCACCTCTGCAGCTTTGTGCAAACTGTGGACCTCTCACGGCCTACCCTTCTCCTCTCCAGGCTAGAGAGGAGGAGCGCACTGCCACCAGTTGCCGTTCTGGGCTCGCACTGCCCTGTGAGTGAGTGAGAGGGCCCTACACAGGGGCTTCTGCAGCCTGTGATCGCCCAGTTTATTTTTACCTCTACTCCTCAGTGTTGTAGATTCCACTTCGTACTTTTTTATTTCTTTACGTATAGCTGTTCTAGGGCTCCTCTTCTGCTGACATCTTGACAGGAAATCCTCATACTAGTTCACATTTCTCTTTCCTCTTCTGTTCTCTTCTCTTTTCTCTTTTCTTCTTTTCTGTTCTCTTCTGTTCTCTCTCTCTCTCTCTCTCTCTCTCTCTCTCTCTCTCTCTCTCTCTCTCTCTGGAAATCAAGTTCCGGAACTTTACAGTGACCTACATCTCCAGCTCATTTTAACTTTTGGTTTTGTGACAGGGTCTCACTTAGTCATTAAGTAGCTCAGACTGGGCTGGAACTTGTGATCCTTCTGCCTCAGCCTTCCTGAGTGCTGGGATGACAAGTCTGCATCATTGGGTCCAACTACTCTCTCTATCTTGAACTCTATTCTCTTTTGCCTTTGTCAATCTCTTCCTTTCTTGGATCTCCTATCTCTCATTATTTTTTTCCCACATTTTATTGACATGTATACGTGCAAAATTCAAGGTTTACAATGGAGTTGAGCATTTTGTGCACATACGTATCTCGTCAAGGTGACAAGGGCTTTCCCACTCTCCTTTTGTCCTTCCCTCTACCCCTCCCTCCCTCCCTCATCCACCACCCTACTCCCCTCTTTCACTTTGTCTTTCGTCTTAAGTTCCATAGGAGTTGTGATCTGGGTCTCTCATATCAGAGAGACCATTCGATGTTTCACCTTCTGCTTCTGACTTACTTCACTAAGCATGATGGTCTCTAGTTTCTTCCATTTGCCTGCAAAAGCCTCCACACTATTGGAATTTATTGATGCATAGTATTCCATTGTGTATAAATGCCATATTTTGTGTATCCACTGTTATATTGATGGGTATTTTGGTGCCTTCCATAGTTTTGCTATTGTTAGTTGTGCTGCTATGAACATGGGTATACATATATCTCTGTTATATGTTGTTTTTTTCTCTTTTGGAAATATTCCCAGGAGGGGTGTCACTGGATTGAAGGGGATATTTATTTCTAGCATACCAAAATAAAGGATCCTATTGAAAAGTGGGCAGATGAAATGAAGAGGCCGTTCGCTCATGAAGAAATGCAAAAGGCCAACAGATACATGAAAAGATACATGTTCATCATCTCTAGCCATAAGAGAAATGCAAATCAAAACAACGCTAAGATACCATCTCACCCCAGAGAGAATGGCTTACATCAACAAGTCAATAATCAGTGTTGGCATGGCTGCGGGGAGAAAGGAACCCTCCTGCACTGCTGGTGGGAATGTAAATTCGTACAACCACTTTGGAAAACAGCATGGAGATCTCTTAAATGTCTATCATTATTTTTATCTATATATCAAGTTATTTTTACCTATATCTTACATTACTTTCCACTTTCTTGACCATTCACCTTTGTGATCAGTGTATATCTTCTTTAGTGGCTATTCCTAATAATCCCAAAACTTGCACTATTACTTACTCACTTATTAATATAATTTCCAGTGATATAGTTTTAGTTCTGAAACATCTAAGAATTTCAGACATATCTGTTTAATTATCTTGAGTTCAATTTGTTAGGTCAAAGAAGGAGCCCAACAGAACCAAAAATATTACCAGCAGCAAGAGAATTTGGAATGAAAGTTTATTGCTCCCATGACCCTAAACCTGGGTAGCAGTTCCAGGCATAAGGCCAGGTATAAGGCATAGGAATAAGTAGGTGGGGAATAAAGAGAATACAAAAGGGGGCAAAGGTAGTAAGGGATAAAGGGAATAAGAGAGAAGGGGTATAAAACCAGGGCAAAGCAAAAGGGCCGATTCTGGGGTAAACAGAGCTCTTATTTAGTGTGAGTGGATTAGCCAGCATGGCTGTTTGGCTGATGTGTGGGTCAGGAATTGAGCACCAGAGGACTAAGGAAAGTTGCTTTGTAGGTTGGGAGAGCAGGTAGGTGGGCTGCAGGTAACAGGAGACAGGTTTTAACTGGGGGTCAGAATTGGTATTGTCACTTGTCCTACTGCTAGGACCAGCAAAATTGTTATGTTAGGGTTAGAGAAACAAATTGCCATGGCTGGGAAAGAATGAAGGAAAAGCTATCTGTAAGCCAAGGTCATACACAAGAGAGCCAAACTGTATGTCTGGGAATGGTGAACATGCGCAGCACGGGAGTTACAGAATCCCACACAGTTCAAATTTAGTATATTCAATCTGAACTCTCCCCACCCCAGCTTCCCCCAAACCTGTTTGATCTTTTGTATTTCCAGTTGATATCAACAATATCCATTTGGAGTTTTCCGAACAGAAATCTGACCATTAGTCTTTCTCCTGCCTTTTACCTCAAAGCCAAATGTTCACCAAATTAGTTCTTTCCTTTCCCCATGCTATTTCTTTTTTTCCCAAACTTTTATCTCCAATTGAGAATGTTTCTCTGATCTTCAATCTTGTCTTCCCATGTCTAGTCTCTCATGATGTCACAAAACCCCTGATGCAAATGCTTCTCCAAAACTAAAAACTCAGTCATACTATGTAACTGCAAAGAACAAACAAATGAAGGACAAGAAAAGAAAATAAAAGCAGAAAACTATTTAGAATCTCTCTGGAAGCTACTTACTTTTCTAAAGATATATTTTAAGCTTCTCAGTCTGGTGTATAGAAGAATAGTGATGTGTTTTCTTTCTCCTTCAGCTTCATCTTTCATCCCCCCCCCCCCTTAATCTCAGGCTCCAGAAATATTCTTCTGGTTCTCTTAATATGTTCCCCTTTTTCTCATATTTTACTTCTTGTCTTGTTTACCTAGTGAACCACAGTTCACCCTTTGAACCCTTATTCTTTCCTCTGGAAAGCCTTCTGAGGTTTTTAGGCATAATGAACTATGTCAATCTCTAGGACTCTTCTATTATTTTATGTACTGACATATTGAAGTTCTTTTGTTTATAGGCTAATTGTTATGATTTAAAACTAGTGTTTTCCAAAAGTCTTATATATCAGAGGTAGAGGTTTTGGAAGGTGATTGGATCATGGGAGCACCATACTTGTCAGTAGTCAGTAGGCTAATCTATTGATAACGAGCTTGTAGCTAAATGGGCTATTAGCAGGGAGGTCCAGTTGGAGGAGGTGTGCTACTAGGACTATGCCTCTGAAGGGTATATCTTTCACTCTGAATTTTTCATCATCTCTCTGCTTTCTGCTTCCTCTGCCATGCCCTTCTGCCATACCATTTCTTTCTTAGTATCCACACTAAACCTTGGCTAAACCTCTGACACTGTGGGCAAAATAAAGCCACTTCTCCTTTAAGTTGTGGGTGTCAAGTATTTTGTCCAGAAAATGGAAAAAGCTGACTAATATACTTATGTTTCCTGCTGATCTGTGAGTTCTCCAGTGACACAAACTGTGGCCCATTTTTCAGCAATGTAGTAAGTGTTCAATAAATACGTATAGAATTAAAGCAATGAGTCACATGTCTCAAGGACTAAATTTTTTCCTTTTACCCATTTTTATTGGGGTGTGTGTGTATATATATACACAATGGTTACATTATACAATGGTTACAGTATACAACATATATACAACGGTTACATTAGGCTTGAGAATTTTGTGCACATATATATCATGACATTATTACAATCCCTTCTCCTCCTTCTTTTTGACCTTTCCATACCCTCCACCCTCCACTCTGACCCCAAATATCTCACTCATTTTATTCTATAAATTGCCTGTATTCTGGATTTCTTATAATAGAGAAACCATGACAAGGGTTAAATGGTGATCACTAAGAGTCCAGATATGAATCATTTAGTGTGATCTCTTTTATTCTGTATTCTAATCAAGGCTTTGAGATTTTTTTTTTTCAAGGAAGACATGATCATTTCGCTAGACTCCAGAGGGGATGATTGCTAAGAGCTTTCCATGAATGTGTTGTTATGTATGTTCATGGAGCTCTGTATGCAAATGAAATACCTTCAGCCCTTCCTTTTCTGGCTCTTGGCATTAACTTCTTGCTGCTCATCTGGTCTGGAAGACTCTTCTAGATCAATGAAAGATCAGATTACTTTGATGAGTGGGAAGCAGAGTGTGCTATCAAGTAGAAACATTTCTAGATGCCTGCAGAGCTTGACATTCTGAGAACAATTTACTGTATTAGAATGAGTGAGTCTATGGCAGAGAATGAGAGCCTTGAACAGGTCCAAGAAACTCAAGTTCAAGTATCTTGGAAAGGGGAGATGGTTGTGGTCCCTGCGGATCTACAAGATACAAGTCCTTTGAGATCCCTATAGTTTGATAGCAAGTAGCCTATAAATACTATAGGCTCAAATTTCCCAGGTGTAGTAAATCAGTTTTGTCTGTGGGATTGACTTTTAAGTTTGTTTGCTGCCCCTGGGAGAGACCTCCTCAGGAAAATATCAGGTGACTCAGTACTTACCTTTGTGTAAAGATTTCAGAAGATCTGTATGAGTCTCAGGAAGTCAAGTTGTTGAGCCCCATTTAACCTACTGTGTTAGGCTCCACAGCCTTTACTATGGAAATCCAAGCATAAGTTAGGTCAGAAATCGGTAGGGAGAAGAACAGGGTCTTAGGATCCTTTCCTCGGTGGCACTCAGTTGTGAAACCTTTGTCCTTGGGGAATTAGCACTGCCCCTATCAGAATGGGTTTTCAGTACATCATATGCTTTTCTAGAGTGCACCTCCAATCTCAGGCCAGTGCACTTCTCATTGAACTAGTTTTCATTTCTAGAACTAATTTTTCGTTTCTTTTCTATTTTGCTAGTGATTCTAATCAAGATTAAAGCTTAGCAGGCTTTGATTTTATGGATTGAAAGTATTGTTTCACCGGTATTTTATTTTCAAAACAAGCGGGAGTATCTGTTTCACAGGGTCATTGAGATGATCCAATAAGAACATATCGGTGAAAAGTGTCATGTAAAGAACCGTAGAAACATTAAGGTTTTTTTCCCCTAGAAACCCAGACCAGTATGTAGGCATTACCAGGATACTAATTTTGGCCTAATGAAGAAGAAACTGTCTAATTTTTGGCTCTGGGCTGACAGGAAGAGCATTGGAGATGGGACACTCTTAGGCTTTGGAGGTTTCTGAGCAGAAACTGAATAATTGGGTTTATGCTGCAAGTTTTGTTGTTAGGGTATGGATTGCCCTGCATGGCCCCTGAGTTACAATACTTCTTTAACCCATTTTCTGAAAAATTTTATAAGAATTATATTTTTATTAATTGTAAAGCAATATAGGTACATAGATTTTCCCCCTTTAAATCTCTTAAAACTCTGAGCATTTTGGCCCACAGGTGAAGACTTAGTTTGTACATCCCTCATAGTGCAGCAAACTGCTTCAACTGTTATTGCATAAGGCATTTACAGGCATTTTCTAAATGCTCTGTAATGGAGACTTCGTGGATGGGGAAAAAGTAAGAGTCTGTGGAGTGCAGTGAGGCCCCTGTTAACACAGACAAATGAGAGAGATGGGTATTCTGGTGTTGTGACAATGCTAAATTATAGATTACTTCAAAATAATAATTTCTTTTTACTTTCAAGCAGAAATATTATTATAAACAGCTAACAAAATAATGCCAAGTAGAGATTTTGATTGCTGCTCCAAAGAGAAGGTGAGATCATTTGAAATCAACACAATAATTATTTATATGCAAATGAATGTTAAAGAGCTTGAAAATTTGTTCTCTGAACCTAGTTAAATGGCTCCTTGAGTGTTCATGTTTATATTCAGTTTTGACTTTTTCTGCCCATTTTTAATGTATATTTATATGTGATACATAATATTTACAATGAAGTTGAGTACTTTGTGCACATATACATCACATCAACATTACAATCCCTTCCTCTCCCCATTTTTTGGCCCTCTTATACCCTGTCCTTCCCCCATAACTCCCATTGTCACACCCATTTGGTTCTATAAAATGCCTGTATTCTGGGTTTCCTAATCAGAAAAACCATGCAATATCTAACATATTTAATCTTCTGCATCTGATGCACTTCACCACTCAAATCACCACTCCTTACCTTAGCTTCCCATCCCTAGGATGGGGTGCAGTGGCCATATCTTGATGTTCCTTTTCTAGGTCTTACAGAGCCCTTTATTGGGATAAATTGCCAAAAGTTCTTTTTTTGTGTACCTTAGTGTGTCCTTGTAGAGATTCTTCAACATGGCCTCACCCACCAGTCCACATAAGAAAACAACTATAACAAGGAATCATAAGGCTAGAAAATGTGAGAAAAAAAGAGACAAGTTACATTTCAAATTCATTAGCTGAGGACTGAAAGGTAAATATTTATACATTAAAAAGACATTCAGGTTATCATCACATCAATCAGTTTTTTAGGACAAACGTACATCCAAGACAAAATAAGTGAATTGCTACATTAAATGAACTTCAGTCTATATCATAAAAGCATATTACACATAAGGCAATAGATATTACAGCATACTTAGTTATCTCAGAATTTTTTAACTTTCACAAATTATTTACTCACATTTCACTAATTACTAGCCTTTTGCTAGACTTGGTTTATCATTTTATCTACCTATCCATTCATAAATGTATGCATACATATTTTTAAAGATTTTATACCAATTACCCAATTTAAATATAATTATTATGATTTGCAAATTAATATGCTATGAAAATAAAATTATGGGGGAACTTTCACAGATTATATGAGAAAGCTGGTACTGTTTTAGTAGAATACTAATCAAATGATTCAAATACAAATCTATTTTTTTGTTACACTTTGTCTTTAGATGTTTCCTTTCTTCCATGTTCTTTGGTGCTGCTTGTCTCTGTCTCTCTCAAAGATTTCTTCCAGTATTTTCTGCAGTGCTGGGCTTGTGGTTGCAAATTTCTTTAGGAATTCTTGGTCATGAAACATTTTAAATTCTCCTTCAATTTTTAGGGATATTTTTGCTGGGTACAGCAACCTGTATTGACATTTGTCTTTGAAAGCTTGAAAGATTTTGCTATAGGCTCTGCTGGCCCTTAAGGTTTGCATTGAAAAATCTGCAATAAATCAAATGGGTTTACCTTGATAGAATAATGTCTGTTTTTCTGTTGCTGCTTTTAATATTCTCTCTTTATGTTGCATTTCTGAGGTTTTGATTATGATGTGTTGTGGTGAGTCTCATTGTTGGTTGAGGTTATTTGGTGTTCAATAAGCGTCTTGTACCTGAAGATTAATTTTTTCTTAGATTTGGGAAATTTTCTTGTATGATTTCAGTGAATAAATTCTTTATACCTTTGGTGCTATCTTCTTTCTTCCACACTTATAATTCTGAGATTTGCTACTTTCTCATTTGTAATTTTGGAGCTGTGTCTTATTATAATGTTTTTTTTCCCCTCAGCCTTGTTCTCAAGGTCAGAAATTCTGTCTTCACAATGTTTGAGTCAACTTCCCCTGCTTTCAAATGTATTTTTTTATATCCTAAATTTCAACTAGATTTCTCTTCACAATTTTCATTTCTCTATCAAAATGTTCCTTCAAATATTGTATTTCCTTATTACCTCAGCCAACTTCTTATTTGTGTTTTCTATATGCTCAGTAAGCTTTATATTCATTAGGGCCACTCTTTGTTTAGTAAATTTTTCTTTAAGCCTGGTGATCCTTGCTTGCATTTAATTAAGAAAATCTTGTTTGAACTGTTTTTTACTCATTTATTTGCTTTTTGACTTCCTTGTGTATGAGTTCCACTATTTCAGGGACCCTGACATTAATTTCTCGGGTCTCAGGCATTTCTGTCAGTGTCTTATTGCCTTTTCTTCCTCCCATGTTTCCGTTGTTGAGGAACTTCACTTTAAAGGTCTAGCTGAGAAGTTTCTTTGAATGAGTATGAGAGTGTGGAGGGGGAGCTGAAATTCCTCTGAGTTCTGTGCTGGGAGCAGGCAGTGAGGGAGGACCTAACCATCTGCTGGCCTCTGAGGTGTCTTCATCACCCTCAGTCTTCTCAGCAAAGTTCTTCCACCTGTTCTGGCTTCCCTGCTCTGAAGGTGGGACTCTTCATCTTCAGAGGTATTCCCCCTACACCCGAGCAGTTCAGAAGATTGGTAGCTTTCCTCTGCTCTCCACAACTGTCTCTTGTGTGCCAGTTTCTTTATAGGCAGTGATTAATAGTGACCCCATAAACTCTGATATGATCTTCTGAGCTTTCCTTTACTCTCAACAGTTAAGTCTTGGGCTCTTGTTTTGAAATGGCTCCTGCTTACATCATGGCCTGTTATTGCTACAGAGGACTGCCTCTGATCTAGACTCCAGGACGCCTTTTCTATGGGGAGCTCACATTGTATTTGTAGTATGCATTACTTGCAGGCCCGGTTTTTGAAGGCTGGGGCTACAAGCTGCTATCAATTCTCTCTTCTCTCTGATCTGCATTTACCTTGGTCTGAGTGAGGCTCCAGGCTTTCTTCTGTCTGTAGGTGCTGGCAGCTCGGGGCTATCCTCAATTGGCTTAGAGCTGCTTCCTGGGTTGCTTTTTTCTCCATTTCTGGTATGTATTTGGGATTTCTGACCTTTCTGTGGCCTCCTATTAGTTGTTGGGACACTCCTTTCTCTCCTAGCTTAGTCAAAGTTTCCATGCTCCCAGTGGGTTCTCTGCCATCTGTGTATTCCAGAGCTCCCAGAGGTCTGCATTTGGCCTGAGGCAGCTTCCTGGGCTACTGTTTACCACCATTTCCGATATTATTTTTAGGATTTCTGGCCTTCCCGTGGCTTCCTTTCGATTGTTGATGATCTCCTCCCTGTCCTAGCTACATCGGATAGATGGTTTTTTTGACTGTATTTTCAACTTTTTAAGTGGGTCCATGAGGACACATTGTACGGTTCTGTTTCTCAGCTGCTATCTTGACTGGAAGTCCTATGTTTACATTCTTAATTTACTTAATAACTTGTTGTTGTGTTTTTTAAGGTAAAAATATGCTAGCCCATGATGGAATCATCACAACTTAAATGGTATGGAAATACTAATTATTTTTCTATATTTATTCTGTTGTCAATCATTGGTATGTCATTTGCTAAATACGACCAAATTTCTTTACTAATTCTCTCTACAGAGAAATTATTTCTCTAAATAAAAGTTCTCTACTTACGCCATTGATGAATTATCTTTATGATTCCTAAGGTGACTTCCTGGCTCATTTAAAAACATCTCTAAAACAAGTGTCTCAAATAATAGTAATTTCATACCTAGAAAATATTATTTTAGAAAAAATATCTATAAACTATATAGAGGTTAACAATTTGGAAAAGCCAAGGTATAAGAAAATACATCCAGTACTGGTTGTGAGTAGAACCCAATTTTGTCTTTCTGTTCGTTCAAAAGGTCCTTCAAGATTTTTTCAATAACTTCAGTCAATTTTTGATTTTATTTTTTTTCATGTACTGTAACTACGACAAGAGATGATTGATAGAATATTCCAGTTAATATTTCAAAAAAAGCAAAAATATTGAAATGCTCTTGCTTCTCTCACCTCTCTATTTCTCTGTGGTCCTGACCCACAGGAATTAGTGTACTGAGAGAGGTAGTATTCTGATTGTGGTGGCCTAGATTTTGAATCCTGAGATGATGGAGCAGGGTGGGACAAAAGTAGGGTGGGATTTTCGACAGAAACTATGGAGGGATGGAAGTTAGAAAGCAGAGGTCAATAGCAATAATTAATGAGTGAACCAATGGAGGAATCTTGTGTTAGTTCTTTACTGAAATTGTTGGGTTAGAGATAACAGATAAGAGCCAATAGAGCATAGTCCAAATGTAAGCCAGACAAACTCTGCTGGTGGTGTGGTGTTCAACTCTTTTGAGGCATCTTGGTGTCTGTTTTAATGCAACATATTATTAAGCTTTGATAAATGACAGGGAGGCTGAGAAGTTCAGTAAAGGATCTGTTCCATAACGGCCTTAACATGTTTATTCACTTCCAATCCTATAGGTCTCTCTTTACACCAGCAAATTATTTCATACAACTCACTGTCTGAACTTGTCTAGCAGCCTGATTTTGAGGGTGAGATGATGTGTTGGAAAGAGCCCTGCCTGGTGGAGTGAATTGAGACAAATAGGAAGTTTGAATTATACTCAGTGTCATGCCACTAATTGGTCATGAAATATTTGGGCTTTGTTTCCTCTTATATAAGATGAGGATTAAGGAGGTACAGATGTATAGTGCGTCTATCACTATGACTCGAAAGCATGAAGACAAATTCTTTGGCCTTGGAACCATAGCTTGTTTAACCTAAGAAAAATAAATACCATACTGGACAATACATTTGCTGAACCTACGAGAAGCCTGAGAGTCAAAATCAACTATAAATAGTCAGATCCTTTCCACAGCTTGTTTGTTAGAGCTACGAGTGTTGAAGACAGTCACCATTTTAATATTTGTGAAAATGGCAGTAAGCAAACTGAAATTGAACAGTTAGATTCTTCAGCCTGTGCAGGTGCAATAGCTTATATATTGGTATTAGGTCAGAGGCCCACTATGTTCCAGGGACTCTGGTAGAACTGGTAATCTCAAGTGACACACACACCGCCTGTAAGAAAACCTTTTGTCCTTTGCCAAAATCACATATGGCTCATTTGCTGAGGTCTGTGGTAAGATTAAGTACCTATTCTGAATGGCTCATCCTGCTGGTCCTGCCAGTGAGGGCAAAAGACATAGGGGCTGCCAGTGAACTTTAAAATGCTCATTTAAAAATAGCTCTTAATTATAAAAGATAATCTTAATTATAGCATACCATAGGCAGGCACATATTTCCGAATAGTTTGACCAATGGGAAAATAAGCGAATAGATGATAAATGCTGGTGGGTTTATTTGCATGCTGTCCCACACCCAAATTATAATAAATACTTCAGTACTACAGTTTTCAGGCAAATTGCAAGCATAAAAAATTAACAGAATTTGTTAATTTCCTTTTCAATTGTACTACAAACAAGAGTATTTCCATGTTTTGAATTTTTGACATACAAGCCTCATTTTAAAAGCAGAAAGACTTTAATATGGCTAAATCTATGTCTATAACAAATAAAGCTTGATTTCATTTTTCCGTATCCAGACAGCTCAGAGTCATACATTAATTATTCAACTATTGCATCTTAAAAGTACTAGTTAAAATACACACTTCTGGCAAGAAAATTTTCAATCCCCAGCACAATTTTATGTGCCCATAAGGAATAAATACTCAGAACTTTCAATGGGTAAACTCAGTCTTTCTGTGTAACAAGATCAAAAGAACTCATGTTGAACATACAAAGGATAGGGAGTTAACTATTAGTGGGATTCAGGTAAGTGATTTCTTAGGCATGTTGGCTATCATGCTGTGGAATAATTGTGAACCCATCAGGAAGGAATTGCAAAACACAACCTATTTATCTTTTCCCCAATGTTTATATAGATTATTTTCTGGCCTGCAGCTTGTGTCAACTCTCTATTTAATCATTAAAAAGAAATGTTATTTTAAGTATTGCCTTCTCAATGGCAATATTTGATGGAAGCCCTATAGAATGGTGACTTTGACCACAGTGAGGCTTCAATATGCTAGTGTGATTTGAGCCTGAGTTAATAGTAATGGAATGCAGAGCTCTGTAGCAATTTTATTTAAAGTTTTTTTAAGTTCATATTACATTTCACTAGTG
Source organism: Ctenodactylus gundi (assembly GCA_004027205.1). Taxonomy (NCBI): domain Eukaryota; kingdom Metazoa; phylum Chordata; class Mammalia; order Rodentia; family Ctenodactylidae; genus Ctenodactylus; species Ctenodactylus gundi. The sequence goes on along the minus strand of PVKB01003481.1, from coordinate 135,122 downwards.
TAACCATCTGTATCCAGCCTCATCAGTGACAGCATAAAATTATTAAACACTGTTTCATAGGAATCAAATGCTTTGGTTTGGTATAATTTTATGATCATGCCTTGTTGTAATATTTTATTACTATCATTTAAATATCAGTAACCATAACAACAAATATTCTTGCCATATCACAGAAACCAAGGTACTGAGTCTCTCAGCATTGTGACAAATTTCTTTCTGCTTCCAGGGCTACACATGATCTATTCTCTTGTCTAAGAATGCCCTTCAAATGTGGGTGTAAAAGCATTTCAGAAAGGTCATTCCTCTTTTTGTCTGGAGGAATAGTACAGTGGTTAGAGCATTTGCCTAGCCAAGAGAACGTTCTGAGTTCAATTCCCCAGCACCATGTAAGCTGGGTGTGGTGGTGCATGCCTGTAATTCTAGCACTTGGAAGGCTGAGGCAGGAGGATTGCTGTGAGTTCTAGGCCAACCTGGGCTACATAGTAAGTTCAGGAGATATCTGAACTACAGAGTGAGAACCTGTCTCAAAAATATGGAAGGATTACCCTTTTTTCCTCTAGTATTCTTGATAACTGTACTTATTTGTTTTTTTCCTAGTATCTCTAATAATTCAAAATTGTATCTGTATTTTTGTTCTTTTCATCTCTTCTAGACTATAAACTACACAAGGGCAGAGATTATATCCACTTTTAGTTTTAAATTTCATTTTAATTATAAATTGACAAACAGTTGTATTTTTCAGGCTAAAAGTAATGTTATAAATTGTGAACATGATACGGAATAATTTAATTAATATATCCATTACTTCCTATATTCACCCATGTATCTTCTTGCCTAACAAAGTAAATAGGGACTATAAAATTTTTGCAAGGAGTGGGGGACTTTAAACACTTTAAAGAAGAAATGAATCAATGTAATATATGCTGAAGACTTCCAGATTCATCTCATTGTCCCATTAGACTCTACCTAAAATATGTGTTATTACATGAATATACCTAAATTCTTGCAGGAAATTTCTCTTTGACAACCCGCAGATATCTCACAGTCAGCCTTAAAACTTACAACTTAAGATCCTGCCTCTCAAATCTCTTTTTCCCTCTCAGAGTCATGCTTGCCATCACCCAACTAGGGACTTTGCAGTCACTGTCCCTCTCCCTCCCTCTAAACTCTAGCACACAGTCCTCTCAGTGTGTCCTTCTAAATGTCTCTTGGCTATGTCCCCACTGACAAGGCCATGGATCAGATACTTAACATCTCTTACTTAGGTTGCTGCTCTTCCTCTCTCTCCTGCCTCCTGAAGGCTACTTCTGTCCTCCTCAACAGGAAAGACTACTCTGTTTACTCTATTTAGAATACACTGAGGACTAGAATTATACAGAAGTAGCTGGAAACTTACCAAGCAAGTTATATTCAAAAATATATGATTTCTTCAAGATTAATTTCCTTTTTGTTTTCCTGACACAAATACAACAGAATAAGTTATTAAAATGCTTTGAGCTTCTGATTGAAATCACGGAATTTTGCCAGCAGGGACAACATAAAGGCTTCTTCTTTATTTTTCTTGGAGCTTCTATCTATGATAAATGATTTGACCATGAATCTTCACATAAATATGGAATATTAAAGTATTATAAAATTCCAGAGCAGTAGCGCTGGACAAAGCCTATCTGCATCTTATGTCTGAGCCTGAGAAAAAGGAAGGATTTTATTTCACATAAGAGTAAGTTAGTTGCAGAATTAGGACTTAGGCCCCATTCTCTATATTCCTTAAATCATGAGTTTCATTAAGGTGTATTATTAGAACATTTCGCAGCTCTCTGTCCTACTCCCCAGAATACTCTGGCACAACTTCTTTTCTTTACTTGATCATTTATTTTTTGCTTCTCTTGTGGCTGAGTGATAATCAGTGAGATTGAGGAGAAAGTCTAATTTTAATAAGGCATTATTTTCCTTGCTATCAATTTTCAAATGAGGTGTCTTGAAATATCAGGGTCTCCTAGTTTGGGAAACATCTTGTATATATCAGTCACTAGGGTTCCAAGTGAATAGGACACTGAGCTGCCAATACTTGTTTTCCACAGACAACTATATTCTTATACTCAATGTTGGCTCAAACTTCCACTGGATTTAAATATGTGTAATTCCTTGTTGTAGATATTTTGAGAACTACAGTATATAAAATGAAAATTAAAAATTAATAGCTTTTCTGTACGCAAAAATAAACTAGCTAAGGAGTAAATCAGAAAAATAGTTCTGTTTACAATAGTTTCCAAAAAATTGAATACTGAAGGAATCAGCTGAATCAAGGAGGTAAAAGACCTCTAAAATTAAAACTTAAGAACACTGAAGAGAGAAATTGAAGAAGCCACTAGCAGATGGAAAGACCTCTCATGATCGTGGATCATCAGAATTAATATTGCTTGTATGTATTTTTTTTTGGGGGGGGGGGTGATACTGGGGATGGGGCCCAGGGCCAGGAGCTACATCTGCAGCCTATTTTGAGACAAGGTCTCACTAAGTCACTCATTGTCCAGGCAGAGCTTAAACTTGAGGTCCTCCTGCTTCAGGCTCCCAGAGTACAAGGAGTACAGGACTGTGTCATTAAAATCGGCCATATTACCAAAAGAAACCTGCAGATTTAATGTGATTCCTGCTAAAGCACTAAGAATGTTCTTCACAGAACTAGAAAAAATAATCCTAAAGCTAACATGAAAACACAAACAACATAAAATAACCGAAGCAATCTTAAGGAAAAAGAAGGCTGAAAACATCACAATACCTAATTTCAAATTATACAGTGGAACTATAGTAACAAAACCGCACAAACATAGCCACATAGACCAGTGGAGTAGAGGACACAGAAACATACCCGTGCAAATACAGCCAACTGATTCTTGACAAAGACGCCAAAAGCATGCACTGGAAAAAGACAGCTGACAGCTTCCTTAACCAGGGGTACTGGAGAAACTGAATATCCACTTGTATAAGATTGAAACTAGGTCCTTGTCTTTGACGTTGTACGAAATCAGTAAAAAATGGATCAGAGACCTGGATGTAAGACCTGAAACTTTGAAACTGCAAGAAGATAACATAGGGGAGACACTTGGAGCCACAAGCCTGGGCAAAGTAAGTCGCCAGCAGAGGGAATAATAGCAAGCATCAGATTAAAAATTTCTCTGCCGTCAGGGGGACAACCAACAGCGTGAAAAGACAGCCTACAGAGTGAGAGAAAAACCTTCGCCGTGTACTCGTCCCACAAAGAATATCTAGAATATAGAGAAGTTAAAAAAAAACCTAACATCAAAAATGTCAAGTTGGTCCAATCAATAAATTGCCAAATGAATTGAATAGGTACTTCTCAAAAGAAGCAGTAAAAATAGCCACGAAGAATATGAAAAAACCCATCATCTTTAGCCAATAGGGAAATGCAAATCCAAATTACAGTGAGACTTCATTTCACCATAGTCAGAAAGGTTATTATCAAGAATACAAAAATCAAGAAATATTGGAGAAAAAGTAATTCTTCTACATTGCTGGTGGGAATGTACATTAGTGTAGGCCCTATTGATATCAGTATGGAGGTTTCTCAATAAGCTAATAATAGAATTACCATATGACTCACTCTTTAGTATATATTGGAAGGAATTCAGATCAGCATACTATAGGGACATCTGTGTACCTGTGTTTATTGCAGCATAATTCTTAACAGTGAATTGGACCCAGCCTTGGTGTCCATTAAAAGATGAATGGATAAAGAAAATGTGGTGTATACATGTAATTGAGTATTATTCAGCTATAAAGAAGAACAAATTATGTCACTTGCAGGAAAATGGATGTAACTAGAGATCCTGTGTTAAAAGAAATAAGGCAGAATCAGAAAGACAAGTGTCACATGTTTCTCTAATATGTGAAATCTAAGACAGAAGACATGAAAATAGAAAGGAGACCATTATGAAGCTAGAGGGAGGGCAGAAGAGAGGCAAGACTGATCATTATTGAAGAGGAAGCGAATAAGGGGAGACAGAGGTGTGTGATAATGGGTGGATGGATACTTTCAAAATGAATGTATAAAAATACCACATTGAATTCAATATTTTGTAAATTTAGACACTAATAAAAGTATTTAAAAATAAAACACAAAATAAAAATTTAAGCAATGCTTTGAGAACTACTGTGCCTCAATAATACATTTGCTAATTGCTCCCCAATTTGAATATCCCAATTAAACAACATTTCTGTGGTTGCTCATGTGCATTTATTTTTACTCTTATTTTTCTCATTAAAATCATATAAAGACAAAAAAACCCGGGCCTGCTTGTGTGGGTTTAGTAATTTGCATAAAGATTGTATTAATGGTAACTACTTAGGGGACTGGTAGTGCCTATAGAGTTTTGCTGTGTGTTAATGTGAGCAGATCAGGTACACATAAATGGTCTTGTCTTCCCTCTTAGGCCTGGCTTGGCAGAAAGTGTATTGTCATTAGGAATTTAGTTTTCCTTTCTAGCCTGTTTGACATCTAAATCTTTATTCTTTGAAGTGACTGTGGCTGAACAAGTTGGAATATATGATTTCTAAGGATCTGACATTATATCAGGGTAGTGAAACAATGTGTAAAAGTCCAGGAAAGAGATAATTGATATTCAAAACTAATGATACACAGTATAGTGAAGGATTTCAGGGGGTAATCTTTCAATTTCTGGCAGGGAGAGTGATGATGGGAGAAAGGTAGGGGCTTTGAAGCAGAGATGAATTTTATGTAACTTCACTGTTTTTCTTCGTCTCCCACAGATGGCTGGCATAGTTTTGATGCTTCTTGGCTGACAAAAGGCAAGACAGTCTTTAATCTTGATGGCACGGGGCAAGGATTCAAAATATAGGCTTGGGATGTGAAGGTGATTTGGCTGTGATATCTGTCACCCATTGACCACCGATGTTGATTTGGCTAATCTGGCTGGCTAGGCAGTTGTCCTCTTTCTTCCTCACTGCTTCATGTGAGGAGGACCATTCTTTGGTCAAGGGTTTATGAGTAGCTGTGCTGCCCTGCTAGAATGTTTGAAATACAGGCGCCAAATCGCCCTTCTTATTTTCCCTCCACCTCCTAGCTGTGTTCTTTACAGGAAGGACCTTGCTTCTCTTCCTGTAGATACTGGCCTTGCTCCTTAAAGTTTAGACCCTAGTTCAGAGCATCAGCATTAAGTGCAACTCGTAAGAACTCTAGACTCTTAGGACCCATGGTAAGCTTGCTGAAATAGAATCTGGATTCTAATAGGATGCTAGATAATCCATGCCCATTGAAGTGCGAGAAGCACTGCCTCAGCTCACATGTTCAAACTTCATCCCCACTGACAGGAGAGGCAACAGCTGCCCTGTGGCCACCCTTCAATAACCTCTGAGGCCTAGTTTTTTACATTTAGCTTGTCCTCTCTTCAGTATTGAAGCTTTCAGGTCTCAGCAACATATAAGGCTCTGTGCAAAGCCATCTCTGCCCACTTTCCTATCTGACACCTTCCAGCACCTTCCATACACTGCTGCGTTTTCTGGTTTTAGTTTCACAGGCAAGGGGGAGGTGTGGGATTTTATATTGGAAAGATTTCTGAGGAGACAAATAATTGCCTCTGGAAAGAGTCCTCTTTTCTCTTCCAAAAATTCATATTTGCTGGTTTAAATAGATACGATTGAATTTTTTGGCTAGAACTTTGCAATATTCCACTGAGCAGTAATTATTCATTTGGTGTTGCTGGAGTTTACCAAGAGAAGAGACCTAAATCTCAGAGAGTGAATCCATCTGGTACATTTGTTGAGGCTCTCTCTGCGGCCACTGACATTGAAATGTTAATGCTAGATTTTTATCTGCTGGTACCATTTAGATATTGATATAATGTGAGCTAGGGCTCTAGGTCACTGAACCCAAGGCCAGATTCCATTCCCTTACATGGCACTGGATGCCCATTCAGTGGATTGATGACCTTCTTGGCAGAGCACAATGGTAAGATAGACTCTGTGTTCCAGCCCTGTCACCTAATTGCCAGAGCCTGAATGATCAAGTATAGCTGATAAAGATCAACAGCTAGAGGACCCAGTACCTTAGGCATCAAGAACTAAGATTAAAAGATAGTAGATGTCCCTCTGCTCACTTCCAGTAAATGACTTACTTCTAAGTTAGTCAAAAATCTCCAGTACTTAATACCTCTGGAAAGCGTCCCCAAGAGAGGCTCACTAATTTCAAGTTTTCCTTTTTTGCATTATGATGCAGCCAAGATATACTCCAGCAGCCGGCTATCCAGCTTTGCTGGGGCTCTGGTGTCCCACCTATCCTTCTCTAGGTATTTCCTGGGGTACTGAACTCTGTCTCGTGACCTATCTGCCACCTAGATGCCAATCCAAATAAAACTTTTTGGAAATATAGTGCTCCCACCTGCCTAATGGTTGGTATCACCACTGCTCTAGGTCTTTCCTAACCAGATAGATTGCCATCTGAAATAACCAGCTTACATTTGTCATGATTATTGTTTTTGTTTTTGTTTGGATGACCAGTAAACCCTTAAGGAGAAGTTGAGGCTCTCAGATTTCTAAATATGCTTCATCTGTACTCATGCTCTGCTCTCCTTAAATGGAAATCTTGGGAATACCCACTATTCATATGCAAATTTTGCTGTAAAGTGTAATAGCCTACTTTATCTCATAGTCCAATTGCATATCATAGGAAGCTGTGGATGTGTCACTGTTCAATTGTGGTTGAGCCCAAAATTCCTATCTCTCTTTCCAAGAAGTATTAACCAGAGAGGTCATAAAGGATTTGCCAGTCTCCTATGAAATAAAATACTATGAGATACTGTTCAAAACTGTTCAAAATTATTAGCAAAGCTTGGCTTTTAGTTTTTTAAAATATTTTTTCTTTTTCCCTAGTAGTCCAGTGTGAAAAAAATTCTCCAGAGCAAATTGTATTTAAGAGGAATTTAGAGCTGCCATATGTCATCTGTACATGGTCAAGGAGAAGACACAAAAGGATTCCCACCTTTTTCTTAAAAAAAATCTCTTAGGGAAGGTTATTGATTATTTTTCAAGTAAGCTTGCACCTTCATCAAAGGATATTGTGTTCACTAAAGAGGCACTGTCATGTATCTTTTAAAAATAGTTTTATTCTTTTAGTTTTCTTAATATTCATGGTGTGCAGGTACTTCTTTAAAGCTCCAAAGTGATTTTTCTTTCTTTATCTGTAAGATTTATCCTTGCCCTTCTGGCAAGTGGATTTGAATTGCTTCTGTTTCTGTCAGGTGGCAGCTGGATTTACTTAAAGGTATTTTAGTAGGTCAGACACAATACTACTTACGCAAATCATTGTTGAATGCTGTCAACCTGTTATCCCACCCCACCACACTTCACTTTCTGTGCCTACATCACATTGCTTTCCATATGTAATTGGAGATGTCTTTTTTTTTTTTCTGAACTCCAAGCTTTTGGGTACAAGACAGTGGACTTTTTGGTGACATTTAAAGTGAAGAGGAATTTGATCCATGAGGAAATCAGCTTTCCATTTTATATAGGTTATCCACAGCAAAACTAATTTTAAACTTTATAATGACATGCATTTTGCTTACACCCTCAAACCTATTCATGGGAGTATAGAAATGTTGTAGCATTACTGTCCTGAGAGTGTACACTGTTAGTGTTTGGACCTTCCTTTGGTGGAGCTCCCCCACTTTATATTTATGGATGAAGATAGGATTTGTTTCTTTTTACTCCATATTTATTTAAACACAGTGAGCATCACTGAGCCACTAGTTAAGAACAGTTGGCTATGTTCTCCTGCTACATTTCTGATTTCTCAATGGCCAGTTGGGAGATAGAATCCCACCTAGAGAAGAGTTTTCTTCAGGCTCAAAACCCACGGAGAGCCAAGAATCACACGTTATACTTCTGTTTCGTAGTTGGAAAACTTCCATGGACTTCTCAAATACTATGGCACACTAAAGTAGTATTTTGAGAAGAGAAGTGAGGTTTTTCTCTTCATTTTTAAACTTTAGCTCATATAGGGATATGTAAGTCCTGATATTGGTCATTTACCTTATCATGTAGAGTAGTAGGCATCTGTTTGTTGGTACATATTACTTTATAAATCAGAAGATGTTTTGTAGTGCCTTCTAAAGTTTGCTTACCAAGCCTTTATTAGATACCGCCCCCCCCCATCTCAGTGTTGTGCCAATGCTGGAATGTACAGATGAGAAAGACACTGTCCCTGTTGTTTTCTAGGGGCCAAAGATGGTAGATAAAATATATAGATGGCTAGCTGCATGAGATCTGGAAGGCATGAAAGCCTGCTGCTCCATATGAAAACTTATTAAACTTCAAGCCCTTCATGACACGACAGACAGTATTAGTAACCTATCTAAAAGATATATCCTTCTTCTTGAAACAACAATTCTTAAATTCATATGGAACCAAAAGAGACCAAGAATAGCCAAAGTAATCCTGAGCAACAAGACCAAAGCAAGAGGCATTACAGTTCCAGACATCAGGCTATACTATAAAGCCATAGTTGTAAAAACAATTTGGTACTGGCATAAAAATAGACAGACAGACCAGTGGAACAGAATTGAGGATGCAGAAACAAACCCAAATACCCTTAATTACTTAATCTTCGACAAAGGTGCCAAATGCATACAATGGAAAAAGGACAGCCGGTTCAACAAGTGGTGCTGGGAAAACTGGAATGAATCTAGTCACACACCTGTCACTGTGCACCAAAATCAAATCAAAGTGGATCAAAGACCTAGACATTAAAAATGAAACACTAAACCTTCTAGAAGACAAATTAGGCAAATATCTAAAAGACATAGCTGTAGGCAAAGACTTCCTTGACAAGACACCAAGAACAAAAGAAATTATCCCCATTATCAACAAATGGGATCTTGTCAAATTAAAAAGTTTCAGCACAGCAAAGGAAACTGTCAGCATTGTAAATAGAGAACCAACAGACTGGGAAAAAATATTCACCACCAACATCTCAGATAAGAAACTCATAACTAGAATACACAGGGAGCTGAAGAAAATTAAGCCTACCAAAATAAAGGATCCTATTGAAAAATGGGCAAATGAAATGAAGAGGCAGTTCCCTCAGGAAGAAGTACGAAGGGCCAATAGATACATGAAAAGATGCTCAACATCTCTAGCCATAAGAGAGATGCAAATCAAAACAACGCTAAGATACCATCTCACTCCAGAGAGAATGGCCTATATCAACAAGTCAAATAGTAATCAGTGCTGGCGAGGCTGTGGGGAGAAGGGAACCCTCCTGCACTGCTGGTGGGAATGTAAATTTGTACAACCACTCTGGAAAACAGTATGGAGATCTCTCAAAAGACTGGAAATAAATATCCCCTTCGATCCAGCGACACCCCTCCTGGGAATATATCCCAAAGAGGCCAAAACAACACACAACAGAGATACATGTATACTCATGTTCATAGAAGCACAACTAACAATAGCTAGAACATGGAAGTCACCAAAATACCCATCAACAGACCAATGGATACACAAACTGTGGTGTTTACACACAATGGAACACCATGTATCTATAAAGTCCAACAGCGTGGAGGCTTTTGCAGGCAAATGGAAGAAGCTTGAGAACATCATGCTTAGTGAAGTGAGTCAGAAGCAGAAGGTGAAACATCGAATGGTCTCTCTGATACGAGAGTCCCAGATCACAACTCTTATGGAACTTAAAACGAAAAACAAAGTGAAAGAGGGGGTAGGGTGGTGGAGGAGGGAGGGAGGAGTGGGTAGGGGGAAGGACAAAAGGAGAGTGGAAAAGTCCTTGTCACCTTGACAAGACATGTAGGTGCACAGAATGCTCAGCTTCATTGTAAACCTTAAAGCTTTCACTTATGCATATCAATAAAATGGGGAAAAAAGAAAAAAAAGATATATCCTTCTTACTTGTTAGTTTGCTGATTTTCATTTGGTAAGGGGTTGAATGTTTAGGTTTTTTTTTGTTTTGTTTTGTTTTAGATACGGCCTTGCTCTATAGTCTGGGCTGGTGTTCTGAACTCAGTATGTAGCCCAGAAGGCAATCTTCTGGCCTCAGCCTCCCAAATGCTGGGATTGTAGCTGTGCACCACCAGGTCCAGCTTATATGGTGCTGGGGAATCAAAAGCAGGGTCTTGTGCTTGCTAGGCAAGCACTTTAATGGCTGAACCATGCACATAGCTCTTGTTGAATGTTTTGATACTTGCATCATGTGCTAGACATTTTTAGTGTTTACGAACATCTGATTCTCTCCTCCCGGGAACAGGAAAGACTAACTTCCAAGCTCTCTGTAGTAAGTGGAGTCATGTGCTTAGGTCTGTCCAATGAGATATGAAGGCTAATTTTGTGGGAATGAGAAGTAAAGTATTGTGGCAAGCCACTGAAGTTGTGAGGTTAACTTGTCAGCTAATCTACAGCTAAATGCATCTGTACAGGTAGAAGATATTGCCTTTCTTGCAGGAGTGTATAGATGAGACTTTATGGGTTTTATTTCTAGCTCTGTTATTTATCAACTCATGTTATCTTTTGTTGAGTTAATCTTCTTGTCTTTTGGTTTCCTCATATGTATCAGAGTTAATAGTACCTCCTCTTTCATAGAATCAGAGTGAATACTGAAGAAATTAACACAAACTTAGAGTAGAACCTGACAGGTAGCAGTTGCTGTGCTGATAGGGAGGGAGAGTAACTAGTCTGGGGTCTGGCTCTCAGATTGCTTTAATACCTATGTCAGTATAGGAGGGAATTCTGGAGCCATGTGAAATCTTCGCTCATTGTGGGCATTTAATATGAGGTAACTATTATTTGGTGATTGTGCATTTGTCCTTAATTCTAAATACACAGGCTTCATCTATAACTTCTCTTAGAATGGTGCAAGCATTTCTTTCTAGCACTTCCTTAACAACATGAAAGGTGCTTAAGGTTTCTGAATACAAAGTAAAGAACACTCTGAAATGACAGTGAAACCTTAATTAGGGAAAGCACTAATCAAAAGAAGTGCTACACATAATTTGAAGACAAGCCACAGAGAAGCTACACACATAAGAATTAGCAATCTATTATGAAGATTTGATTGTATGTAGCATTTAGAGGTCTTCATCACTATATTCCATGTTCTTAATTTCAGGCGAAGAAACTTCAGCCTAGAAGGGCAAGGGACTGGTTTAGGATAAGAGTCATTTAATGAGATAAGCTGAACCAGAGTTTAAGTTTCTTGATTTTGACATTTCAGTGCTTCTTTATTTGTATTTTCACTTTATATCTGTGCAACTATATAGTATTGCCTTCCAGTATTAGAAAAAAATAGTTATTTGGTTCTTTTTTAGCACTCTCACAAGCTTAGTGGAAACTCAGTCAAAGAGATGTGGTTTGAGGAGAGCAAGGGAATCGAGATGTGCAGTGTCAGGGGAAAAAAGCCAGATCTGATCTTCTTACATCTGGGTCACTTAGAAAACAATCCTGAACAATCAAAATTCTGGACTTTATGAGAAAATCAATTTAAGTCTACTCGTATACCCTGTCCTTTGTACAGACTCTCATCTATTTTGTTAGTCTGATTAGCTCATGTCTTTGAAGTAATCGAAAGTGGTTTGATTTTTCTTTGTCTATTCATTGTCTATTCAAGATATCCTGTCTGTTCCAGAATTTGGATGGGCTTCCCAGAGTCACCGTGGACTTTGCTTCTTAGGGAGAGGGGCAGAATGAAAGATGCCTGCCATTGTGTTTCCTTTGTGTGAGTTTCCTTGGACAAACAGAGGGGTGAAGTTTCTGTTGGGCAGCTAGTCTCCCCATTTTGGATTCTACTGAGGCAGGTAGTTGAACCTGTTGAGGAAGTTTGGATTTTCTCTATCTCGGGAAATTACTGATAACATTGGAGCCAGAATGAGATGAATAAAATGGAAAAGAAAAGTCATAGGAGTTATGCTAAGGTTCAGATTTCCAGCCCCACCTAATTCTTTGCCAGTTCTCCTTTCAGCTGCTACTTGCTTCCAGGAAGCAGAAAACAATAGGCTATGGGTTGAATGTAAGTCTAAACACCAGGCAATTAAAGGTAGGGAAAGTAAAACATAGCTACATTAAGAATCCAAGTCCATCTGATCCTATTAGGAGGCATAGTCTGTGCACCTCGTACTTTACAAAATGGCTCAGGGTCTGAAGTCAAACTTGGAAATTCAAACATTTTGGTAACTATTCTGTTGTTCAGTTTCTAGTGGGCCTTTTTGGAGTTAATGTCTTCTGAGAGAGTACAAATATTTTACAATGAAGTGAAAGAAAAACATATTAAGTCTAGCTGGATTGGGTCCAAATCATTAGAGTTAGAAAAATTTGAGATCTTTGGAGAAAAGTCCAGGCATTGGACAGATGGGCTTTATGAAAAAGATTTGGTCATTCAAGCTAGGCCCAGTGATACAGGTCTGTAATCACAGCACTCTGGGAGGCTGAAGCAAGAAAATCACAAGTCAGAGCCCAACGTGGGCAACATAGTGACTTTGTGAGAGCCTTTCTCATAATCAAAAATAAAAATAGTTTACAGATGTAGTTTAGTGGGAAGGTCCTGGGCTTGATACTCAAGACCACAAAAAAGACTTGATTGTTTAATTTTTACTTCAGGAGAATTTAAGTGAAGTGTTTGCTCTGGTAACACTAACCCACTTCCCAGAGTAGGTATCATATTATTTATAATTATTATATTATAATTTTATTCATTTATCTGAAATTGCCTTATCTGAAATAGTGTATATAGACAATTTCTATATATAGCAACTGTCACTTGCATGCCATGTTTATATATGACAGCCCCTTTTCATATCTTTCTTTCTAGTACTTATTCCTTAGTAAGTGAACTTTATTGAAAGTCAACTTCATGCCTGACAATACCACCAGCACCATTGACACAGTGGTGACTGAGGCAGTGTTCCACTTCTTTATTGTTGTAAAATAAGCTACCCTCAAAACTGTCTTAATACAATAACCAGTTTACTGTGTCTCACAATTCAGGAATCCAAGCAGGTCTCATTTGGGTGATTCTTTTAATCAATATAGAGCACTCAGCAGTGTCCAGCTGGTATGTGGGCTTACCTCGATGACCTGCACACCTTCACTTATACATCTCATGGCTTGGAGGGGATGTCTGGAAAGCTAGCTTCAGCTATCCTTGATAACCAGATCCCCTATGCATAACATCATCAGGATGCCAGTCTCCAGGTGGTTAGACTTATTATTTTAAATATATTTGAAATTGACATTTAAGTTATAATGAATTGATATTTATAATTGTAATAATTTATATTTAAATTGAATTATTGATACTTTGTGGGATACAGTGTGACATTTCAATGTATGCTTACAATGTATAATGATCAGATCAGGGTAAGTGGCGTATCTATTACTTCAGACATTTATCATGTCTTTATATTGGGAATATTTAAAAGAGTGGTTGGTCTTCTATATATGGCAGCTCAGGGCTCCAAGCACTAGTGTTGCAGTGACCCAGATCGACTTCATGGCCTTATATGGCCCATTCTCTGAAGTCCCAGGATGTTACTTCCATTTTATTCTTCTAGGAAAACAAGTCGCTGGGGCCAACCCAGATTCAAGGGGGTGCAATTATATTGTACCTCTCAATAAAAGGAACAGTGAAGTCACAGTGGACAGCTTTAACATATCACAAATAGCCAAAAGCTGTTATCCTTGAGGATATTATATACCTAAGGAACAAGAAGCGGACTGGTCAAAAGATAATTCAGAGGCCCATGCTTCCTTGATAAGTTACTAGAAAGCCTATTAAGTAGTCATAACCTTTTATAACTAAGTAAAAGAGGGGCTGGTATTATTTCCTTGCATTTTCCTAATAGGTTCCACTGACACCCCCTACCTCCTGCTCAGCATTTAGTGTTACACCAGAAAACAATCAACTCTGTTGGCAAACACACACACACACACACACACACACACACACACACTCACAGAGAGAGAGAGAGAGAGAGAGAGAGAGAGAGAGAAAGAGCGAGAGCACGCAGTCTACTGTTTGCACATGGCTGCTTCTTTTATTCTGGTTGGTTCAAATCTAATTGTCTGACTGAACTGAAGCATTGCTAAGTGATTACTAATTGTTTAGGCTGGTTCAGTCAGAACTAGCAACTGGCACTGCTGTTCAGTCTGCCAGCACTGTTCTCTGTTTTCTTTGTCCAGCCTTTCAATTCCTACTTACTCTTTTGAACTCTGTGAAGAGCCTCTTCTTACTGGGAAACTTTTCTTGACTCCCTTCATCCTCTGGATTCCTTAGTTATTTCTCCTCTCAGCTTTTCTCCCAACATTTCTACACTTTGGCATTTTATTGTAATCCTTGATTTACTTGCATTTCCAGCTGCTTCCCCCAGAGGTACAGTGTTAATTCAACAGACAGGTCTGGAATGTAAACATTAGCTATATACCAGGTCTTCTCCAAGGGAACTACAGATGCTAGAATGATCCAAACTAATACAGTCACTCTCAACATGGTATATCATTCAGTCTGGTGGCAAAGGTAGATACTGTATTATTGCTAATTCATTGAGTGTTCAAGACAATGCCTGACAGAAGTCACACAGGTAATGATAGGGACTCCGTCACATCCCCTCTTACTGCCATCATATCTGGCTAATCGTAGCATCTCAATACATGTTTAAATATATGATTGAGTGTTGGAGGTACATTCATGGAACATATGCATAGCTATGTCAGCAAAATGTCATTTCTTTTCCTGTTAGAGTCTCTATAAGATTTTTCTCCATTTTTATTAATGTATATATACACATGATACATAATCTTTAGAATGAACTTGAGTATTTTGGGCAAATAGATATCAAATCAACTTTATATTCCCTTCCCATTTTTGCCCTCCCACACCCTCCCCATCCCCTCAACTTCCGCTATCATATCTATTTGGTTCTATAGAATGCCTGTGTTGTGGGTTTCCCAAATCAGAGAAACCATGCGATATTTAATATATTTAATCTTCTGGGTCTGACTCACTTCACCACTCAAATCACCACTCTTTAGCTCAGCTTCCCACCCCTACAATGGGATGCACTGTGCCTCTTCTCTGGGTCTAGCAGAGCTTTATTGTGACAATTTGCCAAAAGTTCTTTTTTCTGTGTCTTAGTATATCTTTGTTGAGATTCTCTAACATGGCCTAATCTCCAGTCAACATAAGAAAAGAACTATAACAATGAAATTCATAAGTCTAGAAAGTGTGAGAAGGAAAAAAAAGAGAAGTTAAATTTCAAATTCTTTAGCTGCGTACTGAAAAGTAAACATTTGTACATTCAAAAGACATTCAGGTTATCATTATATCAAACAGGTTTTTTTAGGATAAACTTACACCAAAGATAAAATAAGTGAATTGCAACATTAAATGAACTTAAGTCTATATCACAAAAGTATATTACATTTAAAGCAATAGATATAATGGCATAATTAGTTACTTCAGAATTTTTAAAAATAAATTATTTACTCACATTTCACTAATTACTAAACTTTTGTCAGATTTGGTTTATCATTTTATCTACCTATCCATCCATAAATTCTTGCATACATATTTTTAAAGATTTTATACCAATTACCCATGTTGAATATAATTATTATGATTAGAAATGATAACTCAGGTGACAAGAGATAGAAACATCTGAACCCATGAGTTAAAAACAATTTTCCTCTTTTAAATTGATTTCTGTCAGATATCATGTTATAGTGACAGGAAGATCACTGACACAATGAGGAAGACCGAGGAGGCTGAGAGAAGCAGAAGAGAAGACAGCGAAATGGAATGTTAGAGAATCCCAAATGAAATGTGAGGGAGTTCCAGTAAGGAGATTTTTGGAAGGGTAGATGATGGGACGTTGGATTCAGAGAAGTTTGAAGAGTTCTGGGTGCATTTCATTTACAGCATTAGAAGAACAACAATATCGGGATCTATGCGTGTTTTTTTTTTTAATCAGTGCATAGGAGAGCAGGAGCACCTTTTCTTTGATCTAGACCCTCAAACTTCCATAGGCATTAGAATCCACAATGCTGGACCTCACTTGTACAAGGCATATTTCAATAAGTAGGACCAGGCACTTCAGCAAGCATTACCAATGATTGTGGTGCTGGTGGTCCCAAAAGAAACACTGGAATCTTTTTTCCGAATAAAGTAGCCCAAGGTTGTATTTGTAGTTTGGTAGCCTTGTCACATTTTTGTAATGAGCCAAAAATCACCACATCACAAAATCAGAGAGGTGAAGAAGAGACCTTTAGAGAGATAATTTGCCAGTTCTACCAAAGGAGGTACTATTGGCATTTGGGTGTGGTCATTCTTTTTTGTTAAGAGACTGGATATCCTGTGAAATGCAATATATAGACCATCCTTAGTTCTCCTCAAGTCTACTCTAGTGGCATCATAAGTCATTATAAGGAGCAACTAAAACTCCACTCACATTTATTTCCTCATGTTTTCTAAGGAAATAGCTTCATCCCTACTGAGAACCACTGGCAATGTAGTCTATTCATTTTGTGTGGAGGAAAAAGAGCACAGTAAGGGTTGCTCAAAGGGCTACAGTGGGCTTTTCTTATATTAATATACTCGAGTCAAATTTCCATCCTCCACGTTTCTTGAACTGAATATAGGAATCTAAATGTAGGCTTTGTTCTCCTGTTGGGTAGCCAGCTTTGTTAGAAAGGGCAGAAATCATCCTACTAAGTGCCTATCATCTTTGACAGCATCGAGTGCTTTGCTGACTGTACAACAGGTACTGCCCTTTCAGGTACTAGACTGAATTGAACCATAAAATCATCTTCATGTCACTCCTTGAAGATAAACAGAGTTCAGAACTCTTTGTAAACAGCAAATCTTAATTTAAGAGTGACTCAATTGTTTATTTAGACTTTGAGGAGAAACATTAGCTCATTAGCATATTCTTGGTATATCAAGAACATTGTTCTGGACTCTGATTCTCACTGGATTGTACATGCCAGGAGGGCAGGAAAATTTGCCTTTGTTCATTGCTTATCTTGAGCTCCTAGAATGCTGCTTGGTACATAGACACTCAATAAATATTTATGGATGAGGGAATGACTCATAAGTGAAAGGTTGTTTGCATTCGTTAGATGAGGGTAAAAGAAGCAAAGGTTTGCAAAGATTTTATCCCCTTGGATAGAAGTAACACATAAATATGAATTTGAAGAGAATTCCCTATATTTGCAAGAACATTTCTTTCTAAGACTCAAAGGCTTTTGTCATCTATTAAGAAAATAATACATAAATGTGCTACTTTTGAGCCTACAGTGCTAGAAGCTGACAGCTGAACTAAATGACTGTAGAGTGGCTACTGGTTCTTTTCCTCAGTGCACTATCAAGCACTCCCTCTGTTCTATTTAGCCCTGTCAATAGTGTCATGGAGTGACCGCTAATGGCCTGTAATGAAAGCCACAGCTGGCAGAGAGCTAGGCAGCCAAGTGTAGTCCTCAGCGTACAGAGGCCAAATAAAAGAGGATGAAATAACACAGGAAAATAATGGTTGGCTTTAAACTTCAATGAACCACACAAAGGTGACCTGTAGGTGTGAAAAGGCCTTCAGGGTTTCACTTAATAAAAAGATCAACAGTGTCCAACAGGTTAATGTTGTTGTTACTAAGGGCTAGTGTAACCCCAAGCCACTTTATTGAAGACTGGTGCCCAGAGTGCAGGAAGCAGGGGTCCATGACTGTACATGTCTTATTTATTTGTACATCATAGTTTTCAAGGCAACTAGAGAAACCAGAGCTCACTCAGAAAATGATTAGGCTATGGAAGGCTTTGCAACTCATTTGTGTAGGGGACAATGTAAATAAGTGGAAGTCATTCACTTGGGTAAAAGAGGAGTCTGGACACGATTATAACAACCTGTAAAGTTTTGAAGGGCAAGCACTGTGGTAAGGAACTTGGTTCTGTACATCCCTTGAAAACAGGAGGGCCTTGGATCAAAATGCCTATAGAACAGATTATTGGCTCAACATGAGAGAAAACTTTCTAATAATTCTATACTATCCACCAGTATGATGATGGATAGTGAGTTCCTTGTCCTTAGAAAAGTTAAAGTAGCGGTTGATTGACCACTTGTCAGGGAAGTTGTAGAAGAGATTTAAACAACTCATGTGGAATTTCATGACTTCTAGAGTCCTGCTCAAGCCTGAACAAAAGTTTTTCAGTTTGGATTTTTAAGGTGATAAATAAATCAGATTCAATATATGTATAATATAACTGTTACTAAGATGGAATTGAGTCACCATTTAGAGCATAGATAGCCATCATATTTAATAGATCTTAAATACTTTTATTACAGTTTTTACATGAGCATATACTAATGTGCACTAAGGAGGGATTCCACTGCCAGAACGCCCCATATACTTCCCTGTTCACCTTCTTCCCAACTGGCATTCTCAGAATTGTAAATATGCTGGTCAACTTGGGATTAATTTGCAGCAGGGTGGGGAGAGAGCAAATGTAGGTGCCTGTGATTTGAATAGCGCTGCTCTCAGGGTTAAAGCTGAGAGCTTTACCTTAATTTCTGACATGCCTTGCTGGTTGAGGTCGAAACATTCTTTCTGGTGTTCTGGTCCTTGAGCATCTTGCACTGCTCCTTCATCATTTTCACTATTCACAGTTGCTGAAATGTATTATTTTGCTATGCTCTTTTTGGGGGGGTAAAGTAAGACTCATGTGATAAAAGTGAAAACCAAACACACAGTATCCATAAAATGTAATCCCCTCTCTCCTAGCTGAACCTGTGTTCCCTGTGTCCACTTTCAGAAACAACTGCTATGACCACCTTCTTATGGATTCTTCCAGAGTGCTCTGTGTACACATGAGCATAAATGTAGATATATACATGGTTTTGGGGCCTCCCATCTGGCTCTGCCGGCTAGTTCATGTGTTCTTTTGCTTATCCTCAGCTTCTACAATAACTCAGTTATCTGAAGCCAACCCTTCCTGCTACTCTGTGCTGGCTTTACCATTTTCTACTTCTCACCTGCCTTCAATCTGCCACCCTTGCCTGGTAAGACTGTAATTTAGGGCAGGAAGAAGTAGAATTCACTAGTTAGGGAGAGAAAAACATTTCTAGTTTCTATTTTCATTCTTTATTTTTGATCCCTGCCACTGGCTCACTTCATTCCACAAGCAAGCCATTTGCATTTTTCTTCACAACAACATCTTTCTCCTCAGAATGTGTGGCAACTGATGTTTTAAGATTCTCAGAAAAAGTTGTAATGATAAATCTTTCCATTCTAAGAATCTAAAAATTGAAACAAGACCAAAACTTAAAGTAGTATTATAAAAGAAGTTAAAATAGTTTACAAACTCAGAAATGCTACTTTGGTGATTTACGCTCTGTAAGTTGAGAGTTCGTTTAGGATATATTTGCCAAGTTCACCTAATGCATGACCACAGAATACGATGTGTTGAGGTATTTAGAAAATCAGTGTAGTGTCTAGGAATGTGATACGGGAGAGTATGATCAGCTGCTATAGACTTAATATCCTTGGCTTCATCTCTACTGAGTGATTGTCTAGTCTCTGCTTTGCATATCTCCATTGACAGTATGCTCATTACTTCTCACACTAGCTTATTCCATCTTTAGGCAAATCTGTTAGAAAGCGTTCCTTCTGGCGGTATTAAAGAAGGCACTATTAATTGGTTTTTCTAATACTTGCCCCTCAGTTAAAGACTCCTTTGCCAGTTTGAAAAACATTCATATAATTAAAAGAAGTTCTCATGTACTACCATGCTCTCTCTTGTATGTAATAAGCATTTCATGTTCCTTCAGCTGTTACCGAGTGAGATTATTTCCCACCCACACATCCTCATGAAGGCATGAAAAGCTTCCTATGGGGTAAAATGTGTCAGTTTTTACTTTTGTGTCTTTTTTTCAGATAAGTTGAATGAGATATAAGAAAAAGACCTCAAATTAAAAGCAACTTGAACAGGAATCAAATGTGAAAACATTTGAGAATAAGATAATGAAGGGTTTGGTAAAAAAAAATTTCAGAAACTGAAGCCATTACTCAGGCTTACAGTGATACCCAGGATTGTGGACATTAGGAAACTGAAGATAAATCCCACCATAATTTTCAGAATGAAAAAAAATGTTTGGGAACCAAGGACTCTGAGGTAGGAAAGCCCTTTAGATATTAGATTTTCCAAGTCCATCATTTTACACATGGGGAGACTGAGGTTTGAAGAGGCAAGAATTCAACATGTCACAGCTGGCAAATGACAGAGGAAAAAAATGAATACACATTTTTTGATTCCCAATTCAGTGCTTTTCTACCTGTTTCTTTAACTTGGGACATACAGTAGAGCCAGCAAAAAAGGCTATCCTTTCATGACTTTTTCTCTAGTCCTTGTCACCAAATTGTATTTTACTGTGACATGTATTTGAAAAGGAAATGTAAAGAATTATGCAAGAGAGTTCTTAAGTTGGTCTCTAGAGAATGCTCAGTACGTTTACCAAAACCTTGATAGTTTGTGTCCTTTTGAGTTTTGAATTGATGTTAACATTAGATATAAGTCTCCACAATTGCAAGAAATGCGTATATTGAGCATCTTACTAACATGGATTCAATATAGGAATGTTAATAAGTCATTTAATAATAAGAATGGAAATATTGGTCAATACAGAACATTATTATATGTTGAAGTGCTGATGTCATATAATCATATTGTTGTGGGGCTGGGGGAATAGCTCAACATTTAAAGCAACTGCTAAGCAAGCACCCAGCACCACATAAGCTGGGTATTGTGGCGCATGTCCGTAATCCTAGCACTCTGGAGGCTGAGGCAGGAGAATTGCCATTGGTTTAAGATCAGCCTGGGCTCCATAGTGAGTTCAGGACCAGCCTGGACTACACAACAAGACCCTGTCTCAAAAAATTATATTATTGCAATGTTGATCTAAGTAGAAACTCAAAGTGGCTGTTTTTCTCCTGACAAATGCACAATGTATGGTTTTTTTTTTTTTTTTTTTTTTGAGTGTTGAATTGGGGAGCTGTTGCTGTGATTCCGGGGTATGGGAGAGATGGAGCACACTCAACAGGCACTCAGTGGACTTTTTTTCAATCTCTAGATTTTACAATTATTTGACCCCTCAAAGGTCAAAATAATAGTTCTTCCATGAGTCTAGGTCTCTCTCAAACTGAGGACTTTCAATTGGAAATCACACTGACTGAGACGAGCAACTAGCCTTGTGTAAAGATGATCCAGTTCTACCTCTATCTTTGCAAAGGACTTTCAGAGTAATGTGAGGATTCAGCAGTGTGACCAAGTAAGTCTTCAAGCTTCAAGATATAATGATTCATCATATTTGTGCCTGCCAGATCAGATTGAACATAGCACAGTGCACAAGCACAGAGTCATTTTTGCTCCAATCTATTGCTTGTTGGTTGATCAGAAGTGCACCACACTCCAGCATTCAGAGGTATCAAGGACCATTAAGACAGTGTGCTTCTGTTAGTAAGGTACTATAGTATACACTTATAAATTCTTTATGAGTAAATATCAGTTTGTGTACACACAAATGTAACAATTTCAGTAGGTGTGTGTGAATGATTTTTGAAGAGTCCGTTTAAACTCAGATATAGATCTTATTTTGCAGAAAATATGTACTCATAAAACATTGCAAATGTGAAGAGAGAAAATTAATATTTGAGAGAAGAGATCATAGCCAACCTACTGAATGCCCTTTTAAAAATGGGCCTACCCCTGTTTTCCAGTCCAATAAGACAGAGTGCCATTACAAATCCATGTCAGAATTTATGCAATATCAATTTTATTGTCACAACTTTGGAAATGATCTGTCATGTTTATTTATGATGGCCCATAAATGAACAGAATAACATTTAGAGACCAACTCACTATTCAGAATCAAGGAAACAGAAGATTATATAGAGTTTAGAGACCATTAATGCGCCTAAGAAATCTAGATCTAAGTGTATAGATCTAAGAAATCTGCCTAAACTCCTTAAAATGGAGTAAAGGAAGTCCTTTAATATTAAAAGTTTAAAATGAAAATTCAAAAATAGAAAGTCATGCATCCCAAAATAATGACTATTTAAAATTCCCCTCATTTTTTTCCTGACCAAGAATCCTCAAATGTTAGGTTTGTGGAAGGAATTGACATACAAGTGTTCAGCAAGCTAGGTATCAAGACTGTTGGAGTGAGCTTTGGCATATTGGCATGCCTTTAACACATAACTCCAAGCTACAGATCTGGAGTTCCATCATTAAGTCAATACATTGGGATGCAGGGATCCAAATGTACTGGCACATGATGATGAGGCTAGATGTTGCTCAATCCCAGAGTATTTTAGGGGCTTTACTTCTTAGTGTGGTAGTAGAAAATGTGTTTTTTTTTCCTCCCTATTTCCTTGTCCAACATTAAAAACAAGTCACAAAGTTGGCTGGAATCAGGGTTAGCATTGCCTCTAGCTGCTGAACTCTGATTTAATGAGTTTCCATAATGATAGCAACAGGGAAATATTGTAATTCTGAGGTTAACATACTACTGAAATTTGCTAAACATAGCACTCTCTGGTGGGGTACATCCTGGTAGACATTTCCATTATTTTTACAATGACTAAGTTGGGCTTTGGAAAAAAAATTAATTTATTATATATGGTGGCTGCTGAAGTCCCTCTGACTCCTTGATGTATATCTATAAATATGTGTTTTGAAACAAAATGAGGTAAATCATTTTGGTTGCTCAAAGTGTGGATGGAAAGTGAGTTGTCATAAAGCCATCTTCAGATTTGTGTGGGCGTTGGAATATTCATTTTTGGAGTTTAGTGGAAAGAACTTCAGGCTGGGAGTCAGGAAATCTAAATTCCAGAGCTTATGATTAAATCACTATGTGATTATGGGCAGATCTCAGCCCCCTCCCCTTCTCTTTAGTAATGCTGAGGTTTGAACTCTTCAACTCTCCTGTTGTGGAATTCTGAGATAAGGTTATGTTTTCTCTGTCTGCAGCTCTGAAGTGTACTTACAGACATCTTGTAGAATGGGAGACATCCATATTCCACGATCCCTTGCTCAGAGTGGTGGGTGTCATGTAAAAAAACCCTGGGATTTTCCTACAGGCTTTCAAAACCTTATAATGGCCCTATTGGCTTCATACTTCCCAGGTCGTCTTCACCTCGCACCTGGGCCAATGTGTCTCTCAAAATTAAGTTCAGATCTCCACTTCAGTCCATTCAGCAAAGCATAGAGCTCCATCCTGTCTGTAGTCAGGAGAGATTTAAAGGGTTCAGGGTAAGGGAGGGGAAAGTCATTGATACAGCATAGCTTAAGTGTTCTCAGACTCTGCTTTGGTTCTAATAAATAAATTACTACCACTTCCTGTGACCAATGCCATCTTTCCTCCCACATGTAGGAGCTCATTGTCTGTTTGTTACCCACTCCCATGTACCTGAGAGATTGGCGTCTTTTGTCCATTGAGAATTGGAATTCTGTTACTCTTTACAGTCTTATGGTTTGGGGCTCAGCCCTTGCCAGAATTCCTTGGGGTTGCCTGCCTTCCTTCCTGTGGCTTGTATCTGAGATTCCAGGATGCTGCATGGCTTACTGGCCAGTCTATCCCTTTTTGCTTACTGTTGGTCTTCACTAAAGTTGCTGCCTGCCTTGCATGCACCTCTGCCTACTATTGCTTGTTAAGAGACCCTTGTAAGCTGTGCTCCCTCTGCTGTGTGGTGAGGTTATATTGTCCTTCATGTCTAGGCTTTGTGACACAGGTTATTAGCCTCTATTTTTCATCTCTCTTTGAAGACCCTCACCTCAAAGCCATCATGGGTCTTCCTGGTATCTGAGTTCAGTATCTTCCCAGACATGTCTATTCTAACCCCACCCAAATTCCAGTCATAGCCTACTTGTGTTTGGCTCTATGTGCCCATCGTTCACTGTGAAAACTACTGTGTCTAGACTCTCTCACTATGTACAGGATAATAAGAATCCTTGCAAAAACTGCAGAAATTGGCCTTATAGTCTAAACTCAGGTTAAGAATTTGAAATGGGTGATGAGGGAGAATGTTTGTGTCTCTACAGTCTAAGTTAGGGAAAGGGATACTGTTTGTTGGGAATAGTTCAAGCAGCAAGAGATAATTAGGTGAAAAGAGAAATGGTGTGTGATGTTTTTGGAAGCAAAGTTACATGTGAATCCAAAGTGGCCTTGTTTCTTCCATAATTATTATTTTAATAGTATATGTTTGTAATGCATAATAATTTCATTTATCTTGGGAAATGTGTGCTAGTTAGGTATGTGTCCTTGTGCTGAGGAATTACTCCTTATGAACCTCAATTTCCTCATCTGTCAAATAAGGCTTTGTGTAGGTGATATCATTGCTTGTCTCTGAGTTCTCATGTGGTATTAGGGAGTATTAGTGGGTAGTAGTTTGAAAGTGTTTTAAGAAATATAACACATTGTATAGGCTATCTCGTCTTCCTCACCAGATGGGTGGAGTTCACAGGCATGGAGCCTTTTCCCCAGTGTTGGCATAGAAAAAAGATTGGTATCAGTATCCCGAGGGAGTAGCAAATCAGAAGAAAGGGAAATGGCTGGCATAGAGATAGATGAGACTGGGGAGACAACATGCAAATAGCCAAGTGCTTTGAGGAGCCAGCAGAGCTGCTGCATGAGGAAGTTGGAAGGAGAGGAATTTCCTGAGCAGAGAGGCATTTCCTGAGCTAGAATTCAGGGGCTACTAGCTTCTTTTTTGTTTGAGGCTGACTGTTGCTGGTCTAGCAGCTTACAGTGAAGCTAGTTTTGAAGCAGCTAAAGGCTAGAAAAGAAAATCCAGTGTGAAGGATGATTTATAAGATCTGGAGGGATTTAGAGACCACACAAAGAGTGCAAAGCCAATGTTGGCTACTTAAGATAAACCAGTTCAAAGGAATAGTAAGTGGCTTTGTTAGTGAATTAATACCATTATTGCTGGAGTGGGTTCATTAGAGAAGGACAAGTTTGGCTTCCTTTTGTTGTCTTTCTGGGCTCTTCCATTCTTCTGTCACACCAACAACAGTGTTTTCCCCTTCTAGAGGACATGGTGAACAAAATGTCCTCTTAGAGGTGGAGACTGTGCTCTTACCACATACTGAACCTTCTGGGGCCCAATCCTGAACTTCCCAGGCTCCCAAACCCTGAGAAATTAGATTTTGGTCTTTATAAATGACCCAGTCTGTGAGTCTGTTATAGTAGCACAAAACAGGCTAAGACAATGTATGTATGTATGCATGTGCATGTCCTATTGCTTCTCTTTCCCCAGAGAACCTTGACTGAAATAGACATTATGAAGATTGCTGTTGTGGCTTTGAACTGAGCCAATAGTAATATCAAGGAGCACCTTGTACGAGCTATTATTTCAAGCTCTTTCACCAAAGGCATCAGTCAGTCACAAAGTATTAAATAAATAGTGATAATACTTCATAATCAGTTACTGTGTCTATATGAGTCTGGCTTGTATAACCTCCATTGGCTCAGATTCTTGAGATGTCAAGCTAGAGCCTGAAAGAAGGCTCTCATCTTCCTGTCAGAGAAGCTGTACTTCCTTGAGGAGAGCCCCAAAGGTATAATGTCCTTTACTAGGAGTGGGTATCTAACTAGAGAGGGCCCTCTACTCTGTCACATTGATAATGTGATTGAGACATTCTGAATGTCCTGCTACTCAGATTTCATAGATAAAATTAATTGAAATTTAACTCTCACTTTGTCCTGCTCTTCATTGCACAAGTGGAGATAGTCAAGTGGAAAAAGAAGGAGCCACTTCCTCGGGCCATACGGGAAGTTGATAGTGCAGCCAGGCCTAGTACTCAGGTCTCCTGACAATAACTGAGGATGAGAAGAAGGAAGAAGGAAAGAGATAAAAGATTTTTTTGTTTTGATAAAGAGAAGCCCAGATTTTCATTGTGACTTTTTCCTGTGGACCATTGGTGAATAATTGTTCCAAAGTGAAGAAGTGTATATTTTTAACAGCTGGATAGAAAGGAAATGAAAAGGCTTGAAAAATAATGTGAAATAAAATAGACAACATATTTATAAAGGCCCCTCGCTGTTAGATCACAAAATTGAAAATGATCAGTATAGATAGATTTCATTTCATGAGTAAATTAAATCTCTTACGAACTTTCTTGAATAGGGAAAAAGACCTTGCACTGATTTCAAGTGTCTTGGTTAAAGAGTGTTTGTCCTTGTAAAGGTACACTGTGCTTGCTGCAATACCAGACTCCCTTATTTCTCTATCATATTTGTTCAGGAGTTGGGTTACTTTCTTGGAGAATAATAAATCAATCAATGAAAATGATACATGTTTTATTTGTTTTAACTCAACCCTGATAGCTTCATCCATTAGGCTTTCAGTGAAGTTGTAATTCTTTTTTTAAAATATAAACTCAGAAACATAATGGAAATTCATGATTATGTTAAAATATGTCCAGATGAATCAGTAAAGATGACTCTTTTCTTTTCATTCAGTATTTTTGAATTGCCAGGCCCAGCGGTGCAGATCTGTAATGCCAGTATTGTGGGAGGTTGAGTCAAGAGGATTGCAAGTTTAAGCCTAGCCTAGGAAACTTAGTGACTTAGTGAACAGCCTGCCTCAAAATAAGAATAAAACATGGGCTGGGAATGTAGTTGAGTGTGAAGGTCCTGGGCTTGATCCCCAGTACCAGAAAAAGGTATTGCTGAATTGTGCCTATGTTTTCCATTTAGAATTTATTAGTGTAAATCCCCCTATACAACACAGAAGAGTGTTAGGATTTATAAGGAATTTAGTATAATCTAGGAGAAAGTTTTCTACCTTTAATTTCTACTGTTCTTTGTGGAAAAGCACTTCATAATAAACTCTCATCCTTAGAAAAGCAGTGTTTTATAAATTGCATATGTATTTTTTTTTACCAATTCAAGAAATTTCGCTATGATTTCCATGGAGTCCCTAGTCTCCTCACTGATATACATCCTCATAGCAAAGTCCCTGTCATTGTCAGGAGAGGTTAACTTCTGATCAGTTCCTTTTATGTTAAGAGCTTAGTACAACTCTAATTAGAATTATAAAGAGCCTTCTATTTACACCCTTTCACAGATATGCAGGTGGTATTTGCAAAGCACATTGGGATACTTGACAGCAGCCACTTTTATTTATTTATTTTTTTGAGACAGGGTCTTACTCTGTGGTCCAGGCTACAGCAGCCACCTTTGAGGTGGGAAAGATACTTGTCACCTTTATCCTCTGGTACTTATTTGTTTTTGGAAGGAGTGAAAACTGCTCCAAATTGTTTCTGAGATTTCACTACTCTCCCCTTTCATTTTTTTTTCTTTTATACACTTTTCTCCCTATTATATACCACCTGTGAGGGTATTGAATGACGCATTGATTTGTTCAGGTACTTACTGAGTTCTACTCTGTGCAAAGCGCTGTGCAACATACTGAGTTATTAATTGTTCTTTTCTGTTGTTGTACCTTTGTAAAGTACAAACGTAACACATATTCATGGTTGTCTTAGTTACTTTTTGTTGGTGAGACACAATACCTGACATCTACAACTTAAGGGAGAAACAGTTTATTTTAGCTCTCATTTTAGTGGTCTCAGACCATTTGTGGTCATCCTGCAATGATGAAAGGGCATGGCAGAGGCCTATCCAGAGAAACGTTGTTCACACCACAGCAAGACAGGAGCAGAGAGCACTAAGGGCAGAACTAGCAAGGGGGTTATATCCTTCCAAGTCATGTCCCAGTGATCTGCCCCTTTCAACCAGGCCCAACCTCTTAGTAGCCCAGGAAATAAATAGATCAATCTCCCTGATTGAAACACATGAGGCTTTTGGAGGTCATTCCAGATCCAAACCATAACAATGGTAAAAATGCAAAGAGTATAAAAGGATAGAAAATGAATAGAAAAAATCTCTTCCTACATCAAGCCCTTAGTCTTACTTTTTAAACACAGTTACTATAACGATTTCTTATGTATCACTCTAGAAATTGTTCATATGTATATAGCAGTATATGTGTATATATACACATACAAACACACAAAGACACATATGGTACATGGTTGCATCTACATGTGGATGCTTATTTGGGAACGAGATTGGAGCATGCTAGGTGCAACTGTATCCAAACAAATTGTATATATCCTAACATGCTTTCATGTCAGCACAAGCCATCCTACTGAAGCCCTTAAAGTATTTGTGGCCGAAGTGTCACATTAGGAAAGACTTGAACATTTGGGAGTTTTCCACAGATAGCAGTAAAGATGAGCCATGTTGCATGTATAAACTCGATATTCATTTGCTCTCTTTCTTTTTCTTTAATTCTTCTCTATATTGAGGCTACTATCTACTTATGTGTTATTACACTGGAAGAATTCCAGTGGCTTGCATATGCTCCAGAAAGGTCAAATTACCTTCTTTGGTTTTTCCCTTCAAGTCCACTCTGGCCTTAGGTCACTGGTAAGGTAGCTCCCAAACCAGTCTCTAGAGCTTAAGACTGAGCTAGAGTCTAACGACTTTCTTTTCTCCTTTTTAACAAGTTTCTTTCCATTGCTTTAGCCTATCTTTTCTGTTTTGTGCCTCACCTCGTCAATGATAAAGTTCTTGTTTATTTTGACCTGTTCTGTCCTTACTGATTTTCGTTTTGACCATATGCAATTCCCTCTGACTGCAGATTCTAGCTCATCCTTATTTGGGCACTTCTAGTACATCAGATTTGTGTGCATCATTTCTTTTAAACCTCAAAAGAAATTTATGAGAGATATATGACAATTATTTCAAAATGACAGATGAAGCACAGAAAAGTTAGGGATGTTGTACAAGATCACAGGTAAGTACATGAAAAGGCTAAAATTTGCATTCAGGTTTATCTGACTCCAAAAGGTGCCTCTTTATCCAGTCTGTTAAATCAGCAAGAGCTTCTTGGCCAGTGAGCCATGCAGAGCAGCTCTAAGTTTTGTGAGCTGGTGAACCTCTATTGGCAAGCCTCAAAAGTAGCCACTTTGTTAGTATGCATTCACATCAGGCTCAGTGCTAGGGGAGAGCCTGGTCTGAAAGAGCATTCTTAAGAGCTAGAGGCCACAAGAGGTTCTTGAGTGGAAAGAAGCACTTCCTGCTCATAATTCAAGCTGAAAAGGGCTTCCCACATTATGGACACTACAGCTTTATTCCTGTGTGCCATTATGAATCTCCTAAGCAGAATCGGGGGTGATTGGACATCATTGCTTAATACCTGCATGATCCAAGTTACCACTGTCTTACAACCCCAATTCTGACCCA
This sequence comes from Ctenodactylus gundi, assembly GCA_004027205.1. Taxonomy (NCBI): domain Eukaryota; kingdom Metazoa; phylum Chordata; class Mammalia; order Rodentia; family Ctenodactylidae; genus Ctenodactylus; species Ctenodactylus gundi. The sequence goes on along the minus strand of PVKB01003481.1, from coordinate 105,795 downwards.
AAGCACCAACAAAAAAGGCCTTTTTATTTTCTTTATCAGAGTTCTCCAATTTTTCTATTAGTACTACTCAATATGAGTCTTGCCTCTTTGAATTCAGATTTGTCTGAATGTGACATGTAAGAGAAGGAATATTATAATTAGAAAACAATTTCTATTTCTGTCTCATTCTGATGATCTCCAATCCTGGTTCTGCAGTTGCCTTCCCTTCATGCTTCGAAGACTCCGAATCTGAATGTGGTCATGGGCCAGTCATTGAATTGGGCAAGTCTAAATACCTCAGCATTCAGAAGGAAGATCATTCTAAATGTTAAGTAAATGGCCGTTATTTCTTCACTGTGTGGTAGAAATTGAGTAGTTGTATAAATGTTTGTTTATTTTCAGGTTTTTATTTTTGTTCTTTTTAATTTTTCCAGCACTGAAGAATAAGCCTGAAAGTTTGGAAGCAGAAGGGTCAAACCAATAGTAGTTTCCCTGGAAATGTGGGGAATTCCCAATAATAAATGCTTAGATGGTATGTTTATTCCAGTCCCAATCCAATTCAATGAATATTTGTTGAATACTTGCTGTGAAAAAGATAAAGAATGAATAAGACATGAATCTCACCCTCCAGGAGTTCACAATGGGAAATTGACTTGTATACTGTTAATTCATGTACAAGGAATACGAAAAGAATGATCTATAAGAAAGTTTAAATATGGTACTCTGGAAGTATTAGAGGAATGAAATATATAGTATAAGGATAGATTAGATTATTATAAGAAGACTACTGAGGAGAAAGGTAGGTTAGGCTGAGGAACCACACTCAAGCCTAGGGATGAAGATTGGTCTGGTATGGTGGAGAGCAATACAAAATACAATGGGAGAAGTGACCCGATGTAGGAATTGTCTTGAAATCTAGACTAAGAGTTTGAGCCTGGCTATGTAGACTGAGGGGGAATACTAGATACCTACCTTCCAAGTCATAGGGTAGTCTCTTCCCCATGATCCTAATCCCTCATTCTTCCTCAATATTCTCATTGTACATACAGATTTCTTCTACTTACACTTGTATTTATTTAGTGAAGATTCTGTGTTCGAGAGATACCTGATGTTGAAAAGCACACTAGATGAGTTAAAGTGTCTCTAATACATTAGTCATGCATTTATTTCTCTACTGTTATATGTAACTACATATACTTTATGTAATAATTTATGAAGAGTAATATCCATGTTGACTAAACCCAAGTGATTATTCATGATCTTTGTGGTACTGTCTGAAGGAATTTGTCCTATTCTGTCGTCTGTTTCACTCACCTTGATTTCCCACCAAAGCAGTTTTAGCTATTCCATCAGGCTTATTTTCACTAACTGTATTTATTATCATTTTCTGGTATTCGTATAAGAATGTCAGATTACATTATACCCAATGCTTTTCTCTCTAGGATAGGCTAACTTTGCTCCATCCTCTTTCACCACTCAACTTGGCAGCCTATTATGGACAGAAATTAGCTCTGTTTGGCATAATTTATGTTGAAAGAATCTGTATTGACTACTGTTTGTCACTAGGGTTTCCCCTTGGTACTCACAAATGACTGCATTAATAGTTGTCCTCACAGATTAGTAGATATTGAAATTAAATTTTTGAGTTTAATTTCCTAGTTGTATGTTTTTAAAAAAGAAAAATGGAACAAGGCAGTTTTATGACTCACAGCAACTCTTTCCTAATAGTCAATGTGATAAAGAAAAATATTTTGCAGAGAAACAAATTTCAGCTTTATTCTTCCAAATGATTATTACACAATTAACAAAAATCAAAACACTAAAAGATATCCTGTGTCATTTAAAACTATTTACTGCACTCTTACATATTTTAAAGTGTCTTAACACATGTCTAGAAAATGTCAGTTCACTAGTTTATAGTCTTTACTTTGTGCTGGAAATTGGAAATTTGGTCTTTTTATGTTGAAGTTGTTGCACACTTGAAAAATAGTCCAATAATGGCCCCCTTTTAAAGGTTATTTTGTAAATACTATTGATTGGACATATTCCACAGTACTGTTTCAGATTGCTGAGTCAACCTGCCTGCCACAATTGTGATTGACTCTTTACAGCTTACCAACAATGCCTTGACCTGAAATTTGAGACTTACCTCCACTAAATGTAGTGTGCACGTATTATAAGATAGACTATGAGTAGACTATAGGTAGCACTTGATAGCAAAGATTAGGATGCTTTGAAAGGGACAAATGCTTTGAAAAATACCAAGAGCTTTAGTTGGATTTAGGTTTTTATAGTTTCCCAGTTTTATAAGGTTGGCTATTACTCAACCTTAGAATGTGAGAGAGGAGTCACTTATGTCAGTCATGACAGAAAAGTAATCTAGTTTTTTGTGCTATTAAAACAGTTTGGATCCAGTGAATAATATGCTAGTAATACAGTCCCTCTTCTTGATCTTTTATTGGAAAGTATAATATTTCTTTTCCTTGCTGAGCTGGAATCAACCCATTCAGAATGACTTGATCTAGAGGCAAATGCTGTTTAAGGGCTCCTTAGTAGGTACGAAGGGTATTCTAGACTCTATTTCATGGTGACTTTTTGCTTTGCTGTATGACATTGCTGTGGCACATAGGGTTTTTACTCGTTTGTATGAATGCTTTAATTCCAAATATGCCATTAAGGCCATGCAGCTACTAGACAATAAAAAAAGGAAAAAGCCCCACTATACAGTCCCAGACTGGGATGATATTTAAGATGAAAGAACAAGCATTAGTTAACTACCAAGTTGTCAAGAATGGATTCCAAATCTGAAACATCATGGCCTCACTTCTCATGAGTGTGCTCCTGGAAGGGCAAGTCCATGATAAACTCCTTAGAATTTGTGAGTGAAAAGGAAGCCTTGGGTTTCACAAGCATTTTTGTGGCATTTTTAGAAAGCAGTTGCATTTGCAATAGGGTAGAATGGTCTGCATCGGAGTCTGGGGCACGGTCTATTCTTTGGATGAAATGATCTCTCTCAACATTTTGCTGATATTTATTCTGCAAATCAGCTGCATGAGCCCCTACCACTCTTCTGAAGAAGCTTTCAGGCATTACCTGTATGCTGTGCTCCACAGATGGATGGCAGTAATCTCTGTTAAGATAAACGAGAGCTTCTTTAGATAAGAGAGTAAACACAGTGCAGTGTATGTGGCTGAAAGATTTTATGCCTCTACAGGTAAATTTTTGAAGGTGGAGAGGATCTGGCATTTAATCAAATCCAGAGTCATTTTGTAAATTTAATCATCATACAACACAGTAGTAATTTTATTATTCCTTTTCATTTGACAGTGCTTAGATACAGGTTGAGCTTGGAATTCCAGAAGTAGAGCACTGCTGATTGGAGGCGTATTAAGGAAAATGTACCATGGAAATGAGATAGAAGCTTTTATTCTTGCTATTGATTGTCATGTGTGTATGTATACAGGTTTCCAGCGAAAGCTATTAGGACAAAGTGTGTCTGTCCAAAGTGCTCCACTTTTCTTAAAGCTCCCCATGAATTGCAAAAAGCCTGGTTAGAAAGAAAGGTATTAAATGCATTCTGGTCAAATGAATACCTTTACACTAAATAAGTTATAGTTCAAATTCCCCTTAACACAGGGCCCTTATCTTCATGTAGCCCATTTTGTCTTGATATCTGAGACACTAGAATGATATCTGAGATTGGATTACTTATGCCATGAGGTTTACTTAAAATGGAAGGCAGTATTTCCCTGCATCATCATCAGTTTTGATATGTGTTTAAAAGGTTCAATGAGGTTGATGACCCTGAGTAGACAAATTATTCATCACCATGTCACTATTAATATTATGAGATGAAGAAGAAGAAGAAGAAGAAGAAGAAGAAGAAGAAGAAGAAGAAGAAAGAAAGAAAAGGGATAATAATAATAATAATAATAATAATAATACCTGGTCAAGTTGGATTTCCCTAAAGGCATTTAGGCTTTTTGGTCCTGTGACTCACACTAATAATTATGCTTTCATAGAGGTAATATACCTAAGTACATTATCTGTGATCCAAAGAGTAAAATTAGAAAGCAGGTGAGAAAGAAGGTGTGATACCATGTTGAGCTGATGTTGCCAAGGCAGAAGAAATAGCGTATTTTGGTATTTTTCTTTCCTCCACTTCTGTTTTACTCCTTGCACATTTTTATCTCTTACTTTTGGAAGGAACTCGAGAATAGCTCTTCTCCTACAAAGACCCAGGAGTTCCCTTATCCATATATCGGAACATGGGAGCTCCTGTTCAAACAGGAAGTCTTCCCCTTAATCAGCTGATGTCGCTCCTTTTGTGCCTTGCCAGAATAGAAGACAATGACTCAGGCAGTTGCCCATAATTTAGGCTCAACTCAGATGACCAGGTTTTCCCTACCTAGAGCACTGCTTATTCCGGCGGAAACAGTTTTCTTTCCCAAAATCTTTAGTAGCTCCCACTCATAAAATGTCTTCCTCGTGGGAAATCAGAATGGTATAGTCTAGGATTAAAATCGAAGTGTCTTACTATACAGTTTCCCACTGAGCTGATTATCCCATTCTCTGTTTACCATAGGTACCTCAGTTGTATCGGCCTCACATGGAGATAATAACCATGATAAAGCACTCAGTCACATGTTGGATGTGGAAATATCCAGCACTAGGTCTGTTGCAGAGAATATGCTCATTGAGGGCACGTTGAATCTGAATGATTGTGTGTGGGATAAATGATTGGAGTCCACAGTCAGACTATTACTCTACAGTGGGGTTACCATGTGTAATACCAGTGAGAGGCTGAGTCAAATTGTGATCATTGGGCTCTGGTTTGCGTGTCTTCTTTCTTTCGGCCGCAGGTGATAAAATACAGTAAATTTTCCCTTCTCACAATATCATAGAGATGTTAGTTGGAAGACTGACAAATCAACAGATAATTATGACACACAAACACGCACACACACACATGATTTGGAATGAGACAATGTTGAAGAAACATGTCAGCAGGGAAATGATGAGATTGCTATCACGAGGAGTCCTAATTTTGGGGAAAACATGTGACTTTAGTAAAAAGGATTGATCTCTCAAGCTCAGTCTCTCCTTGTGTCTACCTATCTCCACACTCATCAACTCATCTCATCGTCTGTTCACTTAGAGAATGTGCCTTTCGTTATGCTGAGTAATGATGAAGTGAGGGTGAAATTACACTTTCCTTCTTAAAGAGTTTATACTCTGTTTGGGAAATAGATAAATCAACAGCAATTATAAAACTCTGTTTTAATCCATTTGGGAAGTTATAACAAGGTAAAATATAAACAACAGAAATTTCTTTCTCATATTTCTGGAGGCTGAGAATTCTGAGATTAAGGTGCCAACGGATTTGGTGTCTTGTCATCTAAGAGCGTCTGTGCTCCATCTTCATGTAGTAGAAGGGTTGATGGATTAATAAGCTCCCTCAGACTCCTTTCATAAAATCACCAGTCACGTTCTTGGGGGGCTTGCCTGATGATCTACTCATCTCCCGGTGCCCCACCTCTTAATGGTATTACTTTGGAGTTTAAGTTTCAAAATATGAATTTTGGGAGGACACAAACATTCAAAATATGGGAAACACTATTTTTTAAAAATGACAAAAGTATGCAGAAGATATTATGAAAATAAAGAGAAAGTTCCATTTCCACCCTTGAGTGGGAGTGGGTGGTCATGAAAGACTTCAGGAAGAGGTGGTGCTTTGTCTTAAATCTTAAAAGGTAAAGAGGTGTTCATGTGGAGACATAAAGGGAAAAGAAGATCTCTAGGATGAGGGCATAACTTGGGTTCTAATGCTTTGTGATTCCTCTAGTGTTTCAGTATACTGGCATGAATTCTGGTCAGATTTGATATGCGTATGTGGATATAGACCCAGCTTTTCTTTGTAGTCTAACAGGTGTTCAAAATACTCTGAATCAGCATGTATTTCAGTGCTTCTGTAAAGGGATAGAAACTAAGTATTTTAGGCTTTCAGGCCCATAAAGTCTCTGTTACAAATATTCAACTGTAAAGTGTTATCTCATTGTGATTTTAATTTGTAGTTCTCTAATAGCTAATGATGTTTGAAAATACTTTTATATGTTTTTTGCCATTCATACATCTTTGTTGAAACGTCTGCTCATATATTTTCCAGTTGAATTTTTTTCTTACTCTTGAATCCCCATGTTTTTCTCCCCCCTTTTTATTGATATGTATAAGTGCAAAACAAAGTTTAAATAGATCTTGAGTATTTTGTGCACATATGTATCGTGACAAAGTTACAAATCCTTCCCTTCTCTCTTTTCCGTGTTTTTCATTAATGCATTATTTGTTATGCAAATTAATGGATTTTATTTTTGCAGATTTGTATGTATGGGCATCTAATAGACTTTTAATTCTTTCCCCTTATCGCTCTCTTTGCAACCTCCACCAACCTGGTTTCACATGTTTTCGAGGAGATTTCTTTGAGAATAATGTATTTTCATCATATTTATGTTTCCTATTACCCATCTTACTCTTCCTTACTCTCTTCCTCTTGTCTGATACTAGTCAGGATCTCTCCTACTTTCTTGCCATTGTTTGTAGAGTCCACATATTAAGGAGAACATGCAATAATTGTGTTTCTGATTAAGGCTTGTTTCACTCAAAAGGATAGTTTCTAAACCCATTCAGTTTTCTGCAAATGACAGTATTTTGTTATTTACTATGGCTGAATAATACTCCATTGTATGTACATATATTACATTGAGAGTTCTTTATATATTTTAAGTTTGAGTCCTTTGTCAGATATGCAGCTTGAAAGTATTTTCTCCCAGTGTGTGTTTTATTCTCTTAACAGTGTCTCTCACAGAAAGAAAATGTTTAGCTTTGAATCAAGTCCAACTTACCAACTTTCATTTTATGGTACATATTTTTGGTATCATATTGAAGAGTTTTTCAAATAGCTCAAGGCCATGAAGATTTTCTTCTCTCACTTTTTCTAAAAATTTTATAGTTTTGTGGTTTGCATTCAGATCTATAAACTACCTTGGTTTAATTTTTATATAAGGTGTGAAGCTTAGATTGTTTTTTTTCCAAACTATTTCAACACTAGTTTTTGGAAAATTCATCTTTCCTCCACTGAATTGCTTTTACACTCTTTATTTTTTTCAGAAATCAATTGATCATGTTGGTATAAGAGTATTTCTAGATACTGGCCTATGGGTCCAAAAGTCTTAAACTTAGAAAATGTATTCTTTTAACCTTCTTCTTTTGTTAAAAATATTTTATTTTAATTTTTAAAAATTCATTTCCCCCCTCCCCCATTTTATTGATATGTATAAGTGCAAAATTTAAGGTTTACAATGAAGTTGAGCATTTTGTGCACATATGTATCGTGTCGAGGTGACAAGGACTTTCCCACTCTCCTTTTATCCCTCCCTCTACCCACCTCTCCCTCCCTTCACCCCCACCCTGCCCCCTCTTTCACTTTGTTTTTTGTTTTAAGTTCCATAGGAGTTGTGATCTGGGACTCTTGTATCAGAGAGACCATTCGATGTTTCACCTTCTGCTTCTGACTCCACTAAGCATGATGTTCTCAAGCTTCTTCCATTTGCCTGCAAAAGCCTCCATGCTGCTGGACTTCACAGATGCATACTATTCCACTGTGTATAAATACCACAGTTTGTGTATCCAGTGGTCTGTTGATGGGTATTTTGGTGACTTCCATGTTCTAGCTATTGTTAGTTGTGCTGCTATGAACATGAGTATGCATATATCTCTGTTGTGTGTTGTTTTGGCCTCTTTGGGATATATTCCCAGGAGGGGTGTTGCCGGATCAAAGGGGATATTTATTTCTAGTCTTTTGAGAGATCTCCATACTGTTTTCCAAAGTGGTTGTATGAATTTACATTCCCACCAGCAGTGCAAGAGGGTTCCTTTCTCCCCACAGCCTCGCCAACACTGATTACTATTTGACTTGTTGATATAGGCCAATCTCTCTGGAGTGAGATGGTATCTTAGTGTTGTTTTGCTTTGCATTTCTCTTATGGCTAGGGATGCTGTGCATCTTTTCATGTATCTATTGGCCACTTACACTTCTTCGTGAGTGGACTGCCTCTGCATTTCATTTGCCCATTTTTCAATAGGATCATTTATTTTGGTAGGCTTACTTTTCTTCAGCTTCCTGTATATTCTAGCTATGTGCTTCTTATCTGAGATGTTGGTGGTGAATATTTTTTTCCCAGTTTGTTGGTTCTCTTTTTGCAATGTTGATAGTTTCCTTTGCTGTGCAGAAACTTTTTAATTTGACAAGATCCCATTTGTTAATAATGGGGATAATTTCTTTTGCTCTTGGTGTCTTGTCAAGAAAATCTTTGCCTACCCCTGTGTCTTTTAGAAATTTGCCTACTTTGTCTTCTAGAAGGTTTAGTGTTTCATTTTTGATGTTTAGGTCTTTGATCCATTTTGATTTGATTTTGGTGCATGGTGACAGGTGTGTGGCTAGATTCATTCTTCAGCATGTGGATGTCCAGTTTTCCCAGCACCATTTGTTGAGGCTGTCCTTTTTTCATTGTATGCATTTGGCCCCTTTGTGGAAGATTAAGTGATTGAGGGTATTTGGGTTTGTCTCTGTGTCTTCAATTCTATTCCACTGGTCTGTCTATTTTTGTGCCAGTACCAAATTGTTTTTACAACTATGGCTTTATAGTATAGCCTGATGTCTGGAACTGTAATGCCTCCTGCTCAGGATTGCTTTGGCTATTCTTGGTCCCTTTTTGTTCCATATGAATTTAAGAATTGCTGTTTCAAGTTCTTTGAAGAAACTTGTAGGTATTTTGATAGGAATTGCATTGAATCTATATAACCTTATTCTTCTTTTACAAAATTGTGTTAATACCTTAACTTTTAAAAATTTTCATATTAATTTTGAATTACACTTTTTTTGTAAATATACAAATTTTTACTGGGATATGGCTTAAAATTGTATAAAATTTGTACATCAGTATGGAGAGAATCAATATCTTTGCTATGTTGTTTTTTTCAATCCATGAACATGTTTTATCTCTCTGTTTATCTTCTTTCTAATCTTTCATCAGTATTTTATCATTTTCAGCATATAGAGCTTGTATTTTGTTAGATTTGTATCTAAGTACTGTATTTTGAGCTAAATTTATACATATGTGCCTATATTTTAATATTGGTTTTGATTACCACATTACTAATGTAGAAAGATGTATAGAAATATGCTTGATTTTATTATTTGAACTTGTACCCTCTGATATTGTTACTCCTTATTTTTAGGGTATTTTTTCTGTTTTTATTAGATTCTTGGATATTTTCTGCATAGGCAGTCATATTGTCTACAAATAGAGTTTTCGTTCTTTTTCCTGATTTCTATGTTTCATATTTATGTTTATTTCATTGCTGGGTGTTGAATTGGTGGTAAGTGTTGGTATCTCGCATTGTTACTGGTTTTAGAGAGAACACATTTAGATGTTCACCACTTGTAGGTTGTCTGTAGTTTTTTTGGAGATGCGCTTTTTCAGAAAGAAAATTTACTTGTATTACTAGTTTGCTGAAATTTTAAAAATCATTAATAGATTTGAATTTTATCAAATGCTTTTTCTATACCAATTGAAATAAAAATGTAGTTTTTGTTCTCTTGACTGCTAATATGGTGAATTAAATTTATTAAAATTTTCTGTTATTGAAACAACTTTTTAATCTTGTGACAAATCCCACTAGATTGTTACACAGACTGTGGTAACCACTATTCTATTCTTTACCTATATGAGACAATTTTTAAATTGCCATATATGAGTGAGAAAATGCAGCATTTTTTTGTGTCTGGGTTATTTTACTTAGTATTATATCCACTAAGCTCACCCATGTTGCCACAAAAACAACATTTCATTATTTTTTATGATCAAGTATTATCCCATCATGTCCTTTTTTACATTTACAATAATGGTATAAAATAGAAAGAATAAATATTTTAAACTCAATATTCAGAACAGCTTCTAATTTAGTTTATAGTAGCTGCTTAGTTAATATTTGTAGGATGTGTTTTGTAAATGGACTCTGTTTCACAAATGTGAAAACTAAGATTTAGAAATAGGAAACAACACGTTGAAAATTATTTACCTCATAAATGCTGATGCCAGAACTCAAATCTCATAACCAAGTTAGCTTTTGAAGAAGAAGAAATGAAAAGGGAGCTAATTCAGAAGGTTTGTGTGTATGTGTATGTGTCTAGGATCTTTAACATAAATCATATCATTTACTTTATAACAACAATTATGTGAAAAGGTATTATTATTTTTATGTTAAAATTAAGGAAATGAAGGATCTTTATTGCAATCCTTATGTGAAAAACATACAAATAGGATACTTCAGTAGGGATCAATCTAATCAATTGACTGCAGTACTGGAGATTAAACCCAATGCCTTCATGCTGAGAAACATCCACAGTGCTTTTCAATTTTTTTTGTTGTTGTTGTTTTGTTTTGAGACAGGGTGTTACTAAGTTGCTGTGTTACCCAGACTGGGTTCAAACTTGTGATCCTCCTGCCTCGGCCCTCCAAACTGCTGGAATTGTAGGTTTTATGTCACCATGCCTCGTGAGAAGTATTTATTAAAGGGATTATTTACAGTGTGTGGCCAGGGATCAGGGAAACCAAAATGGCAGTAAAAATTTTGTGGCTAGATTTGTGGAGCTGTTACACTTTTCATAATCAAACCCGAAGGAACACAGAGAGAAAGCCATCTACTCTAGAGTAGGTGGCTTTGAGTTGAGAATGAGTCTTTGCTTAAGAAAAATAGACTCTGAGAGACTGAGGCAGGAGAACAGCAAGTTCAAGCTCAGCCTGGATAACTTAGTGACTTAGTGAGACCCCGTCCCTGTCTCAAAAATTAAACAAAAATGGGCTGGGGATGAGAAGATCCTGCATTGGATCACCGACACCATTGGAAATATATAGGTGATTCCACAAGGAGGAACGTTGGAGTAACAGCACTTTCATCCAAATCTTTGATTGCTAGACAAATTCCTTTTTGTACAAACCCAACATGTTGCCCAAGGCCAATGAAACCTGTTGATATATCCCATACCTAATATCTTGGGAAGGAAAGTGGCGTGGAGAGTAGATTTAGAGGACAAAGATGTTAAGTAATTTGTCTAAGGTCACACAAGAACCTTCTATGTGGAAGATTTAGGATTCAAATTGTAGAGTTCTTCCTAACACTGTACTTGTTTACACTCCCTAGGGGATTGACTTCAGGACCAAAGTGTCAGAAAGCTTTGTGATTTTACACACACACACACACACACACACACACACACACACACACACACACATTTTTATCTTACTTTACTGTATGACATAAATACAATTTTTATGACACTTATAGGATAAATGTGTATTTTGGGTACTGGGAAAGGATAGAAAGAGAAAGCTAAGAGGTGGGATGGCCTGAGTGATGATCCAAGGAAGGGAATGAAAGGAGAAAGAGTATAAGAACTGAACTATTTGGACTAAAAGTGAGCCAATCTGTCAAAATGTAAATATTGAGTGAGTGCTTGTGCTAGTGTAAAATGTTCTAAAAAGAGTTAGAGTTGAGTAACAAGGAAATAAGCCCTTGAAGAGTTTATGTCATACTTGGCGGCTAGAATTGAGTGGATTTGTACATCCTGGTACTGATACTTGGCTGAAGAGCACTGGACTCAAGACTAAAGTTGTTTCCTTTAGTCTGGCTTGCTGATGTACAAAATAAATGAAAGTAGGCAGGAGACATGGCCTCCTAAGGTTTAGCTGGCACCTGTACTTTGGTTAGGTGTGTATAACTTATGTCTCATACTTGCTTGCATGAGGCATAGCAGGTCAACATGCAATTTGCAATAATGAGATAGGATGATGAACTTTCATAGAGGACTGAAAAGCTTGTCAAAACTGAGGGCCTCATTAACAAATGGAAGAATAAAGAAAATGTGGCATATATACACAATGGAGTACTACTCTGCCATCAGTAAGGATAAATTGGAGTCATTTGTAGGAAAGTGGATGCACCTTGAGACCATCCTGTTAAGTGAAATGAATCAGACACAAAAGGTTAAATTCACATTTTTTCTTTTATTAGAAACCTGTATTAGTTACCTTCTTCATGCTGAGACCCAATACCCAACACTAAAAGTTAAGAGAGGAAAGGTTTATTTTACCTATAGTTTCAGAAGGTCTCAGTCTGTTCATAGATGGCTGGCAGTGGTAAAAATACATGGTAGAAAAGGCATGTAGCTGGAGGAAAAAAATGTTCATGGCATGGCAGCTGGAAGCAGAGAAAGTGAAGGATGGAGCTACTGAGGGAGACATCCCTTCCACATCAAGCCCCAGTGAATCCACTCATTCTGACCAGGCCCCACCTCTTACCAGCACAGGAAATCAATGAATTAGCCCCATGATTGAATCACCTTCCAAAGGCATGAGGTTTCTGAGGGACACTTTAGATCCCAACCATAACAAAACCCAAAATATAAGTAACTTAAGGAGCAAAATAAGGAGCAGATGACAGGAAACAGGGAAGCAGACTTTGTGGAGAGAGGAAAGGCATGTGGGGAGCAGATAAAATGGGAGGGTGGTAAAGGAAAGAGGAAATAAAAATGATTGAGATGTGATATATGTATGTACTAATTCCTCAAGATGGAATTAATTATTATGTGTTGCAACTATATACTAAAAAAATACTTATGGAAAAATTGAGGGCTTGGGCTCCCTACTTCCTTACTATGGTCTTTATGATGCCATAGCCTTAAGCATTGGTACCCAGTATAAATACCTTCTCTCACTACTGTTAAGTCAGTATCTGCATCCATGGTTTTCTAGGGCCATTCTGATAGCCTGAGAGTTTATCGGAGCAAAACCAGCCTGACCATCAACTTAGGCAGTAGTTCTTAACCCTGGCTTCATTTATCACCTCTCTCTTCCTGGCTTTTGTAAAACTGAGTTTCTGGTCTCTATCCATTTTGTCTTTCTGAAGAACTTCTTGAAGGGCAAGTCTGTTTTCAATTTTTGTTTTTCTGGGAAAGACTTGTTTTTCCACTTTCACTTCTGAGGGATAATTTTGGTGAAAATACAATTCTAAATCAGTGAGGATTTTTTTTTTCATTCAAGACTAAATATTTCACTCCATACTCTTCCTGTTTGCATGTTTTTTTCATGAGAAGCTTGATTCATTTTTTATGGGAGGAAAATTTTATTTAGCTCACAGTTTCAGAGGGTCTCACACAGCCCATTCATGGAAGCAAATGTCAGAGGCTGCATTGCAGACAGAAATCAAGTGAGGCAGGAGCCAAGCTGATATGTGGAAACTTATGATTGTTCCTTTATAGGGTGCTTTCTCCCTCTCTTTATGATTTAAAATTTTTTTCTTTGTTTTTCTAATGTTTTGCTAGGGAGGACAGGATTAGGAAGAAGGCCCTCCCCCAGGAAAGTCTGTTTCCATCTAAGTTGGTCCTTTTGTTATGGGAAGGCTCTGGACATATTTCACAATAGATATTTTTTATTCTCCCCGCAAGATTTACAAAACGGTATTTACTCAAATCTTTTCTGTGAAAATTTGGTCAATTCCAGAAGTAATTCCAGCAAATTGTGGGATGCCCCATACCTTTAGTCCTTAGAAGTTCCTATCATATTAATCCATAGTTAGCCTCTAGCAATCTGTTACAATCAGCAGTTTATTTATTCCTACAAATTTATGACTCCAGTAAATTCTTTAGGCAAGCACATTGTAATTCTCACAGTAAAGATTTGAGTAGGATCTATTAAATGCTGGTGTGAAATCTGCAAAATAATTTAATTTTTTTAAACAATTCAGTTGAGGAATGATGGTCTTTCCAAAAAATAATATTAAACTATTGTACTGAAAAACCTAGAAACAGAACTACTTATTTGTTTATGTGATTATTGTAAATATCTCTGTTGTGCACATTCGTGCACTGGTTTTTGTACGAATACGATTTTTTATTACTCAAAAGAGCTCCCTTATGCTGTGCTTTATAGTCACAATCCCTGTTCTGGTTTGGATCTGGGATGTCTCCCAAAGCCTCTTATGTATGAATGTTGTGGGCTACGGGTGTGTGACAGATTATGAGAGTGTGAACTGAAAGGGACAGATCACTGGAGCATGACTTGGAGGGGTATATTCTAGCTTTCCTTTTCCTCTCTCTTGGCTTCATTTCTGCCATGCTGTAAACAGCCCATTCCCTGCCCTTCCTCCTGCCGTATGTTTCTACCATTTCCAGCTACCCATGTGTGGACTGTGACCTTCTGTAAGGTAAAATAAATCTTTTCTCCCTTAAATTGTGGATGTCAGGTATTGAGTCACAAAAAATGAAAAGGTAGTTAAGAGAGAATTTGGTACTAGAGAAGTGGGTTGTTTCTGTGACTTTACCTGACCATGTGGTTTGGAAGCCTTTGAAACTGATTTGTGGGAAGAGTTTAGAAAGACATGGAGGTGCTAGCCAGAGAAATCTTAGAATGCTGTGAGCTGAGCTTGGTGGGAGATTCTGGTCAGAGTTCAGAGCAGAATGCTGAGAGAATTGCAGATTGTAAAGGCTGGGTTCAAGAAATTTTATTCGCAATTTGTCCAAAAACTATGCTAAAAAGTGTGTCAGCATTTAGCCTCTGTCCTAAGACTTTGACTGAAACTTAGATTAAAGGTGGTGGTGTACTACTTAATCTGATGGAGAAAATTTCAAGGAAGCCTGATTTTCAGGCTGTCATGTAGATACTGTTTGCTGCTTTCAGCCAGCTCTACACTGAGAAGTACAAGAAAGTGGCAGAGAAAGTAGGTATAAAACGTTTGCAGTTTGGAGTAAAAAAAAAAAAAAAGTACATGTTTGTTAAAGAGATTAACATTAAAAAGAAGCCAGGTACTTGGAATCAGAATTCTGAAAAAGAGACCTTGAAGGTGTCTCAGGAATCAGCAAGACCACATCCTTCACAATTTGAAGAGTGCAAATGCAAGAGACCTTTTCTTTTTTGAACAGAGAACCCCAAGATATTCTGCAGAACAACATATGAAAGAAAAACCCTCAAAGATTTCAGCCATTTAACAATTCAGAGGTCACAGCGATGATTGCCCAAGGGTACCAGACTGCTGCTTAAGCTAATGGCAGACCTTGGCATCATCCACATGGTGCTTGTTTCACAGACATGCAGAGAGCAAGAGGAGTTGTGAGTTCAGGGAGCCTTCCACCCAGGTTTCAGAGGAAGGCCTTGGAGGCCAGGCAGCGTGCCCCTGGCAGCACAATGCACGAATTTGTGAAGAAGCCTGAGCTGCAGTGGAAATCACAGAAATTTGGAGATGCCAGAAACATGTATTGTATGTTGAGGAAGACTACTGGTTGCCCAAAGGAGAAGCTATGGTAGTTTCAGCCAGAGGCAATGGTTCACGGGTTGGTCAACCCAAGCCCTTGGGAGCTCAGATCTCACCAGAGTTTACCTTAAGTGGTGGACACAAAATGACAGGATTTAATCCATGCTAGGTTTAGAACATGTTTTGATCTGATTGTTTTCTATCTTCTTGTTCCTTCCTCTTGGAATGGGAATATTTACCCTGTGCCGTCATATGTTGGAAGTGTTTCACTTTTCTTTGATTTTCACAGGAGCTCACAGCTAAAATTTGGCCTTGAGACTCAGTGGAAACATTCAACTTGGACTTTTTAGTAGTTCTAGAACCATTAAGACTTTGGCAACTCTTAGAAAAGGACTGAATACATATTGCATATGAAGGTAATATCCCCAAAAGCCTTGTGTATTTGGATGTTGTGGCTTATGAGCATATGTTGAATTATGGGCATGTGGTAGATTATAGGTATGTGCCGGACATAGGGGTGTTTTGGATCATAGACATGTGCTTGTGTGCTGGATTACTTGGCAGTGACCTGGAAGGATCAGATTACTGGGACATGACCTGGAAGGGTATATACTAGCTGTGCTGTTCCTCATCCACTTGGCTTTGTGTTTCTTATGCTGTGAACAGCCTGTCCCCTGCTCTTCCTCCTGCCATGCGCTTCTGCCCATGCATGGACTGCAATCTTCTGAAACCATTGCCTAAAACGAATCCTTTCTCCTTTAAGTTATAAATGGTGATATTTTGTCACAGCAGCAAAAAGTAACTAAGACGGCCCCGTTAAAAACATCCCTAATCCTTCAATATCATGAGTTCACTCTCCAGCTTTTTAATTTTATTATTTTTGCTGTTTTTGTTTTTTAAAAGACAAAATGTTTTTGGGAAACATACAATATGAACTCTATAATATACTGTATTAATTTTTTTCTTTAAAACATTAAAAAATTCAAGGGCATAAAATGTTGGCCCTGGGGTTGGTAGACACATCTGCTAGAGTCTCCCACAGTCAACTTCAACTCTCTCTAGACAAAGAAGGTAGCCCTTATTGGAGGTAAAGCTAGGAGCTTAAAGTCAGTGAGCAGCAAGGATGGCCACAAAGAATGATGCTCTCACCTTAGAGAACTGGCATAGGTATAGGTAGTCCACATCCTGGATTAAAACCTCCTGTTGCTGTGGCAACTTTCAGGAGTATACTTGTCTCAACAAGGCAGGGACTTATTAATTTGGGTTCACACTCTTCCTGCAGTGCTCTGTTTATTAAGTGGCCCGCCCTGCCCTTTGTTTTGCTAGGATTAGTCATTATGGGTTGGTAAACTGCCCTTTTTCCCCCTCCACTCCAGCTTTTCCTCTGCACCTAGTAAGCAGGGCTGTGTCTTTGGACCTGCTGAGAGTCCCTCAGAGAGCTGATCTGAGAGAAAATTAAGAACAGCTGCAGGTAAACACAATGACGTCATATGCCTCTAGCATAAAAGGCAGCTCAGAAACCCCTGATTCAAGAAGGGGAAAATAAAGGGGTTTGCCGAAAGGGCTGAGACTTGGGAACTATGCAAAGGCTGATTATGAGAGATTGGGCTGGTGACACATGTATTTACTGAAATATTGGAACTCTTAGTTAAGACCTATTAATCTACTGTTTAGCACTTGGAGTTTATAAATTTAATAGCTAAAACTATGCTGAAACAAACTGAAGAAAGCTGTGAAAATGGTCCGAGGCAGCCTATAGTTAAGAGTAATATTAGCAAACCAAATGGTTAGAGATTGATCTTTATTGTAAGTAAGTTATAGAATAGGCCTTGTACTTATATCCTTTTTTCTTTTCCTAATTTTTGTGTAGGATTGCACAGTCTCTCTCTGTCTATAGAATGAAATAGATAAGAATGCATTTATTTATTAGTTTTTGTGGTACTGGTAATTGAGCCCAGTGACTTCACACTGAGCTATATCTCTAGCCCATTTTTATTTTTTATTTTGATTTTGAGTTTTAAGTCTCATTAAGTTGCCAAGTTGCCCAGGCAAGGCTCAAACTTGGGATTTTCCTGCCCCCGCCTTCCAGAATGTTGGGATGATAGGTCTGCATCACCAGGCCCAGCTAATTTATTTATTTTGGGGGAGCCGTTTATTATAAGGAAATAAATTGCCACACATAAAATGGTGGATGTTGGTTTGAAGTCATATATATTCATGACACTGAACAGTAAACTTGTAAACCTTGAAGGATGTTATACCGAATGAAGTTCAACCCGAATTTTACAAATGAGAAAGTCGAAGTCTAAAGGACTAGAGAATGTGTCATATCTGGCGCGTTAGCCATGCCCAAAGAGAATTTGAACTTCTAGCCCTTTACTGGTGACTAGCACAGGGGAGAGAAAGAGACTATCTTGGATTATTTCAACTCCCTCTACAGGATTTTCCCAGAAATTTTAACACAATCATGGCTTGGATATGCCACGGCCAGAGTGAAAAACAAAATACTTAGATGCACTTTGTTTGGCTTTATTTAGTTTCATCCTTTTTCTCTAAGTGTCATCCTCAAATAGAGAAATTTAGCAGTTACTGAATAGCATATTTTCAGTTGTGACAGGAACACCTCTTTCTAGCAACCTCATAGAAAACTGGTATTTATACTTCAAGCTGTGCAACCATAGCAGTTACTACCAGTTGGGAATTGCTTACATTAATTATAAATTTATCTCTCTGAAAGGTGAATAACCCTCTGGATGGGGTAATGAAAACTTCACCCTAACACAATGAGAGTAGATTCACTATAATTAGTCTGAGAAATCTGATCAGAAGTTATAACCAAAGTGGTCTGCTCAATTAAAAAAACTATAGTGGTACCCTTAGAATTTACTACCTAGCAGTCTTCATATACAATGTATCTCACGAGGAGTGCAAACTTCAAATGAAATAATGCAAACTTAACAGACTTTACCTGGCAAAGCAGAATTAATGAGCCAGCTAATACAATAACTGAAAACTAACTAGAATATCATTTAGGAGGTAAGAGTGGAAGTTTGTAACATAAAGCAAGAATAAATAGTGGGAAAAGAAGAGCATTCAGGAATCTCAGCTATGAAAAATAGGCATCAAAATGATGAAATGGAAAAGGGATAGTAACAAGATGGAGATAGATGAGGAATTAATGATATAGAATAGTAGATTGAATAACTTTTCTAGAAGGCACAAGAAAGGAATAAATAGTTAGCAAATATGGGGGAAAGGCCTTATAGACAGAGGATGAATGGGTAAGTGTGAAGTCATTCTAATAAAAGTCACAGAAAAAGAGGCAAAATGTAAGTGTATGGGAGCTAAGCATTTCAAGAAATAAAACCCAAGAATTCTTCAATCTTAGCTAAGTTTTAAGAGAGTCAGAGTTTGTAAAACAGAATGCATAATAAAAAGCCTATATGTACGTAGACAGTAGTAAAACTTTTAAATATCAAAGATAAAAATAAGACTGGTTTAAAAAGACATATCACTTTCAGAAATTTTTTCTAACATTTCAATACTTAAAAGCAACCCAGATCCAAAAAAGAAAAAAGAATGTAGAATTATTTTTCAAGATGTTGAGTGGAAAACCTGGAACCTCCGATTTTACATCCAGATAAATAACACTTAAATGTAACAATGACTTATTTTCAGGTGTTCAAGACTACAGAAAGTTCATCACACAAAGACTCTGAAATAAGGCAAATAAAACAGAAGTTCAGGACTCAGGATCTGGAGTCAGCATGGTATTTTTTAGAAACTTCAAGTGGCTTATTTTTGCATTTGTTTTTAGTCTTATTTGTCCTGCTAAGTTTCTAAACTGAGGATGCAACATTATGCATTTCTGCATCCCTAGTATTACCTGTTTCAAGGCTCTGTACATGATAGGTATTCATTGAGTGTCTGTGTCAGAGAGAAGGAAAAAAAGAGAGGTAGGTGGTGACTATAGACTTTCCATTCAAGAGAGTAGCTGTTCTCTCTCATTTCTGGGAGCAGTGGATATCCCAATGTATGTAAATATTTTGCACTGCTGCAGATCACATCTCCTTTGTTAAGTCTATACATGACTCAAAGATAATTGAACGTTGTTCATTTCACCACCAAAATATTAAAAGCAACCTGCTTATTTTGACTCCACTTTAACCATTTACTTAGTTCTTCAAAACCTTCAAGCTCTCTCTGAGTCATTCATGATGGAAAATGATATGCTTGCATTCCAGTAAACATACTCAAATAAGGAATAATATGCGAAAGTAACCAACAAGGTTTTTGTTTGTCTGGAATTTGTCAACATGTCTCTATAGAACTGGTGAAAAAATTTCTTCTACTCAGTTCCATTTGCTCATCTGAGATTTTATAACAAGTGCCAACTGAGATAGTATGGTTTATTATATTCGTCCATTGTTCATTGCTACACCAAATCACCTTAGGGTGAGTAACTTATAAAGAAGAGAACTTTATTCAGCTTCCAATATTGGAGGCAAAATCCCAAATAGCAAGGCACTAGCTCTGGTGAGGGTCCCCCTTGTTTCATTCCATCATTGTATATGACAGTATGATGAGAGAGAGAGAGAGAGAGAGAGAGCAAGCGAGGGTGTGTGCGAGAGAGAGATCGATCATCATATGGTGATATTAAAATCCAGAGATCAGGAGGGGGCAGGCATGCTTTTTTTTTAAAAAAAATAACAACTCACATTTTAAATTAGTAACTCAGAGTTCCATTAGAACCACCTTATTACCTTCTGAGGGCCATCCCCTCAATAACCCAGTCACCTCCCACTAAGTTCTATCTCTTAAAGATTCTGTCACTTTACAACATCACCACAATGAGGACTAAGCTTCCAATACAATAACAAATGATGGCAAATAAGCATGTGAAAAGATGTTCAGTATCATTAAGTATCAGGGAATGCAAATCAGTACTGTAATGAGCTATAATAACAATGGCATGAAATACTGGTAAGGATGTAGAGAATTAGGCCTAAGACATTGCTCATGGGAATATAGTATGTTATAGTCAGACACACTGAAAGAATGTTTGTGAATTTGTCTCTCTCTTTCTCTTTCTTTCTGTGGCACTGGGGATGGGACATAGGGCCTCAAACATGTTAGGTAAGTGCTCTATCACTGAGCTATACACCCAACACTATAACTTCTTATAAAACTATTACTAAATGTACAATTACCATAGGCCTAATGCATTCATGGGTATCTCATTAAAATGAAAACTCATGCCTACAAAAGATATGTGCACAGTTATTCATAGCAGATGTACTCATAATTATACTCATAACTCAAGTTAGAAACAACCTAAATGTTTTCCAGTGGGTTAAGGGGTAAACAAGCTTAGGTATACTTGTTCTGTGCAATATTACTCAGCAATACAAAAAAATGACTTACTGATGTGAACAAAATCCTGAGTGTATATAAAAGATTTGATGTTTAATGAAAAACAAATTTCAAAAGGTCAATACCATATGATCCCTATTATATAATGCTCTTGAAATGACAAAATATATAGGTAGAGAATAAATTAGTGGTTTCCAGTGGGTGAGGACAAGGCTGAGATAGCAGTGTGGTGTGAAGGCATGAATGTTGTTGGGATGGCGCAAGAATATTTTGTCTTGTTTGTGATGATGCATGCATGAGTCTATTATACTTGTGATAAAAGTGAATCGGGGTAAGCACCTACTGACACTAATTCATATAAATACTGCTGAAAAATTGAGTAAATTTTAAATGTAGTTAACTGTAGCTTATAATAATCATATAAGATGTCACCATTGTGAAAAGTCAGAGGATGCTATCAATAGACTATGAACTATTTTTGCAACCTCTTATAGCTCTATAGTTACTTCAAAATAAAAAAGTTCTAAATAGCAATGCTAAAGTTTTAATTGGAATAGCATTGAAGTATATACTAATTTGAGGTCACTTACATCTGTAAATGTTAGGTTTTTCAATGTTCATTTATTTGTTGACTTCAAAATATTTAAATCATTTGTTTAGTAAACTTTTTATAAAACAATACAAGACAATAAAATTTAGTGTTAGCATATATTGTAAGCTTACTACCTTTTCTGCATTGATTTTAGTTTTTCACGGTGTGTCCAAATCTGCAAAAATTTGATATTTTGAGTATTTTATGCATTTAATAATACTTTGAGCTGCTTTGTATATAAATGACGTTATTTTTACGTAAACCTTTGTTATATACATTTTGAGTATTTTATGCATTTAATAATACTTTGAGCTGCTTTGTATATAAATGACGTTATTTTTACGTAAACCTTTGTTATATACATTTACCATTATATTGAATTTCAGCAAAAAGGCTCAAAAAGTGTTTATTGGGCTCATAACGTAAACTCAAATGCTGCAGTCAGTGGATGCAAATATTCATTTAAATTATATCCAAACATCATCCAAACATCATAGCAGCAAAAAGGGTAAGGCAACCAAACTTAATTTTAATTATTTTACTGAAAATTCTGTGCATGATATAAAAGTAATTCACTTTAGATATTCCTTTTCATAGTAGTTTTTATTGCATGATTATTCAGATCGTCACACACACATAACTTTTCACTAAGTAAAAGCAGTATTATGTGACTTAATAAAATATATAAACCTTGTAACGTTAGAGGTCAGTTTTTTAAATCAGTGTTCCGTGTATTACAATTACATATAATTTCTCTTCAATGTCACAATTTTTAATTTTTTTTGCTCTAGAGGATCTTGTGCATTTTAAGAAACCATAGGGAATGAAATTAGCATTTCAATATTTACCTAGATGTATATAATTGACTTTTCACTTAGTTTTAAATGAGCATCTGAATTTCCATCTGGATTCATTTCCCTTCAGTCTGATAAAGAACTTCCTTTTGTCAAGAAGTCAAGCAGTATCTAGGCAGTGCTATTGTAACCAATGAAGCCAATAGGATCACTTGTGCAACTGCTAAGTCAGTTTGTCATACTTCTGTGGACTCATCCAGTTAGAAGACAGCAAGTCCAAATAGATACAGTGTGTTACTTAGATGGCAACATTATGATCTACATGTCACTAGTACCACAGGATAACACTGAACATAGATGCCAGGTGACAGGTAACACAGACAGTGGTTTGCTCTGCCACTGAGAAACCA
Organism: Ctenodactylus gundi; assembly: GCA_004027205.1. Taxonomy (NCBI): domain Eukaryota; kingdom Metazoa; phylum Chordata; class Mammalia; order Rodentia; family Ctenodactylidae; genus Ctenodactylus; species Ctenodactylus gundi. The sequence continues at coordinate 83,284 of PVKB01003481.1, read as the reverse complement.
GCTCCAAACAACGGTTAAGCATTCTCGTGTGTCTGTATCCTAAGGGGAAGGAAGGTGGAAGGTAGGAAGTTATCAAGAAAATGGGTGAGAAATGGCTTTGGGATAGTTCCTCACCAGGCTGCTTTGTATGTTCTTGCTCCAAGATAAATTGCAGGGTGTGCTTGCAAGACCCAGGTCAAACTATGGTCAAGCCTTGGTTATAAGTTAGTTGATATAGAGACAAAAAGGTCCTTGGGAAATGGTGTGGTGGTATTGTTCTCCTGAACCTTAAGCATTGCTAGTAGTTAAGGTCTGCTAACAAAGAATTATCTTAATTTTGTTGTGTCTCAGAATATCTTTATTTTGTCTTCATTCTTGAAGAGAGCATCTTCTGAGTATTAAATCATTGATTAATTTTTTTCTGGCATTTTAAAGATTTTGGTCTTCACCTTTCTGGCTTTCATCAAGTCTGATGTCAGCCATATTTGAATTTTCCTTCTACCTGTATCTAAAGTATTGTTTTTCTCTGGCTGTGTTTATATATTTTCTACTTATATTTGTGTTTTGGTACTTTGACTATGATATTTCCAGACTTTTTTGAGGCAAGGTCTTGCTCTGTTGTTCAGGGTAGTCCTGAACTCACTATGTAGCCTGGGCTGGCCTCAAACTCACAACAGTTCTCCAGCCTCAATCTCCTGACTGCTGGAATTATAGGCATGCACCACTACAACCAGCTGCTTTTTATATTTTTGAGTTTTGCTGAGCCTCTCTAGTCTTTATAAATTTATATGTTCAGCCATAACTGGGAAAATTTAGATCACCACATTTTCAGTATTTTCTACCCCATTCTCTCTGCACTCTCTTTCTAAACCTTTAGCTTAATACATATTGAGTCTTTGGGTATTGTCCCACACATCCTTATGTTGCTCTCATTTTTTCGAATATATTTTTCTCTTTGTCGCTCATAGTTGATAATGTCTATTGTTTTTAGTTTACTAAAACTTTTTCATTTCCACTTTGCTGTTAAGTTTATCCAGTGATTTCAAAAATATTACAGATCTTATACTTTCAAGCTCCATAATTTTCATTTCATTCCTCTTATGGTTTCTATTTTCTATTGTGATTCTATATTTCATTCAGTGTGAGAAAATTTACTTCTCTGACTGTATTTATAATAATTGCTTTAAAATTCTTGATTGCTGTTTCCAACTTCTGGTCCATTTCAAGTTCTGTATTTGATCTTTTGGAATGGATCACAGTTTTCTGGTTCTCGATATGTTGAATAACTTTAAATTGTATTTTTAATCTTTTGAGTAGTATATTATGGAGATTCTGAATTTTTTTTTGAGACAGGGTCTTGATATGTAGCCCAGGCTGGTGCTGAATTCACTATGGAACCCAGGCTGGCCTTGGACTCATGTAAGTCCTTGTGCCTTAGCCCCCTGAGTGCTAGGATTACAGGCACATGCCACCATGCCCAGCTTATGGAGATTCTGAATTTTGGATCTGAAAAAAATTATTGTTTTGGTAGATAGTTGGCTTGGTTAGATGCAAAATCTAAATTCTGTTTCTTACTATTAGCTGAAATGTTATTTCAGTACTTTTGTCTTTAATTGAAGTCTCTTCAAATATAGGGGTCAACTGATATTTTCAGAGTCTAACAGCAATTGGTGATTGAAGGATAGGTAAGTCCTATCTGACTCTCTCCTTAAAGGTTTCTCTTATAGCTTGGATTTGGAATGTTCCCCCAAAACTTCACGTATTTTGAACTGTGTTGTTGGGTGGTGGGGCCTGCCTGGAAGGGGCAGGTGTGTAAGGTTTGACCTGGAAGGATTGGGGCAATTTTTGAGATTGAGGATGCCTAAGACAGACATTGAAGGTGTTTCTTATTTTTTCCCACCATTTTTATTAATATACATATACAATACTTAATATTTACAATGAACTTGAGTATTTTGTGCACATATATGTCTCATCAATTTTATAATCCCTTCCCATTTTTGGCCCTCCCGTTTTCTCCCCACATCCCCTAACTCCCACTATCACACCATGTGGTTCTATAGAATACCTGTATTCTGGGTTTCCCAAATCAGAGAAACCATACAATACTTAACATACTTAATCTTCCGCATCTGACTTATTTCACTCAACTCACCACTCTTTAGCTCGGCTTCCCACCCCTAGAATGGGCTGCGGTGGTCACATCTTGATGCCTCTTCTCTGAGTCCCGCAGAGCCCTTTATTGGGATATTTGCCAAAAGTTTCTTTTTTTCCTATAGTCTGCTATATCTTTGTTAAGATTCTTTAACCTGGCCTCACCCACCAGTCCACATAAAAAAAGAACTATAACAGTGTAATTCATACAGCTAGAAAATGTGAAAAAGAAAAAGAAATTAAGTTTCAAATGCCTTAGCTGAGTACTAAAAGGTAAATATTTGTACATTCAAAAGGTTGTCATTACATCAGTTGGTTTTCTGAGTATAAACTTATATCAAAGACTAAATAAGTGAATTGGTACAATAAACAAACTTAAGTCTATATTGAATTGCCACATTAAATAGACAAATCTATATCATATAAGTATACTTCAAGTAATAGATATGATGGCACATTTAGTCACTTCATAACTTATTTACTCACATTTCACTAATTACTAACATTTTGCCAGATTTGGTTTATCATTTTATCTACCTATCCATTCATAAATTCATGCATACATATTTTTAAAGATGTTATACCAGTTCTTTATGTTGAATGTAATTATTCTGTTTTGTAGACTAATATACTATTACAAATAATAATTATGTGGGGAAATTTTACAGATTTTATAAAACAGCTGGTACTGTTTTAGAAGTATATCAATCAAATGATTCAGATACCAATCTATTTTTTGTTATGTTTTCTCTTTAGATGTTTCTTTTCCTTTCTGTTTTTTTTTTTTTTTTTTTGGTGCTACTTGTCTCTGCCTCTCTCAAAGAGGATAAATTTACATCCAACATCAAATAAGTGAATTGCTACATTAAATGAGCTTAAGTCTATATCAATTTGCTCCATTAAATGAACTTAAATCAGAATCACATAAGTATACTACAGTTAAAGCAATAGAGTGGCATACTTAGTTCAGATATTTTTTACCTTTCATAAATATTGTTTATTCACATTTCACTAATTATTAACATTTTGCCAAATTTGGTTTATCCTTTTACTTACCTATCCATTCCTAACTTCATGTGAACATATTTTAAAAAGATTTTATACCAATTCCCCATATTGAATATAATTATTATATTTTGTAAACTTATATACTATTGAAAATAATAGTTATGAGGGAAGATTCACAGATTTTATGAGACAGTTGGTACTTTTTTAGAAAGATATCAATCAAATGATTAAAATACCAATCTATTTTTTTGTTACACTTTCTTTTTAGGTGTTTTCCTTCCTCTGTTTTCTTTCTTTCTTTTTTTTTGGTGCTGCTTCTCTCTGTTTCTCTCAAAAAATCCTCCAAGTATTTTCTGCAATTCTGGGCTAGTGTTTGCAAATTTCTTAAGGGATTTTTAGTTATAAAAATTTTTACTTCTCCTTCAATTTGTAGGGATTAGTTTGTTGGATATAACAACCTGAGTTGACACTTGCTGTCTTTTAAAGCTTGAAAGATCTTGCTCCAGGCTCTCCTATCCTTTAATGTTTGCCTTTAGAAATCTGCAGTGATTAGAATGGTTTTGCCTTCATAGAATAATGTCTGTTTTTCTCTTGCTGCTTTTAATATTCTTTCTTCATATTAGATTTCTGAGGTTTTGATTATGATATGTCATGGTGAGTCTTATTGCTGATTGAGGTTATTTGGTGTTCTATAAGCTTCTTGTACCTGAAAGTTAATTTCTTTTCCTAGATTAGGAAAATTTTCTTGCACTATTGCAGTGAATAAGTTCCTTATACCTTTGGTGCAGTCTTCTGCTCTTTCTCCCACACCCATAATTCTGAGATTGGTTCTCTTTGAATTATCCATCAGCTGGTGTATCCAGCTGCTTTGCTCATTTCTAACTTTGGAGTCATGCCTAATTATATCATTTGTTTCCTCTGCCTTGTCCTCAAGGTCTGAAATTCTGTCCTCACAGTATTCTAGTCATCTTCTCCTGCTGTCACATATATATTTCATATCCTCAATTTTGTCTAGATTTCTTTTTAGATTTTCTACTTTTCTATCAAAATTTTCCTTCATATCTCACATTTCTTTATTTATCTCAGCCAGCTTTTTATTTCTGGCTTCAATATGCTCAGTGAGCTTTGTCTCTACTAGGACCATTATTTGCTCATTATTTGATCCTCTTTAAGCCAGCTCATCATTGCTTGCATTTCATTGAGAATATCTTGTTTTAACTAGTTGTTTGACTCATTTATTTGCTTTTTGACTTCCATCCCTATGAGTTCTACTATTTCAGAGGCCACGACATTAGTTTCTGTCATCTCTGTGGATGCCCTGTTGCCTTGTTTTCCCATGTTTGTGGTGTTAAGGAACTTCACTCTAGAGCCTTAGCCAAGAGGCTTCTTTGAACACCTATGACAGTGTGTGGTGCTGAGCCGGTGTGTGGTGGGGAGCTGCAATATTGGTTCTGTGCTGGGAGTAGACAGTGAGGGAAGACCTAACAGTCTGATAGATTCTGAGGTATCTTGTTCACCCCAGCCTCCTGAGCAAAGCTCTTCCACCTGTCCTGGCTTTCCTCCCCATTGGGCTCTCAGCCCTCAGAGGTACTCCCACTACACTGAAGCCATTCAGGAGGTTGGTGGCCTTTATTTCCTCTCCATAACTCTTTTGCCAGTTTCTTCCTAGGTACTTTTTAAGGGTAACCCCAAAAGCTCTAATGTGTCCTTCTGAACTTTCTTTTACTCTAATAAGTTCAGTCTTGGAGTTTTTGGCTCCTGCTTAGGTCATTGCCCATTATGACTGCAGAGGCTGCTTCTGATCTGGGCTCCAGGAGGCCTTTTCTGGGGGTAGGGAATATTGTATTTGTAGAATGCACTACCTACACGTTCATTTTTCAGATGGTGGGGCTACCAGTTGCTGAAAATTCCTACTTCTCCCAGATTTGCACTTACCTCAATCTGAGGTTCTGTACTCCAAACTTTCCTTTGTCTGTGGTCTGTTGATGCCAGCAGCTCAGGGCCACACCAAATCAGCTGCTATTTTTCTCCACTTTCGATATGACTTAAGGATTTCTAACTTTCCTGTGGCCTCTTGTCAGTTGTTGGGGCACTGCTTCCTCTTTTAGCTTGGTCAGATGTTCCAGGCTCCACGTGGGCTTTCCTCCGTCAACAGATGCCTGCAACTCCCAGCCATTTGCAGCTGTCCTGGTGCAGCTTCCTAGGCTGCTGGTTTTTTTTCCCTCCATTTTCGATGTTCCTTCAGTATCTCTGACCTTTCCCTGGCCTTCTTTCAGTTGTTGAGGTGCTCCTCCCTGTCCTAGCTACTTTGTACAGTCATTTTATGACTAAATTCTCAAGTTTTTATGTGGGTCAATGTGGAGACATTGTGTAGCTTTTACTCTGCTGCCATCCTGACCCAGAAGCCCAGGTGTTTGTTATTGACTTGTGGGCCATGAAATGAGGGAGCGGCAACTGGTAGCTTAAAGTACTTAAAAGAAGGAAGAAGTAAGTGTTGTCGCAGCTTCTTCCTGGGAGATCTCATCAGCTTGCTTCTGCCTCACTTGGCTTCTGTTTGCAATGGGGAAAGGTCTCTCCAGCCTCTGCCATGTGCCTTCACTGTTGCTGCTTGCCTCATCAATGGACTGGATGTGAGAAACCTTCTGAAAGTGTAAGCTACATAAATCTTTCCTCCCTTAAATTGTGGATGTTGGGTATTTTGTCACAGCAACAAATAAGTAACACAGTTCCCCTAATCACTTTTCCAATGGCCTTATTTTGTCTTAGCTTGGTTCTTCAGTTCTTCCTATCAGAATGAATGTTCATTTGTTGGTGACCCATTCTTGATGTTTCAGCCACTTGTCAGCTTTGGATTGTCTTCAGTCTAAAAAAGGTAAAAATAAATAATTCATCTTGAGCCTTAGTTTTCTTTAAGCTTCAACCCTGATGCAGAGCTGACCTGTTTTCATTCACTTTCCAGTCTCTTAATATTGCTGTTTCTCTCTCTGTCTCTCTCTCTCTCTCTCTCTCTCTCTCTCTCTCTCTCTCTCTCTCTCCATCTATATATATATTCAGCATGCATAGCTACTATCTTTAGGAAGAATGAGAACAACAGAAGTTTTTTCAGCCATATCAGAAGCAGAAAAATCTTATTCTTCTCAATTTTTATTTCACTGGCAGCAGTTTGCCCTTAATGTAAAATTCTGTCCTAGATAGAAGATTTGGCCAGTCAGTTTTAAGAATTTGTAGGTGATAGATTCTTCTGGTTTCATTAGCTCTTGCTACAGGCCCTTTGTACTCACTCAGTATTGAAGAGTGCACAACTCCCTCCCAGTTTCAGCTGCTATTCTCCATTGTCCTTCCATGCTTTTTAGTGATATCCATTGCTTGGTTTTCTTTGTGAGCTCCTGTTCCACTAGGGTCTTTAAGCAATTTAAAACTTAACTGGTGGTTCTCTACAGTGAGTACGACAGAGAGGAGATAACACCTTTGAAGAGAAACCTCAAATATTACAAGGGATATCTTGTCCTTGGTATCACTTTCTTTTGAGGAAAACCTTTTCAGTTGTAGTCCTCTAGCTTTCAGGGTTGGCATGGGTGTGCATGTGAAGAAAATCTTTTAAGCCCTGGACAATTCATATGCACTTGATACATAATATATATCATCCCAGCCAGCTCTGAATTCCACCTTAAAGTTACCCTATTACACTGGTCAGTATTGGTGCACTACTTATATGACTTCCAGTGGCAAGAGGGCAAAAAATAGCCTTCTGGAGATAACAAGTAGAGAAAAAGAACACATTAATGACAAACTTTTCCTCATTTTAATGCCTGTATTAGTTTGGGTTCTTTCAAAAGGCAGAATTTACAGAAATTATAACAAAATGGATCTATTTGGAAGGCTTACAAACCTGAGGATATAGTCCAAGATGGTGGCCTGCTCATGCAAGAGTTGTAGTGTCCAATGGCTGCTCAGCCACGAAGTAGGACACCTGTCCAGAACTGCAGGACAGCCAATGAGATTCTGCTGTGGATATTGGTTGTTTGAAGAACCATGGTGAACACCAGGGACTGAAGATCAATGACAGGCAGACAGGCACAATTCGAGACTGGAGTGAATCTGTGATGAAGATCTGTGGCATGTAGCAAGTTGGCATCTGTAGACAATTGTGAAGGCGAGACCTTTCCCAGAGGAAAAAGCTACAACAATCTCTCTTCTTTCCTCCTTCTATATAGTTTGAGTTCCCACTTGGGCCTCCCACAACTGAGTGGGTGCTCTTCCCTCATTGGCTAGCCCACAGATCACTCACACTCTAATCCAGGATGTTATCAATTCCCAGTCTGGGCATAGTTCCCAAACCCTAATCCAGGCGTGGTTCCTGATTACCTCAAATTGACATAATCTCTCCAGTGGTCCCAATTCCTATCCATTGTTCTTGCCCCTCATCATCCCTAGGCTGCCTCCCACCCAATTTTACCCCCCTCCGACCCCTGACCCACCTGCCTTTTGATTCCCCAGAGGTTGCCTTACTGCTTTGTGTTATATGAGTACAACCATCTTGCATCCTTGAATTCTGTAACAAAGCCAATATTTTGGAAAGACAATTGTGGTTCTTTAGTTTTGATAAGAACTGAAATAATTGTCTCTTTCTGCTAAAAATACATACAATTCCTTAGGTACATATTTCAAGATATTAGAACTCAACAAGAAAAGACTGCTGAATTCTAGAATTACCCCTGACAATTTTAAACAATGAAATATGATTGACTATTGGCTTTTTTGCATTCCTCAGTTAATAATATTGACATAGACATGGATGACATAGACAATCATAGAAAAGAATTCAGGATACAGATGTAAAATATACCTTTACATACATTAAGATCTAGTGGTACAGGAGATGTTTTAATTTTCATAAAATGTATCATCAATAGTTTGGAAAGTAATGAATGAATTTTTCTGTACTATTATTGACCAGACATAAGGGCTAGGGTTGTAATATTTGTTATTTAATGCAACTAAAATATTTTATTACTTTGTTCTTTTACTTATGGGTTTTGTTATAGCCTGATGAGGGTGAGTCATAATTTATAGCTTCTGAGGAGATTAAGATGATAAAGCTTGAATGAAAAATGTCATGGCAAATTACTCTAGTTTTTAATTTTTGCCTGAGCCATTAAAACTCAATTAGACAAAGACCAAATTCTTGTTTATTAGAAACTTCAGAGGTCTTATAAACAAGTGCTAACATAGTTATGGAGGGGCCCCTTGCTTTCAAATCTATGAAGCCTTTGGCAAAAAGATATTGCATCATTTTTATAACATATATCGTTTCCATGAATACACTGATTCACTTTGAGAAAACAGCCCCGATCATTTACAATCCAGTGACTCAAATTGTTTTAGCAAATGAGAGTTTGAGCCATTAACTAGATTCTTTACTTCTTTCTTCTTCTCTCCCATTAGCATTCCATCCCACCCCACGTCTCTCAAAACACTACTCGTGTCCTCCAGGACCAGCTCAAATCATGTCGAGCCTAATCCCTCCTCCACCAGACAGAATGGATTGCTTCCCCTCTTATACTTCTCTCTGTCTCTGATGTCCAGAATATGATTAGTAGAAAACATAGTAGGTGAGCACAGTCAAAGTAAAAGCAACAGTGATATGTCACAAGTTTGGGAGACTGGCCAGGAAGACTATGCCTTCATAAAGTACTTTCCCCTTAATTGCAAAGACCCAAGCAAGCTTGCTATGACACACCACTTGCCCAAGACTTTCTGTGCTTATAGCCTGTGCCAGTGGGTCCAGCTAATATTTTTCACTTTTTAAGGAATTTGACTTCAAGAAATAACAGCAGACCAAGTGGCAAGGCCAGCCTTCTCTATTTTTCAAAGCATCACTTATACAGAAAGAGCTTGGGGAATTTGGATGCATTTCCCACCACCAGAAGATAAAGGTTGTATGTAAACAATAATATCCTGTGCTATTTGGGCCTCATTTGACTGTCTTTATTGCTTTAGAAGAAACTGCCAGTTGGGGCTGTTTCTCAGAGCTCATGCTTGACATTCCACAAATACTATAGGTTCCACTTCAAAGATGGCATTCCACAAGTACCAAACTTGGGGCTATTGGCATGTATTTGACCATCATTGGGCCTTGTGCTGACAAATTCTTTGAAATCATACTAAAAGTGTACTGTCTGTGAAGAATGACTCTTGTACTCTGAAGGCAGGCCTGTCATTGCAGGGTGGCTTTGCAGTTATCACTTGGCTGGTTTCCTAGAAAGTTGTGGTAGATATGAACTAGGATGATTGTGTTGTTGAACTAAGAGCAGAGGCAGTTTTTGTAAACAAAGTTGTGTTATTAGAGGGCTAAGCTGGGAGTCATGAGACTTTAGGCTACACTCCCCACTTAGCTAACTGTTCACCCTTGTAAAATGCCCTTGTTCTATCTGGTTTGTTTTCAAATCTTAAAATAATAGGATCATATTAGATGATCTCTAAATTTCTTAATTTGATCAGGCAACTTAAATAGTAAACATCTAACAGGAGTCAGGGAAACAAGTTTTCAGTCCAGGTTCTGTTGCTCACTGTGACTTGGAGCATCACTTAAATATTTGCTCTCAGGTTTTTATCTTTTTACCCCATTTTATTAATGTATGCATTTGTAATACTTAAAGTTTACATTGAACTTGAGTATTTTATGCACATATATCACATCAAAATTACAAATCCTTCCCCTCCCCCTTTTTGATCTCCTCCCGTGCACTCTCTCTCTCTCTCTCTCTCTCTCTCTCTCTCTCTCTCTCTCTCTCCCTACCTAACTCCCACTATTCTCCCCCATTTGATTCTATGAAATGACTGTGATCTGGGTTTCTCATATTAGAGAAACTATCCAATATTTGACCTTGTGTGTCTGACTCACTTCACTGGGCCTGATGGTCTCAAGTTGCATACATTTACCCACAAAAGCCTCCAATCTGTCTTTCATTGTACTTGACCAGTACTCCATTGTGTACATGTGCCACAGTTTGTGTATCCATTGGTCTGTTGATGGGTATTTTGGTGTCTTCCATGTTTTAGCTATTGTTAGTTGTGCTGCTGTGAACATGGGTATACATATATCTCTGTTATATGTTTTTAACTCTTTTGGAAAGATTCTCAGAAGAGGCTATCATTGGATTATTTCCAGCCTTTTGAGGAATTTCCATACTGTCCTTCATGATGCTTGTATCAGTTTACAATTCCACTAGCAGTGTAAGAGGGTTCCATTCTCCCCACAGCCTCATCAGGATTCATTATTGTTTGAGTTCTTGATATATGCTGACGTGGCTGCTGGGGTTAGATGATAATTTAGTGATTTTTTTATTTGCATTTCTCTAATGGCTAAGAATATTGAAACCTTTTTCATGTGTTTACTGGCCATTTGAACTTCATCTGAGAATTGCCTATTTATTTCTCTTGCCCATTTTCTAATCAGGTCTTTGAATTTAAGGGGTCTGTTTTTCTTCAATTTCTTGTATGTTCTAGTTATTAGTCTCTTATCTGAGGTATAGGTGGTGAAAATTTTCTCCCATTCTGTCAGTTCTCTCTTCACTCTGTTGATAATTTCCTTTACCATGCAGAAACTTTTTAATTTGATCTAATCCCATTTGTTGATTCTGGGAGCTACTTCTTTTGCATTGGGTGTCTTACTAAGAAAGTCCTTGCCTACATCTAGTAAAACTATCCTTATTTGCAGATAATATGATCATCTACATAGAAGATCCTAAAAACTCCACTGTGAAACTTTTAGAAATAATTAAAACTGTATGATACATAAATAAGATCTAAAAAAGCAATAGCATTCCTCTACACTAAGAATGAACTCACTGAGAAAGAGCTCAGAAGAATAATTTCATTCTCATAGCCCATCAAAAAATGAAATAGCTACGAATAATCCTAACCAAGAAAGTGAAGGACCTCTACAAATAAAATTATATTATACTCAAAAAAAGAACTTGTAAAAGACGCCAAAAAATGGAAAGACATCCCTTATTTTTGGATAGGCAGAATTAATATAGTCAAAGTGACTATACTGCCCAAACTGATATACAGATTCAATGCCATCCCTATCAAAATACCAAAAATTTTTATCAGACCTTGAAAAAACAATCCTTAAATTCATGTGAAACCAACGGAGGCCTAGAATAACCAAAGCAGGCCTGAGTAACAACACAAAGGCAGGTGACATGATTCTAGATGCCAAGTTATATTACAAAGCAATAGTTATAAAAACTGTATGGTATTGACACAAAAACAGGCGGGGTGACCAATGGAACAGAACTGAAGGTGCAGCGACAAACTAAAATACCCTCAACTACCTAATCATTTATAAAGGAGCCAAAATAATATACTGGGAAAAGGACAGCCTGTTCAACAAATGGTGCTGGGAAAACCAGACATCCACATGCAGAAGAATGAGTCTAGATACACATCTGTCACCATGCACCAAAATCAAATCAAAGTGGATCAAAGACCTAGATATTAAAACTGAAACACAGAACCTTCTGGAAGACAAATTAGGCAAAAATCTGATATAGGTCTTGATATTCTGTACCTATTTCACGTACAGGCTGTGCCTGTGATGTAAGGAAATATCCTTTTCACTCAGCACTTGCTGAACAATTGCTCAGAAGGCACCAGCTTGATAGATGGCAAAAACATATGGGGTTATTGTAATATCTGTTACTTCTACTAATATCAGATACAATTCAGTGAGCATTTATTTTCCTCCAGAGTATTCTTTTTATTATATGTATTTGTGATACATAATAATTACATTCAACTTGGGAAAATTGATACATATCCACTTTTGCATCTTAATGATTTTTCTTTCTGCTTCACTTTCTTGCTCTCCCATCTCCCTTTCCCCCCAGATTTCCTTTCCAACTTTAGAAAGTCTATCATCTATTTTTTTATTATCTATCTTTTAGTTTTTCTTAAATCATTTATATTTTTGATTTCTTATATAAAAGAAACCATGCAATATTTAACCATCTGTGTCTGATTTATTTCATTAAGTTTAATGGTCTCAAAGTGCTTACATTTCCCTACAGATGACTCAAATTTATCTTTCTTCATGGTAGAGTAGTACTCCATTGTGCACATATACCACGTTTTCAATCCATTCATCTGCTGATGAACATATCATGTGCTCTCAAGATTTAGCTACTATGAGTTGTGCTGCTATAAACATGGGTATGCATGTATCACTGTAACAAAATGGCTTTAACAATTTTGAAAGATAATCAGAAGAGGTATAGCTGAGTCAGGGAATTTGTGTTATCAGTGTTTTGAGGAATCACCATACTGAGTTTCACAGTGGTTGTACCAGTTTACACTCTCACCAACAATGGAGAATTCCTTTTTCTCCACAACTTTGTGAGCATCTGTTGTTTTTTAAATTAATAATAATAAACATTCTTACTGCAGTAAGATGGAGTCTTAGTGTTGTTTTGTTGTTGTTTCCCATATATATATATATATATATATATATATATATATATATATATATGCAATGCACAATGGTTACATTCAAATTAAGAGTTTTGAGCATATATATGTTGCATCAACTTCACATTCTCTTCCGTTTTTTCACTCTCTTGCCCTTTCCCTCATCTTCCCGTTCTCACAATTTCTCACCCATTTGCCTCTATTATTTATTTTTATTCTGACTGTCTCATATTAGAGACACCATGCAATATTTAACTTTCTGAGACTGACTCGCTTCACTAAGCATAATGACCTCAAATTGTGTCCATTTACCTTCAAATGACACAAATCTACCTGTCTTTATGGCAGAGTAGTATTTCATTGTGTACCTATAGCACATTTTTAATATCCATTGCTCTATTGATGGATATTTGAGTGCCTTTCACAATTTATCTGTTGTTAGTTGTGCTGCTATAAACATGAATATATATGTATTCCTATTATATATTACTTTGAGCTTTTGGGTATCACTGGGTCAAATGGAATATCTATTTTCAGTTGTTTGAGGAAGCTCCATAGTGCATTCTATAATGGTTTTACCAGTTTACAGTCCCAGTGGTAATGTAAAAGGGCTCCTTTTTCCCTGCAACCTCACCGGCATCTATTGCTATTTGAGTTCTCACTGGGGTAAGATGGTATCTCAGTGTTGTTTTGGTTTGCATTTCTCTAATGGCTAAGGATGCTGAGCATTTTTTTCATGTATTTGCTGACCATTTGTACTTATGAGAACTGCCTATTCATTTCCATTGCCCATTTTTCTGATTGGTTTTTTTGAGGAGTCTATTTTTCTTCTGTTCTTTGTATATTCTAATTTTTAACCTCCTGTCCAAGGTGTAGGTAGTAAAAGTTTTTCCCCATTATGTTATTAGTTCTTTCTTCACTCTGTTGTTTCCTTTGCCATGCAGAAGCTTCGGAGTTGATATGTATATCTGTAATGACTAAAAATGCACATTTTCCCATACATTTATTGACCATTTGCATTTCTCTGAGAATTTTCTAGTTATTCTGACGGCCCATTCCCCCTCCCCCCATTTTATTGATATGTATAAGTGCAAAATTCAAGGTTTACAATGGAGTTGAGCATTTTGTGCACATATGTATCTTGTCAAGGTGACAAGGGCTTTCCCACTCTCCTTTTGTCCTTCCCTCTACCCCTCCCTCCCTCCCTCCTCCCCCACCCTACTCCCCTCTTTCACTTTGTCTTTCGTCTTAAGTTCCATAGGAGTTGTGATCTGGGTCTCTCATATCAGAGAGACCATTCGATGTTTCACCTTCTGCTTCTGACTCACTTCACTAAGCATGATGTTCTCAAGTTTCCTCCATTTGCCTGTAAAAACCTCCACGCTGTTGAACTTTATTGATGCATACTATTCCAATGTGTATAAATGCCACATTTTGTGTATCCACTACATCAACAAGTCAGTAATAATCAGTGCTGACGTGGCTGCGGGGAGAAAGGAACCCTCCTGCACTGCTGGTGGGAATGTAAATGTGTACAACCACTTTGGAAAGCAGTATGGAGATCTCTCAAAAGACTAGAAATAAATATCCCTTTCAATCCAGCGACACCCCTCCTGGGATTATTTCCAAAAGAGGCCAAAACAACACATAACAGAGATACATGCATACCCATGTTCATAGCAGCACAACTAACAATAGCAAAAATATGGAAGGCACCAAAATACCCATCAACAGACCAGTGCAGAATATTTTTAATTGAATACAATCTCATTTGTTGATTTTTGGTGTGATTTCGTGTGCATTGGATGTTTTATCGAGAATGTCCTTGCCTGTGCCTATGTCTTCAAGGGTTTTGCTTATTTTGACTCTAGCAGATTCAGTGATTCTGGCTTACTATCCAGATCTTTAATCTGTTTTTGGTTAATTTTAGAACAGGGTAAATGATACGTGTCTGTTTTCATTGTCTGCATATAGATAGCTAGTTTCCTCAGCACTGTTTGGTAAAAAGGCTATATTCTCTATCATATTTTTTTGGCCACTTTGTAGAACATAAGATGGTTGGACATGCCCAGGGTCATCTCTGTATCCTAAATTCTGTTCAGTTGACCCACTTGTCTGCTTTTGTGCCACTACCATTTTTTAAAAATCACTGTTGCTTTGTAATATAACTTAGTATCTAGGATTGTGATTCCTCCTGCTTTTGTCTTGTTGCTCAGGATTGCTTTGGCTCTTCTGGATCTCTTCTGATTCTATATTAAATTTAGAATTTTTTTTTTAGTTCTGAAAAAAATGTTGCTGGTATTTTTATTTGAATTGCATTGAATCTGTATATCAATTTTAGTAGCATGACCACTTTGGCATTATTGTTTCCGCCTATCCAGTAACAATTTGCAAGTTCTATTGTCCTCTTCCATCTCTTTTTTCAGAATACTATAGCTTTTGCCATAAAGGTGCTTCATTTTCTTGGTTAGGTTGATTTCTAAGTAATTGGTTGTTTTGAAACTACTACAAATGGGATTGCATTTTTAATTTTTTTCTCAGTGAGTTCATTGTTGTACAAAAATGATATTGATTTTTGTGTGTTGAATTTGTATCTTGTCACTTTGCTGATTCTTTTATTAGTCTTCTATGTAAATGATCATGTTGTATTCAAATAAGGCTACTTAGACGTCTTTCTTTCCTATATGCATCCCCTTATCTTATGCCAAGGACATACACACAGTATCCCATTTAGTCTTCAGTTTTTGGAGTAGAATGAAGTTCAAAGAAATTTAATAGCTTGATCAGGATCATATAGTGTCATAGATCTGGAACTGAAATTTCTGTTAAGCGCTTTATTCTTTATTTTAAAAGTTCAAAAGTATCTCACATCTGCTAAGAAGCTTATGTTACTATTTATTATTTTTTTCTGGGCCATACTGCCTGAATCTCACAACATAGAAGCGCTATGCATGTGTGTGTGTGTGTAGGGGGATTGGGAGATGTGGTCAGATAAGAAGACTGTCCTGGCTGGGGCTGAGAGAGTCTCTGTGCAAACACTCCCTGAGGCGGCAGCAGCAAGACGGTAACAGTACCTGAGGGTCTGCCCAATCTACAGTCCAGAGGAAGTCCAGATGGGTTGCTCAATGGAAGGACTTAACGCAGTAGGTATCAAGATGATTGGGAGGAGAATCTCAAAACAGAGTAAGCCCTGTGGGTTGTAGGAAGTGCTTTGAGTCAGTTTCCAAGAGTAGGCATTCTTGAAGGTTAGTTTTGAAGTGACATTCATAACCAGGCAGGCACATGATTAGGCTAATCCCTCTAATGAACCAGGCAAAGGGCAAAACGAGTCTTTCTTTCTGTGCCTGTGTTAGAAGGGCATTGGGCTAAATGCTCCAAGGGCAATTTTGACACTCCTGGAGTCAGATGGCTGAAGAGCTGGATTCTAAACTACAAACAAGTGTGCTTGCTTAGGCATGGTTCTCTCTAAGGATGTAACCCTAGTTCTCTGAGATGCTAACATTTCTATTTTGACTGTGTCTGGAGCTGCTTTGGCAAAGGCCCACCACCACTTATGAAGAAACAAAAACCCACCTGTCTTCCTGCTTTCTGTCCAAATTCATCCCAGAGCAGCTTTAGTGTCAGGGGAAGTGACCATTCCAGTCTTTGGAAGATGATCCACCCACACTTAGTTTTCAGGGACATGGCCCAGCTTTCTTTGCCTCTGTATCACTCTCCAAAGCTGCTGCCTCTTAAGTGATACTGGTGTTTTCTCCCACCCTACTCACTCTAGGGACAGCCTAGCCCAAGGAAGAAAGGTCTGCTTACTCCAACTTCACGTATTAGAAGCAGGTGTTTCTTCTAATGAAGAACTTTCATGCCTGGAACTATGGGCCTTGAATGATGATGTCAATGGCAGAAGCAGGCCAAGCAGAATGGAGAGAGACCTGAGCTTTCACACTAGTCATGGCACATGAGTGGGGGAATAACCTTATTATCAGAAGAGGTAACCATGAGAGTGAGGAGAATGGTCTTCATGTAGGCCTAGATAGCCACTCAATGGTCTTCTGGGTAATAGTTAACACACAGGTACCCAAGATAACTATAATAATAATAGTAACAGCAGCAGCATGAGCAGACACTTGTGTGGACATTGTGCTAAGCACTTAATATGTTAACTTCTGTAATCTTCTAAACGCTTTTGTGCATTAGCAATGTTATTTCCCCACTTTACCTATGCTAAAACTGAGGCACAGAGATATTAAATAACTTTCTCAGGACCACACAGCTACTGATATAGTTTAGTGTTTAGCCAATTGAGCAGTCATTGTCTGCAAGACATCTCCCTAGGATCTAAACCCATGCTGTTGGACCAAGGGGCTAGTTCCAGTGAGAAGGATGGGTAAGAACAAGGTGGATAGAGTGGCTAATTTATCCAGCAGACATGAACTGAGGACTGTTCTCTGTATCAGGTGTTAGAGGGAAGTGACACGTGGGATATGGCTTCATTTAGGTCGGGACTTTAGTTGTAAAGGGACTACAACAGAAAACACGACAACCTATAGGACTTAAAAGTGAGAATCAGGCAAAGGACCCAGTATTAAAACTGGGTGGCTGTAAAAGCTAGGCTTATAAAGAGTATTGTTCTTATAGCATCACAGTTCTTTCAAATAGTCATTCTATGGACACCAGCTGGGGTGCAGAGACCCCTCATCTAATGTCTGAGGCTGAGTATTGACTCTTTGGAAACTGAGGCGGGACTGAGCCTCAAGGTGGAAGGTCTGTCTGTAGGTATGTGAGTAGGTGACTTGGACTGATGAGCCAAATCCCAGTACCTGGGAAGCCTAATCTGAGGCAATGATTCTTCCTCTACTATTCATATGGCAACTATTGGGCCCTGCTGTGGTGGAATGAGTAAAGCATTTGGAGCAGAAGATACAGGTTTTATATGTGATTAGAAACAATAATGTTTGAATATTCTTACCTGGCTGCTATGTATCACTTAGCACAGCATTTGATTCATAATTAGCATTCAGTAAAAGTGTAAAAATAATAATTCCCTTCTCCCTTCCTGTCACCCTTCTAGGAATTCCTTTCATCTCTTCTCTTTTTCATGTAAAAAGACAGTTCCCAAGGCTTTCATACCTACACCTGAACTCTGTCTCTGTTACACACAATCGTTTGGCTTTAGGCAAGACACCTCATCTTCCTGTACCTGGACATCCTTGTGTTAGTCAGATCCATTGTTTTAACAAGCTGTCTAAGCAAATCAACTTAAAGGAAGAGAAGTTTATTTTGATTCCTGGTTTCAGAGGTTTTCAGTCCATGGTCACTTGCCTCCATTGCTTCTGGGACTGTGGTGAGGCAGAAGCGTCACGGCTGGGAGCACATGGTGGAGCAAAGCTGTTCACCTTGTGGAGGACAGGAGGCAGAGGGAGACAAGGAGATGGGGAGAGGAGGAGGGAGGGAGAGAGAAAATGTCCAGGATCCCTTGAAGGGCACACCTCTAATAGCCTACTTCTAACAAAGCCCACCTCCTAAAGTTTCCACCTCTCAGTGGCGCTATCAGCTAGGAGCCAAGCTTTCACTATATGGTCTTTGAGATACAGTTCAGATCCAATACATAACATTCCTTGTGTGTAAAATGGGAATATGAATAGCCCCTATCTCAAACTAACTCACAAGCTACATTTTCTACTCAGTGCTCTGTTGTAGTTTGAATACTCCTTTTATTTCGAGTTCATATTGAAATTCCATCTGCTTTCCATGCTATATTCTGAGCTCCCAGCAGGCAGAACCCACTTGTTTATGTTTGTATCTGTAGTGCCTCCCATAGTGTAGGGCTTAGAATTTATATTAATAAGTCATTGCTTAAATGTTAGCACTATGTTGTAATTGTTTTTCTAGTCTCTCTTCCTCATTAAGCTGTTAGCTTCTGGAAAACTGATATTTTATTTGTCTCACTATCTGCAGAACATAGCAGGAGTTTGGAGTACAGATTCAGTGAATGCTGGTTAAATGAATGGTTGGGGGAGTGGGAGAGTGAGAGAAGTGAATGAAGGGACAGATGGAGGCTATTGGATGATTGAGACAGTTTCTTTCAGACTCACTAGATGTGAGGTCATTGTCAACTTGAAATTAATCAGGATATATGATAGGCATGCAGGATAAGGAATAATTCTGTTTTCTGAGATCTTTCCCTTTTCATTGACCACCCTTTCCTCAGAATTCTTTCTTTCTTACCCTTCGTGATACCATTCTACTTTGGTTTTTTTTAATGCTTTTTTCCGCCCCTTTCCTGTTTTTCTTGTCAAGATGTGTTTCACCTCCTCCATCACAACTGCATCACTGTGATGTAACTTTTGTCTAAAGCTTGAACTTGGCCCTATCCTTTCCTTTCATGGTGAGAATCTAATCTCAAGGCTTTGCTCACTACAGCCATCTTTATAAATGAGCCTCAAATCTGTCCCCAGCTCTGACATTTCTTCTAAGTCTGAATCT
Source organism: Ctenodactylus gundi (assembly GCA_004027205.1). Taxonomy (NCBI): domain Eukaryota; kingdom Metazoa; phylum Chordata; class Mammalia; order Rodentia; family Ctenodactylidae; genus Ctenodactylus; species Ctenodactylus gundi. The sequence continues at coordinate 64,189 of PVKB01003481.1, read as the reverse complement.
TTAGCCCACTACTGCACATTCAAGCCCATTTTGTTGGCTTGCTACCAAAATTTTACGTGTTAAAACTTCCACCCTTTTCATCCCAAAATAACTTTTCTCCTCACCTTTCTTCTTTTCATTAGCAGTAATGCCTTCAGATTTTTGCAATTATTTTTCTATCCATTTTATTAATATGTATATATGCGATATATAATGTTTATATTGAACTTGAGTACTTTGTGCACATATATTTAATTCTTTCTTTTCCAATAGGAGTTATGCCTATACATATGTGTATACACACACACCTTATAAATTATCTGTAATGAATATGACATCACAGCTAGTAAATTAATAATTCATAAATAATATTTAATAACTAATTCGCATTTAGATTTTCCTTATTTTCTCAGATGTTCATTTTTAATTGGGTTTTCTTATAGCTTATTATTTTATTAAGCTTATTATTTCATTAAGGATTACAGAATGGAACTCTTCAAATTCTGTTATTCCTTGTACATTTAAAAGTTGGAATTCTATTAAAAAAACTTTATTCATATCAATGCATGATGATCTTTCTCACATTTTTACAACTACACAGCATACCATTTTGAAAAGAAATGGTAGTTTGTTCAAGGGGGTAGTCCCTATTGGCAAGTATGTGGGCTGGTTCTATCTAGTCTTCTGCTTTGGTGAAAAATAATGCGACCTTTGGAAGGGGAGGTGCGGGTCTCCTTGTGCTTCCTGGCTCGGAGGCTCCCCCTTGGCCTTATTTCACATGCAAACGCTTCTGGGTCTGGCGATTCTCTTTGTCATCTTCAGTGGGTCTGCTTTTATATCCATGCTGATTGTATTAGTTTGGGTTCTTTCAAAGGCAGAATTTACAGATTTTATAACAAAAAGGATCTATTAGGAAGGCTTACAAATCTGAGGCTAGAGATAGTCCAAGATGGCTGCTCGGCCATGAAGTAGCTCTCCCGACCGGGACTGCAGGACAGCCGGTGAGGTGAGAGTCGGCTGCAGATCTCATTTTTCTGAAGAACAGTGGTGAAGACCAGAGCCTGGAGATTGGTGACTGAAGAGCAGCAATGGGCAGACAGGCACATGTGGAGACTGGAGCGAAACTGTGCTGAAGATTTGTGATGTGTAGCAAGTCAGTGTCCATAGACAACTTCAAAGATGAGCGCTTTCCCAGAGGAAGAAGCTGTAACGATCTTCCTCCTTCCTTTCTTTTATATTGTTGGATTTCCAGTTGGACCTCCCACACCTGGGTGGGTGCTCTTCCCTCATTGGCTGGCCCACAAGTCACTCACACTCTTATCCAGGCTGGTTCTCAATTTCAAATCTAGGCGTGGTGTGGTTCCCAAACCCTAATCCAGGTGTGGTTTCTGATTCCCTCAAGTTGATATAATCTCTTCAGTGGTCACAGTGGTCTTACCTAGTTTCAGACATGCTATCTTTGACTGGGTTTTAGCCATAACAGTGGCATTTGCAGTTATCTTTGTACTCAGTCCAGTCTGAGGATCAATCTGCTGAAATATTATCTTCATCACGTTCTGTACTCATTGTAGTCAAATACCTTAGCATAAAGTCAAATCGAAAATTAAAATTGAAATTGAAGGGCCTCATGAAGTGACCCTAATCTGCTTTCCCCGTACAAGATTTGATAAAAATATATGCTGTTTGAATTTTTAAAAATTTATTACAGTAAAAGCCATACTGCCATTAACCCTCACTTTAAACTCCATAATTCTTGTTACTTTCTGAAGCAATTCTGGAAATTTTCTTTGATGAATGTCTGTATCGAGAAAGTGGCAAGAATGATGGAATAAATGTGTTCAGAGTGAAGGGGGGGAGTATTTTCAAAGGTATTAGTGAAAATGTGTCTGCCTCTTACTATAGTGTTTTTACAATTTATGATATTTTTCAATCACATCTTAAAGTCATTTCCTCTTCTTTGGTCTATGGATTCATTATTGAGCATAAATAATTTCCCAAAGTTTATGTCAATTATTGCCTAATTAACACTTTAGCAGTTCCTCAAAGTTCCAATCAATTACTACATCTTCAAGAGTTTTCCCAGAAGCCTTAACTCAGGTTCTTTTCCTTGAACTCCTATTCTTTGTGATACACATGTGAAACTGAGCAAAGACTTAGCCCACAACCAAATGGAGGTCCCATACTGAATCTACCTTGTCACTACCTTGAGATAGAAGACATGCATTGATATATTTGTGAAGCATTAGCTAAATAAGAACAGTGTCCAAGGTGAGGGAATTAGACCCTTGGGTTGGTTAGAAATTTTTCTGATAGTGACAAAGAAAAATGTGGGAGTCTGTCTGGAGGCAGATAGAAAGATGTTCATAGATGGCAGTACTTGAATGAGACATATGGTGATAGCTTGTGTCATTTTTCCAAAGAGGATTTCATTTCAGGTTAATAAGAATACATTGGACATTTATCTGTGTAAAAGAGCTTGTTCAATGGGTAGGAGTCAAAAGGCCCTGGGGTAAAGCACTGTTTTGTTCACCTTTACTCCATCAGAGAAAAAAAAACAAAAACAAAAACAAAAAACATGGTGCAATTTATGTTTAGTGAAGAACTGGAAATTATAGTGATGTTGTGTTGGTCTCTAGACATATGGCAGAATGGTTGGCCAATAGCACAATACAGAATGCTGTATTTCATACTGCTTCCTTTCTGATTGCATACTACTTTTGTTGTTTGGGTTCTTTAACTTTAATTTCTCAGAAATCACTTTTACAAGCCTGGCCCAGTTGTATAGGCCTGTAATCCCTGGACTCTGGGAGGCTGAGGCAGGAGGATTGGAAGTTTTATCCCTGCCTAGGCAGTTTAGCAATGTAGTGAGACTCTCCTGTCTCAAAACATACAAACAAACAAACAAAAAATGAGCTGGAGATCTCTTATACCATAATAAAAAAATTGCATTCATACTGATCTTCTGGGACTAGAACTATTTTTGTTAGTTAATTTATATTTTATCCTCTCCCCTTTTCTCCTAAAAGTATTTACAGAAGCTTATACATTTAATCAAGATGTAAAGACAAAATTGTGTATTAATACTCAAGTGAACAGCACACAGTGGCTCTCAAGTAGTGACTTCAGTATTTTGGCAGTCAGCGGTAAGGTTATAGTAAAATACATAATGTGAGGGAGGAGAGGAAAGAGGACTAGCCAAAAAGAGCAGCATATCTCTAACTTGAAGAATAAATTGGAGTTTGTCACAGGGATCCCTGAGTAAGTAGTTTAGAGAGCATAATGACCCATGTATTTAATTTTTACAAATGACACAGAAATATCATTTAAATCAATGCTGCTTGTGTGAATTGAGGTAAATTTTTGTATTTGTCCTTGCTACTGTTTATTTGAACAATTCATTCAACTCACATACTATGCTAGCTGAAGAGTAAACTGATACAGCCACTTTGGAAAGCATTTGTCAGTATCTACTAAAGCTAAATAAATACATACTCTAAGACCCAGTAACGCCGCTGCACATGGTCACCAAGACATACTCAAGAATGCCCATTGGAGCATTATTTAGTGTTGGTCACACAATGTATATGAGTCAAATGCCCATCAAAAGTGAATATATAAATAAATTGCAGTATCATTATATAATGTAATGCTTTACAGTAAGGAAAAATGAACTACAACTACCTTTAAGAATACAAAAGTCTCTCATGAACATCGTATTGGTTGAAATAAGTCAGTAAAGAATAAATGTTGTCTGAATAAATTTTCATACAGATCGAACACTGTCAAAGCTAAATTGTGGTATTAGTAATCAGGATAGTAGTTAATTTTCAGGAGTAAAATAATGGGGATGTTAGGATTTTCGGAGGACCATTAATATATTTTGGGGCTAGGTGGAAGTTCACTGTACACTGATAATTTAGCTGTGCAGATATTAACTGTGCATATAAATAATTTTTAGGAAAATTTAAAAAATAAATACGTGCATATGATTAAATTTCAACCTATATAAAAGAATGTGAGCTAGATGTGGTGGCACACATTTCTGCTTCCAGAGCTCTGGCAGCCTGAAGCAGGAGGGTAACAATTTCAAGCCCAGCGAAGCAGCTTAGTATCTTTGCAAGACTCCATCTCAAAATAAAAAATAAAATGAGATAAGAATGTAGCTCAGTGTGAAGGTTTTGGATTCAATCTCCAATAATTCAAAACAAACAAATAAACAGAACCCCGCAGAATAATGTGTAATAAAAGGAAATTATCCTCCTATTCAAAATCCCCATTTTCTTACATGAGAATTTATCACTCCTACTAGTTTCTTGTGTTTTCTTAAAGAATGCCGCAAAACAAAGGTGTAGTGGTCATGGCTTGTATGTGGCTATAGGTGTATCTTTACTCCTTTTGTAATTTACAAAGTGGAAATTCATTGTATATGTTGTTCTGTGCATACTTTTTTCATGTAGCAGATGTCTAGTATTTCTTTTCCTGTTAATGTGTGGAAAGTATCTTATTCTTTGTATTGATTCCATAAATTATTCTTTTCTAAGGGTGCATTGTGTTTAGCCAATCCTCTATTCGTGAATATTAAGGATTTCCCTAGTTTCTAAAACATTACAATGGCACATTGCATTACTTCAGTTTTCATTGCTATAACAAAAAAGCTGAGGCTGAATAATCATATAACAAAAATCTTCCAACTGTGGAAATTGAAGGGCACGGTGCCGGCATTGGCTTGGCTCTGCTAAGGACCTTTTTCTATCATCAAGGATGAGAGAAATAGATCATATCAGGAGAGAGGGAGCCAGAAAGTGATTCAGGGGTTGGATTTGCTCTTATAACAACTCCCTCTCTTGAGAATTAGGTCACTGTCTTGCAAGAGCTACCTTAATTTTTCCAAAGTACAACACTAGAATTGAGAATATTTGTTTTTACAAAATTTTTAAAAATGGAAAAAATACAGCAGAGTGACTAAGCTTTTTCTTTTTTTCTTCTTTACCTTTTTTCTATTTTTTCTGTCTTTCTTTTCTTGGTGATTAATTTATATTTTGGACTTCCTTTTGTTTGTCATTTTGGTCACTATTTTTCATCCTTTTAAATTTTTTTCATCTTCTTATCTTTTTTCTTATCTGATTTAGTTTCTTAATTCCCATATGTTGTGGCTTGAATCCGAAATCCTCAGGTTTCAATAGATACTGGGTAATGTTGGGAAGTGGGGCCTGGCGGGAAGGGGTGGATGCTTGGAACTTGACCTGGAGGTGTAGTTGCTATCTTTACCCCCGCCCCCGTGTCTCTCTCTGCCCCACCCTGCTGTAAGGATCTCTGCTCTAGCTCCCACCCCACCATGTGATTCCACCATTTTCCAGTGGCCCACCCATGAATAGACTGAGACCTTCTGAAATTGTAAGATACAATAAATCTTTCTTCCCTAAGTTGTGGATATCAGGTATTGAGTCACAGTGACAAAAAAGTAACTAAGACACCTCACAATCAACTATTTTCCCTTAGTATTTATCTTCATTTTTTCTTCATTCGCTATCTGGTTGCCTTTTTTTTAAATGTTATCAGCCACTGAAGAGCAAGTCTAAATTCACTCATTTGTTAAGCAGTTCAAAATGGTGATGTTTTTATTTGTTATGTGTAATATTTATATACATATATTATTTGGTTATCCAGAGATACAGTTTTATAAGAAGGTAGGACACACGCCATATTCATAATAGCAAGCTAGTTTAAAAACATTCCCTATTATAGTAAACAAAGTTTATTTAAAAAAAACATAATGATAAATTCATAGTTTTAAATGTATTTTTGTGTTTTAATCAATTTTTCTTATTCATATTGAGGCTCAAGTTGGCTTCTGTTTCGTCATCTTTTTGGATCCTGTTAAAGTTGACTCCTGAGTCCTTTTTGCATGAATATGATAGTCTTGAGACTTTCTTACCAGGAATAATGTAAGATTATCAAACAAATTTTCTACTGCAGATCTGAAGAGCCATATTTTTAGGTACCAGTATGGTATAGAGAAAATAGAACAGTCTATGGACTCAGACAGGGATTGAATCTCAGTCCTACTTCATGCTGCCTACATGGTCACTAAAGAATAGTATCTGTCTACTTTAAGTCTCTTTATGTTTAAAATGAAATAGTAACACCTGTCTTCCACTGAGAATAACTAGAATGAATATGCATATGTGTGTATCCATCCTATATATGTATGTATGTGTCTATCTGTCTGTCCACCAACTTATCCAAATTTGGCATTTAGTAGGCATGCAGAAATTCACGTTCTCTCTCCAGTTCCTATTCTCTTCTCATTCAAGTGACAATGTCCACATCTGTGATTACCTAGGCTTCTGTGGTGACAGCACTGGGTGTTCTTTCGTGTGAGGTAGGCACTCAATCCATTGTTACAAGTGGACCGTGATAGGTGCCATCAAATAGATGATACCAAGATGTGTTGAATTCTGTGAAAGTAGGCACTGTCTTGATGCAGTTGCTTGTGAAAAAAAATTCTCCTTTATTTTTGAAGTACTCACTCACAAATACTAATAAACAGATTTCTTCTTGCCTTCTCAGCCCTCCCTCCAAAATTGAGGTTGGATGATGATGGCAGCTTTCGGTTGTGTTAGAGAAGGAAAGAAGAGAAGCATGAATAATTCAAAAGAACAATACAAGATAGTACGTCCTTGTATCAGTTCAAAAGACATTATTTGATAGATGTATAGCAGGCCCCCCCCCTTTAAAATTAGCTTTATTTGTGCTACTGCTCAGATGGCTTTTCATTTCTTTGGATGACAGCAACTGGAAATGGTAATAAATGTAAAATGTGCTGAATAAGCCACAAAAGCCAACTTGGGATAACATGTTCTTCTCTGACATTCAATTGTTGTTATGGCATCATTGTCACCCTAGGATCAGAACTAGGAAATTTCCAGGCAGCCTAAATGTTTCAGGCCTGGCTACCAGAGGAGCAATAACTGCTGCATAGAGCAAAACCTTTTGACTCTTAACTAAAAGATACCATATGAAGGTAGAAGAAATGATGAGAAACCATCACCCTGATTGAACAGTATTCTATGATGGCCTTCAGCTTGGCATCTATTCTAGGGTGAATTGGGGTTTGAGAGTGCTTTCTGGAGAATTATTTTTGCCTTATGACAGCTTCCTTCGAAGAACCTGGTGAGTCACGTATTCATTCAGAGGCACTGACTTTCAGCTAGGGAAAACTTTTTGACCCCCTCTAACAGGTCCTCTTCCCCAATTTGTTTGTTATTTGGTGGGATAGGAGTGGCTGCCTGAGGCTACTCAAAGCCCAGTTTGTTTTTTGTGACAGCCAAACTCGGGGTCTCTTTTCTCTCTTGGGCTGACTATACCCCAAGGGTAGATTCCTAATAAGCACAAGGGTTTGCTTAGTACTAGGATTTTGTAGAGGCTATTTCCGTGTGTTTTGATATTGAAACCTTCTAACAGCATGAAAAATTAGATATTAGATATTCATTTGATAGATGAGAAATTACATATTTAATGATACTCAGTGTCCATTTCCTATTCCACACAGGATTATGAAGCCAACACATTGAAGAATGAGGATTTAAACCTGAGTGTCTGACCCCATGCCACCTTCCTTCAATCCATTTCTTCTATTCTTACAGATGCCTGTCTTCCCCTGCTTTGCCCTAGTTATCCTCATCCTGGGTTTCAGTTTTTTGTTGACATCATTTTTATTTTAGGGATTTCATTGAAAATCAGGCCAAAATGAGATGTCAAAGGAAAGCATAGATATTCAACAGGGTGAAGTGACTAAAGTTCTTGAAAGCTCATTCAATTTTTTTCTTTTAATTTACTTCCTGTTCCATCTCTTTTTCTGCCTGAATTAAAAATCTCTTAACCATGAATTAAGATTCTGAAACTATGGTCTGAAGAGAACAGATTTAGGGTTTGATCACTGAGGCCAGCTATTAGATGTGGTTCTGTCCCAGGAAAGCTGGTATTCTTGGTTAACATCTTCTTGAGTCCTTACTAACTCTTTTTTTTCCCCCTCTTGTCATACATTCTCATGGCTTCTCAGGAAAAAGGAGGTTACCACTGGGACTTGCCCGTACAGTCTGATTGTGAAGCAAGCTGACTCTAAGGCAGTCCATATTGCTGTGGCCAGCTGAATCACAGTAGGGTTGATGATGGAATAGATAAATATGTCTGGTGTAAAATTGTGATAAAACAGAGTTTGAAACAAAAGCTGAGTATGAAATATTAGAAGCAACATGGTAATGAGAGCTGTAGAAGCATTATCTCAATGCCAAGTAGCTATTGGGAATAGAAATTATTTAAACATGCTCAGTATACTTAGTATTTTCCTTGCTTATTTTACTTTAAAGGCAAAGATAAATAAGAAAGAAAAATACTGATGAAATTTTACTTCATCTCAAAAGATTATTTTCATCACAGAGCACATTTAAAATGGTTAATAACCATTATTAGATAGAAAAAAATTGAAATAAGAGTCCAATTAGGAAACATTTTCTTTTAAATATCATTAAAATTGTTTTTACGAAATACTCATTCCCTTGCTTTTAGGTTGCTTACATATGCCTGTTTGTGTCCATTAATAGCAAGGCTACAATAAATCATGTTCCCTTAACAAAATTATTCTCATTTTGTCACTTTTTCTAACTACTTTAGATCACAATATTTTTCTTCTCTAGGTAACATGTCATTATGTTTTACCATAAGCACAAACCATTTTGAAGGTACACTTAACTCATTGTCTTTGAAACTTGAATGATGCACAGCTCTGGGTATTTCTATAGAAGGCCTTCTCCCTTGACAAAAGGGTAAAATGAAATGTCAGAGATGACTGTTTGCCCTTCCATTTGCAGGCTTATTGTCTTTAGCATTCTTTATACTACTTGATCATCCTCTGCTTGAGGCGACCTAACACAAAAGACAAAGTGGCCTTATTGTTATTGCCATTTTTTCTTAATTTCAGACGATCTCATCAACACGACCTCCTATCTACCACTATTGTCTAGCTGGGAACATGCATGTTTCTTCTACTCACTGTATTACATGAAAGACATCTTAAGTGTCTCTCCCTACGCTAACAAATACCTAGAGCACGGCTCAGTAAACTATGATCCACAGGTCAAATTCTGCCTGCTACCATTTTTATAAAGTGTTGTTGGCACACAATCACTCCCATTTTTTCCATACCATCTGTTACTGCTGTCACATTATGACAGGAGAACTGAGGAGTTGTCATAGGAACTGATATATCACAAAGACTAAATATTTACTATCTGTCCCTTTACAGAAAATGTTTGCCAGCTTTTGATCTAGGGTCTAGAAATGAAATGTTAAGCATAACATGTAACTAAACATCTCAGGGTGTGTTTGTAATGTTTCAGAAGTGACAGTGAAAGACATGAGGAAAATGTAGCAAGAGCTCTCATCTGAGAGCAGGAAAGATGTTCCAACCCTTATTCTGTTACTATTTAACTTGGGCAGACTGTCTTTCTTCCTTGGCCCAGGTTTTCTCCAAAATGTCAAATGAAAGAATTGAATTATCCCACCGATAGTGTAGAAGGGTTCCTGTTTGCCCGCAACTCACCAGCATTTGTTGTTTTTGAGTTCTTGATACCCCCATTCTTACTGGAGTTGGATGGAACCTCAGTTTTCTTTTTATTTGCATTACTCTGTTGAATAAGGTTGCTAAACATTTTTATGTATTTATAGGTCATTTAGATTTCTTCTTCTGAGAACTGTCTATTCACTTCAATTACTCATTTTTTGATAGAGTCCTTTGTTTAGGAGGGTCTAATTTTTCAGTTCTTTATACATTCTATTTAATAATCCTCTGCCTGAGGGGTAGCTGGTGAAAAAAAAAATTTCATTCTATCAGCTGTCTCCTTACTCTTTTGATTGTCTTCTTTGCTGTGCAGAGCTCTTTAATTTGATATAATCCCATGTGTTGATTCTTGGTGTTACTGGTAAACTATAATAACCATTGTGGAAAGCTGTATGGAGATTCCTGAAAAACTGAAAATAGATACCCCATTTGACCCAGTTATACCTCTTCTGGATATATTTCCAGAAGAGTTAAAGTCATCATACAAGAATGATACATGTTTATAGTAGCACAATTTATACTAGCCAAATCTTGGAAGCATCTGATATGTCCATCAACAGATGGATAAAGAAGATGTATTGTATTTACACAGTGCAACACTGCTCTACCATAAAGAAAGATAACTGAGTCATTTGTAGGAAGATAGATGCATATTGAGAGATCATTTTGCTTAGCAAAATGAATCAGACAGAGAAGGTTAAATATCTCATGTTTTCTCTAATATGAGAGGGCCAAACCATAAAAAAGTAAAAGGAAGAGAGATGAAAGAAAGGAAAATGTTAGACTTTGTGAAGAGGGTGAGAGGGATGTAGAAATGATCAAGATGAGATATGTAAATGCACCAATTGCTCAAGGTAATAGTCGTTTTTATGTATCACACATGAACAAAAGAATTTTTAAAAAGAAAAAAGGAATTAAATAGCAAGATCTATTTAACTTCCAACTTTGGGATTCTGTGATTACAGTCTTTTGTCTAATAAAGTTTGTTATAATGGGTTCCCAAACCTCAGGCTGTGGATTAGTAAGGGTCTGTGGCCTGGAAAAGACCTCACTGGTGGGATAGATGAGCAGCAAAAAGGTGAACAGCAAGCAAAGCTCCGATTACGTTCTAATGCTGCTAGCGATTGACAGGAGGCGTAGCATCACTTTCCGCTCTCCTCTTATTGCTGCTGTTCATTTCAAAGCTCTCCTCCAACAACCTACTGCGTAGCAAGTATCCTTAACCCCCAGAACTCCCCTCCATCCTTAGGGGAGTGGTCTTCAACTAAACTAGTCCCTGGTGCCAAAAAGGTTGGACACCACTGGGTTATATAATATACAGATATGTAAGTTATGTTTAAGACTATAAGTTACTCCAATTTTTAAAGACTCTTTGAGATAATTTTAGATTTATAAAGAAGTTACAAAAGCATTAAGATAACTATTGTGTAGCCTTCAGACAGCTTGCTCTCACCAGTGTCTTACATTACCATGACGTGGTTCTCAAAATTAAGAAATTAACTTTAGTTCAATATTGTTAACTCAACTATAGGCTATTTGGACTCATTCAGATTTTCCAAAATTACAGTACCTTTCCTTCTCACTTTTTGACCCTCCCACACACTCCTCCTCCCTCCTAATTTTCCATTCACCCCCCATGTGTTTCTATAAAATGGCTGTATTTTGGGTTTCTCATATTAGAAAAAACATTTAATATTTAACCTTCTGCATCTGACTCGTTTCACTGAGCATGTTATTCCCCAGTTGTGTCCATTTACCTCCAAGAGCCTCAAAAATATCTGGCTTTATAGAAATGTGGTACTCCATTGTATATGCATACCACAACTTTCGTATCTATTGGGAGGAAATTATCAACAGAATGAAGAGTGAACCAACAGAATGAGAAAAATTGTCAGCAACTATATCTCAGATAGGAGGCTAAAAACTGGAATAGAAAAGGAACTGAAGGAAAACAGACCTCTCAAATTCAAAGACCCAATTAAAAATTTGGGAATGGAAATGAATAGGCAAGTTTTTTTTTTTTTTTAAATAATGTATTTTTCTGTCCCAACTCCAATCCAGAGTTCTCCATTGCATTTAGTTATCTGATCTCTGTAGCTAACTCCAACCTAGGACATATTATCATAAGAACACCAATCATTTACTTTTGTAGAGTGCTCCTCAGTTTAGTTTTGTCTGAATTTTTTCATGATACGTTTGCAATAGATACATATTAACTACATTCAGTTTGGGTAATTGGTGCATATAAGTAACACATCATAATTGTTTTTACTTCCCCTCCATTGCCCTACCATTTTTTTCCATCCCCAGATTCTGCCCCCCTCCACCATCTCTGCAAATTCTTGTGTTTAGATTGAAGTTATAAATTACTTGGGCAGGCTACCATGTAAGTGTTCTGCCTTTCACAGTCCAATGCATCAAAGGGTATAGGATAGCGATATTATACTGTTGGATATCTTAACCCTGATCACCACTAAAATGATTTCTGCCAGCGATCTTCAACATAACTTAGTTTCCTCTCTTCACCCTAGCCATTACTAAATATTTTGTGAGAAATACTTTTAGAACATATGCACTTCCTATTATGCTTAAACTTTGGCTTGCTCATTTCTCCACTCATTTATTGGAACATGAGTATGCTAACCTCATCAGTGGATTCCATTGATAAGTTCATAGTTGAATGGGCTACGAGAAGGTGAAGCCTGTTTGGAGAAAGTAGGTCGCTGGGGGTATGATTTTGAAAAACGTATCTTGTTTCTGGCCATTTCCTTTGGCTCTTACTCTCTCTATGAGATGAACAGCATTCCTCAAACATACCCTTATGCATTATGCTTATGCCTTGCTGACAGATTTAAAACAAGGGAGCCAAGTGAACTTGGACTGAAACCTCTGAAACCATGAGCCAAAATAAATCTTTAATCTTTTAAATTGTGTATGTCAGGTATTGATATTTTTCCCAATGGTGGAAAGCTAATTAGTATAAGCAATTTTCTATTTCTCTCATACCCATTTATTTACTCATTGTATTTCCCCCCACATTTTATTGATATGTATACGTGCAAAATTCAAGGTTTACAATGGAGTTGAGCATTTTGTGCACATATGTATCTTTACTATATTCATTAAAAAGAGTATGCCTTCATTCACCTTTATTCACTCAATTATTTACTTATTTGATTATAAGCTCATAGTTTTTATTTTAGGTTTTGAGTTATATTCTAATAGGATATTGGTTCTAAGACAACCTCTAGATACTAAATTCTGCAGATGCTCAAGTCCCTTATGCCACTTGTTTTAGTACTTGTATAGAAACCACACACATCTTCCTGTAGATTCCTTACATTCTTTAATAAGATGTAAATACTGAAGTATATCAACTGAAGTATATCAAATATCTGAGGGACAGATGCTATAAATAATTGTTATATTGTATTGCTTAGGAAATAATGATAAGAAAATGTCCATACATGTTTATACAGATGTATTTTTCCAAAATATTTTTGATACTGTGTTGTTGAAATTCACATATGTGGAAATCACATATAATGTCTATTGCTCACTGTTTCTCAAGTAGCTAAAATTTTGGCCATTTGAAACTCCCTTGAGTTGGCTCCTGGTCCCTTGGAATATGCTGTTATTATTTTTATTAAACCTCCCAGACTTCTGTGTGAAAGGATATATCTGTGTACTGCTACAATGTTGAAAGTTGGTTCTTAACCAGGGACAAAATTTCCCTTTCCCAGGGGCCATTTAACATTATCAGGTTGACTTCCAAGATGCATATGTTCATTTGTGTTTCCAGCACCGCTACAATTTCACATCATCAACAACACACCAATACTGTTAGATGTTAATATTTTGCCAAATAGATGGACATGACATGTGTCTTCCTGCTTTGGTTTTTGTTTTCCATGCTACTCAAAAATTGACCAACTCTTCTTATACTTAGTGCCCATTCAGTTTTCATCTTCTTTGTAGTGCCTGTCTATGTTCTTTCCCCATTCTAATGGCCTAGGATAATACATTTTTCTTTTCAATGCCGAAGAGCAATGCCACAACCTTACACATACTATGCGTGTACTGTATCACTGAACCACGTTCTCCAGCCCATTTTAATTAAGCTGCTGATCTTTTACTTTTTTGATCTGAACGAGGCTTTTCCCAATTTTAAAATAATATATATGTGATACACAATGGTTACATTGAGCTTGAGTATCTTATGCATATGTATGTACTTATGTATGTATGTATATCATGTCAACATTACAATCCCTTCCACTCCCCCTTTTTAGTCCTCCCACACCCTCCTTGTCACCCCTAACTCCCACTATCACACCCGTTTAGTTCTGTAAAATGTTTACACTCTGTAGTTTCTCATATTAGAGAAACCATGTGATGTTTAACCTTCTGAGTGTAACTCGCTTCACTGAGCATGATGGTCTCTAGTTGTGTTCGTTCAACTACAAAAACCTCAAATCTGTCTTTATTGAAGAATAATACTTCATTGTGTACATATACTACAATTTTTTTGTCCATAGGACTGTTGATGAGTATTTTGGCATCTTCCACATTTTAGCTACTACTAGTTGTGCTGCTATAACTGTGTTGAAGAAGTTTTCAAACATTAGAAATGTGAATCTTTACAGTTACATGTGTTGCAAAACTCTTCTCCCAATTTGTAGCTATCCTTAAATTTTATTTGATCTTTGTCATATAAGTGGTTTAATTAAAAGAGGTCAAACTTCTTAATATTTTACATATTTGATGTATAATGTTTCCTCTAAAGGAACCCTACTTTATAAATGTAATCTTCTACATTCCCCTATAATTTTTTTATAGTTTTACTTTCCCATCTCAATTTATAATCACCTAGAACTTATTTCTGGGTAGAGATTTCATTCATTGTCTTCACATGGATATCCTCAGTTCTAAGTACCATTTATTAACAAGTCTATTCTTTTCTTGACCCTCTACTGTTCTGCCATTGTCATATATCAAGTAATTCTAGTTGAAAGGCCAGAGCAAATGATAAGTGTACTAAAGTATCTTGAAGATCATATCCCTGTGGAGAACTTAGTCTAAGTGTCAGGTTCCATAATTATCAATTGTGCCATAAAATAGATCCAGTAATGTTTGTCTGGTGTGTTCTTGTGAATTTTTATTGCTGTGTTTATTTGTTTGCATCAGATTCAAAGCATTCAAGGACTTACCACAAAATTCTTAAGTGGAAAAGGTCAATGTGAGTTTAAAGAATTCCACTTATTGATATATACTACATCATGCCCTGCTGTTAGTCAGAAAAGCATATGAAATTATGCAGTTGATGTAAACAAAAAGGAAATATTTTGTGGTGTTTTCATAACCATAAAATGCCAACTATATTATGACCTATTAATTCATTTTGCTTTTGCCATTTTTCATATCGTTCTGAGTCTATTGTTTAGATAAATGCAACATATAAAAGATCATGACTGTGTGTTTCTTACATGTGGATAAACCCAACTATTTGGATATATAACCAAATTGTTTCATGTTTGTTCAGAAATATCAGTGTAGCCTTTTAACTAGAATTTCATAGTCTACTATTTATTTATCTCTGTAACAGCAGAGAAGCTTCCAGGGCATATACTGTATCCTTCCATATGTGAGGATGCCAACGCTGATTCTTTTTCTCATTTTTTGATCTATTAATTAAATTAATGCCTTCATGTTTCAGAAAAGTTTTAGGTTTAAAGAGAAACTGGGTAGAAAGTGTCAACAGTCCCCACATACCCTCTCAGTTTGTCCAGTTTCTAACCTCTTGCGTGCTATCATTAAAATTGATGAATCAATATTGATTAATTATTAGATCAAGTGAATAGTTTACGCTAGTGTTCACTCTTTATGTTGAATAATTTTATGGGTTTTGCCACCATCACAGAATCATACGGAGGCGTTTCACTGTCCTAAAACCTGATGTTGCACCCTCCAGTTGACCTCTTCTTCCCCTCTTCTTCTTGACAGCACTAACGGGTTTTATCTCCTATGGTTTTTCAGAATGTATTATAAATGACACCATGAAGTGTGTGGCCTTTTAAGGCTGACTTATTTCACTTACAAATATGCATCTAGGTTTCCTTCATGTCTTTCTGTGGCTTGATAGCTTGTTTCTTCTTATCACTGGATAATGTTCCATTATGTGAATGTACAGTTTAGGCCTATTCTTAATCTGTTGCTGTTTGATGGGCCATTTAACTGTGACAGACAGCTCCCATTCTAAGTCCCAAAGTCCTCCATGCCTAATCATACTCAAATACCTGTCTGACCAACTGTCCACTTAGACACACTTACTGATCAATGCAAACAAATAATCACGTGTATTAAAAATATTAGTCAAATTAATGGACACTAATTTGGCCAGTCAGTTCCATTGAAATGGTTAAACTGACTGGATTTGCCAGGTATGTACAATCTATGACCTACAAATTTTTGTACATGAACTATATTATATATTATATATAATATTACTATATTATATATTTTATATATGGCCCAAGATTGTTTCTCTTCACTCAAGAAAGGGGGAAGGCAGAAAAGTATTGGGCTAGAGGTTGAACACGCCTGAGAGACAAGAGCATGGCATAGTGGAAGAAGCCTTGGCCTGGAAGTCAAGAGTTCGGGGTTGTAGTTCCAGCCCTGCCACAAACCTATGTGCACTACCCAGCTCTGTGGATCCAAGGCTTCCAGAAGAGTGCAAGCAAGTCCACTCTTACGAACCAGCTTGCTCATCTGTAGCACAGAACGCTATTTCTGTACCAGGCATACAAAAGGTTATCAAAATCAATGGTGAGTATTTACATTTAAAGCATTTATTACAATAAAGGATACACTGTCATTAATTCCTCTCAGAATACGCCCCCTCATTTTGAACACACTTATTTCATTCTTTTTGCCACTTTCTGAAGCTATGCTGGCAGTCCTCTTTTGTGTCTTTGCAAGATATGATAGCAAATACTGTGAATGCTGCTGCTGAGTACCATCCAACAGAAAAGGAGGCTCTTAAAAACATGACAGTGTGTCCTCCGTCACTTTATTCACTGGATCTGGTGCTGTGACTGTGCTTCTTCCCTAAAATCAAGATGATAGTGAAAAATATACAGTTGAAATTTTTTCAGGTCTTGGAGGCGGCTGGAACAAGGCGACTCAAGACATTCACAAAAGAGGATTTCTGGAACTGTTTCAGAAAGTAGCAAAAATGCTAGGATAAGCGTGTTCAAAGCGAGGATAGTATTCTGAGAAGGTATAAATGGTCATGGGTCTTTTGCTATAATAACTTTTAAAAATAACCATTAAGTGCGTTTTTGGACCATATTTCCTCATGTGTACTAAGGCAGTAGAACCATAGACTTTCAGATATACTCTTTGCCCCGTGGCTCTCTTGCTGGGCCTTAACTTCTTGCCAGTCAATGGGGCTCTTATTTCATGTCCTTGAGGGCTTTGTAGACCTTCCGTTAGAAGGGTTCATGGCACACACTCATCCTGAGGTCTGTTAGCGATATACACAGGTGGTACTCTGAGAGCTGGTTTTTCCTTGACCCTGAAAAGGCCTTTTCTTCCTGTATTATTAAGTCAAAATAGATGGAAAACCCCTGGTGATTAAAGATACTAAATGAAGCTGCTTCTCTTTAGGTAAAGTCTCCTCCCCTTCTTTCTGACAGTGCAACTCAAAATAAACTTAAATTAAAATTCCTTTTTGCTATCAGCGACTGACTTCCACGAATGCTCCTGAAGTTTTAGCTTTAAATACTCTATTCACTACTTTTCACAGTGAAGTTTTCTCACATTTAATTGTCTTTGTCTTTTATAAGTCAGAGGGCCTTTCTACAGTGTTTAACAGAGGCTGAACATTTGTTTCTTTTCCTGCAAACTGATTTGTTTATCCTGAGATACTCTTCACCCCAAGCTAGGCCCCTGTTCTAAGCTAAACTCCACAGCAGGCTCTGTGGAGAGAAGCAGAAGTTCCTGTGACCTTGGGAACATAGCCTTGGAAGGATAGTGACAGTGTGTGCAAAGCAGATACAGCTGGGCAGTCTGGGGTCTTGACCAAGGAGGCCCACCATCTTCCCACTGCAAAGCTAGCATTTGTTTAGATTTTATTGGCCCTCACTATTTGTTGGCCCTCTGGGAATCAAGCCACTTATGTCTTATGAGGGAGCTAGCAGAAACACCCTTACTTATTTCCCTTCTTTCAGGATGTCCTCTGTATTGCTCGGAGTTTAAAATATGCTGCTCCCCTTTGTGAAGCCATACCTCCTACTCTCAAAGTCTGGATCTGTACCGTTTCCAAATGAAGTTCCAACCCATAGACCTGCTTTGCAGGGCCCACTACATTCCAGCATTCTGCCCCGTACCTATCTTTCCAGGTAATCTTGGCCACCTCATTTCAAAACACTTTGTGCTTCTGCAGTACCAGACCTTTTTTGTATTAACTTTTTGTGGCTCTGGAGAAATATGCGACAGTAACAACTTAAAGCAATACAGGTTTGTTTTTGTTTATTCTTGCATATTAATTAGTTGTACAGAAACATGGGTTTTATTTTGGTACAATCATACATACATGTATATAACATACTTTATTTTTGTCTCTCGTGACCTATACCCTTTCCTCTTGATACCCTACCCCTTCCTGTTCTGTAATAGTCTTCCTTCCAAGAGAAAAATTTATTTTGGCTCCAAAGTTCAGCTCATGGTCAGTTGGCTCCATTGCCTTAGGCCTATATCATGGCAGAAGATCATGGTGGCAGAGGAAGACTGCTCACCTCATTGCAAACAGGTGATAGAAGAAAGGGAAGAACCAGAGAAGAAGAGGCCGGGGACAACATATAGTCCCTAAGGTCTTGTTCCCACAAACCAGTCCATTCAACTAGGCTATATCTCCTAAATTTCCATTATCTCTCAATAATATCATCAAATTATGATCTCATCAGTGGATAAATACACTGAAGAAGTTATTTCCCTTATGATCCAATCATTTCTCTAGGTCCTCTGTCTGAACAATTTGCATTGGATATCAAGCCCTCATGTGAATCTTTGGGGGACACTTTATATTAAAACTGTAAGCATCTCATTTAGCTACATGTTTTCCCCATTTTTGTTAATATATATGTGATACATAATGTTCACAATGAACTTGAATATATTGTGCACATATATATCACATCAATTTGTAATCCCTTGCCATTATTTTTGGCCCTCCCAGAACCTCCTGATCCCCACTAACTCCCACTATCACCTCCATTAGGTTCTATAGACTACGTGTATTCTGGATTTTCCAAATTCGAGACACCATGCAATATTTAACATATTTAATCTTCTGCATCTGACTCACGTCGTCACCACTCAAATCACCACTCTTTAGGTCAGCTTCCCACCCCAAGAATGGGCTGCAGTGCCCATCTCTCAATGTCTTTTCTCTGGGTCTAGCAGAGGCCTTTATTGGGATGATTTCCCAAAAGTTCTTTAGTTCTTTTTTCTTTTGTATCATAGTATATCTTTTTGAGTTTCTTTAATATGGTCTCACCCACCAGTACACATAAGAAAAGAGCTATAGCAATAAAATTCATAAGGCTAGAAAATGTGAGAAAGGAAAAGAGAGAAGTTAAATTTCACATTCCTTAGCTGAGTACTGAAAGGTAAATGTTTATACATTCAGAAGACATTTTGGTTTTCATTACATCAATTGGATTTCGTAGGATAAACTTACATCAAAAACCAAGTAAGTAAATTGCTATTAGAATTTACATCTATATTGCCAGAGTAAATTACACATAAGCAATAGATATAATGATATATTTAGTTATTTCAGAATATTTTAAACTTTCATAAATTAATTACTCACTTTTCAATAATTACTAACGTTTTGCCAGATTTGTTATATCATTTTATCTGCCTATCCATTCATAAATTCATGCATACCTATTTTTCAAAGATTTCATACCAATTCCCCATGTTTGATATAATTATTATGTTTTACAAACTAATATACTATTAAAAATCATAATTATGGGAGGAAGTGTCATAAATTTTATGAGAAAGCTGATACTGTTTTAGTAGGATAATAATCAAATGAATCAAATGCCAATGTACTTTTTTGTTGTTCTTGTTACACTTTGTCCTTAGAGGTTCCCTTTCTTCCATGTGCTTTGGTGCTGCTTGTCTCTCTGTGTCTCTCAAAGATTCCTTCAAGTATTTTCTGCAATGCTGGGCTAGTGGTCACAGATTTCTTTTTATTTATTTATTTTTATTTTTTCCATTGAAATTCTGCTTTATTATTTGAAAGTCATAATTTGAACAATATTGAGCACGGAGAAGGCAGCAGTGACTTAAAAGCAACAAATCAAAAATTATACAGTATTCAAAAAATTCAAATGAATCTCAGACTGCAGTACTTTAAGGGGTACATGATTCAGGGGTTTAAAATTGTATTGTGTATGCAATATTATCTTACTTCTTACCTAAATGTGTGTGTGTGTGTGTGTGTTTAAGTGAAATTAACCAAACACAAAAGACTGACTATAGGTGGGTTTCCCCCTTATGAAATCCACACAATAACAGCACAAAAAGGCCCCAACATGATAACAGGGTAGCAAGAGGGGCAATGGTCAGCTAGGAAAGGGGTGGACCTCTGGAAAACGGGAAGGCAGACATGCTCATTGATTCCCAAAATCCCATTTCTCTGAAGTGTTATAGAATTTAGAATTCATGCATGAACACGTGATTCTTTAGGGATTCTTGGTCATGAAAATTTTTTACTTCTCCTTTAATTTTCAGGGATAATTTTGCTGGACACAACAACCTGGGTTGACACTCGCTGTCTTTTACAGCTTGAAAGATCTTGCTCCAGACTCTCCTGGACTTTAAAGTTTGCATTGAGAAATCTGTAGTAATTCAAATGGGTTTGCTTTGGAAGAATAATGTCTGTTTTTCTCTTGCTGCTTTTAATATTCTCTCTTTATGTTGTATTTCCGAGGTTTTAATTATGATGTGTTGAGGTGAGTCTCATTGCTGGTTGAGGTTTTTTGGTGTTCTATGAGCTTCTTGTACCTGAAAATTAATTTCTTTTCCTAAATTTGGGAAATTTTATTGTATGATTTCAGTGAAGAAATTCTATATACATTTGGCACTGTCTTCTGTTCTTTCTCCCACACCCATAATTCTGAGATTGGTTCTCTTTATATCATCTGTCAGGTGTCACATCCAACTACTTTGTTCATTTCTAATTTTGGAGTTGTGCCTCATTATAGCACTTGTTTCCTCAGCCTTGTCTTCAAGGTCTGAAATTCTGTCCTCACAATGTTCAAGTCAACTTCCCCTGCTATCAGTTTTTGTTTTGTTTATTTATTTTTATTTTGGTAAAAAATTCACATGACATAAAATTTAACATTTTTTGCAAATACATAAATTTAAATGTATTTTTAATATCCTAAATTTCAGCTAGATTTGGTTACAAAATTTCCACTTCCCTATCAAAATATTTCTTCAAATCTTGCATTTCCTTTTTTACCTCAGATTTTTATTTGTGGCTTCTCTATGCTCAGTGAGCTTTGTATCTCTGAGGACCACTATTTGTTTAGTAAGTTCCTCTTTAAGCCCAACGATCACTGCTTGCATTTCATTGAAGTTATGTTGTTTGAACGGGTTGTTTGACTCATTTATTTGCTTTTTGACTTCCTTCTCTATGAGTTCCACCATTTCAGGGCCCATGACATTAATTTCTGGGGTTTCAGGCATTTCTGTGTGTTTCTTGTTGCCCTGTATTCTTCCCATGTTTCTGTTATTGAGGAACTTTACTTTAAAGGCCTAGCCAAGAGGTTTCTTTGAACATCTGTGAGGGTGTGGAGGGAGAGGCAAAATTTGTCTCAGTTCTGTACTTGAAGTAGGCAATGAGGGAAGACCTAACAGTCGGATGGTCTCTGAGGTGTCTTGTTCACCCCAACCCCCTTCAGCAAAGCTCTTTCACCTGTCCAGGCTTCCCTTCCCTGAAGATAGGGCTCTCCACACTTGGAGGTGCTTCCACTACCACCTGAGCTATTCAGGAGGTTGGCGGCCTTTCTCTCCTCTCTGTAACTGTCTCTTGTGTCAGATTCTTCCTAGGCACTGTTTAAAAGTAACTCCAAAAGCCCTGATTTGCAGTTCAGTACTCTAATCCATTCGGTCTTGGGCTCTTTTATTTAAAAATGGCTGCTGCTTATGTCATTATCTATTAAGGCTTCCGAGTACTGCTTCTGGTCTAGGTTCCAGGAGGCCTTTTTTAGGGGGAGCTCACGTTACATTTGTAGTATGCACTACCTGCAGGCTCATTTTTCAGAGGCTGGGGCTACCATTTGCTGTCAATTCCTTCTTCTCCTATATCCATGCTTACCTCAATCAGAGGTTTCTTATAGGCTTTCCTCAGTCTATCGATGCTGTCAGCTCCAAGCTGTTTGCAGTTGGCCTGGGTCTGCTTCCTAGGCTGCTCTTTACCTCTGCTTCTGATGTATTTTTGGGGTTTCTGGCATTCCTGTGGCTTCCTTTCATTTGCTGGGGCACTCCTCCCTCTCTTAGTTACATTGAACAGATGTTTTTTGACCATATTCTCAATTTTTTAAATTGGATCCACGAAAAGACATTGTGTAGCCCTATTACTCAGCTGCCATCTTGACTAGAAGTGTCTTTTAACTGTATATTGCTTTACCTTGTTCATACTTGGAGTTCTTCTCCCCTGTAAGGTACCTTCTGTAGGGTACAGTTCCAATACCAGCAATTAACTATTCTTTGGAGCATTCACTTCTTCTCAGATAATAGTAGAGAAAAACAAGAGCCTGGACATCAAGGCTCTTGCTCATGCTGTTTGGTGAAGACAAGTGGTATTGGACATTTACCAGAGTGACCTAGAGTGCCCAAGGAATGGGCTTCTTGCTGGTTGCTTGATCTATAGGCAGTTGCAGCTCCTAAGAGACCCTTGTAAGCCCTGTTCCATGAGGAAAAATGTCCTCCTCAGCAGAAATCTTAGGGAGAGAGGCTTCCCAGATCTGTCTTGGGAAGAATGAGGTAGCCAGCTTCCTAGCCTAATGTCTTCTCACCATCTGCAGCAACTTTTGACTGACCGTATTTTGGGCACTAGGTACTGACCCGCTGCTTGGATATTCTTCACACGGTGTTTATGGTCCAGTGGGGGAAATATATCTCTATTAATTGTTATATTCATTTTCTCAGGCTACCATAGCAAAGTGCTGCAGATTAGATGGTTTGGGGAAAAACCAGCAGTATATTGGCTCGCGGTTCTGGAGGCCAGAATCTGAAATCAAAGCATTATTAGGATTGATTCCTTTTCAGGGCTTTTGAGGGAGGCTCTGTTCCAAGCCTTCTTGACTTACATGTGGTCATCTCCCTCCCGGTGTCTCTTCGTAAAATCTTCCTTCTTCATGTATCTCTGGTTACATTCCCTTCAGCACACCAACGATATTGCATTAGGGCTTGCCCTTATGACCTCATTTTAACTCAGTTACCTCTTTAAAGATCCTATCACTGAGTACAGTCACATTCTTACCTGCTAGACTTTAACATATAAATGGGGGGGGGGCAATTCATCTGTAACAATAAGTAATGACAGTTTAAGAGAATAAGAACCATCATTGGGGAAGTTCTGCACAGAAGACTGTTGAAACAAAGACATTGCTCCATTCTCTCTTGACTACACCACCCTTTGACAGTCAGGAATGTCAATACCTGCATTTTATTTAGCAGACCACTAGTGAAAGGCAGAGATTAGTTTTAGCCACAGTCATGTGGTTCCATATGGCTCCTTTGTCATCTCTACCATGGAGTCTTCTAGCTGAGATGCCCATGAACCTGGCTTCCCTTATCTGGCCCAGATCACCTTTAGAAGGACAAGAGAGCTTCTTAATTCCCCCTTTCCCTGCCAAATCTGAGAGTTCAAAGAACTTAAGACACAAGATTAGGGCACAGAAGCATGTAAACTCAAATCCCAGCTGTACTGCTTATAAGTTTTTTGATTATGGACAGGAAAGTCAGATCCTTCAAGGTGCCTTAGTTCCCTCTTTTGAAAAATCAAATAATAACTCTTCTCGGGCATGATTATGTAAATAAAATGAGAACATATAGGGAGAAACTACAGGTTCAACCATACCCTGTGTATCTTGTTCTTTGTGTCCTGGCAGAGCCTGGCATGATGGCTGACCCAAGACAGGGCTCAAGTCACCTGTGTCAACTAAAAGGATCATGAATGAGTGCATAAACGGATAAGAGGGAGCGGTATTCTTCCTCTACAAGCCGTATTAAAGGGAGGGTCTGTGTTTTTATTTTATATGCAGAACTATAGGGAAAAAGATTCCCTTCCTTAATGCAGTAGACAGGAAAAGGATGATGGGATGAAGAAGGTGAGTAGATGCTCAGGAAATGTCATGGATCTACTTCTCATGTCTACGTACAGTGGGTCAAGCAGGAACAGGCTACTGAGCTAAGTGTTGAGCCAGGGCTGGAGGATGTGGGAGCAGAAGAATATGGTTGGGAGCCTGCAATTAGCTACAGTGCCCTTGCTAGGTGACCAAAAGTTGGAATGGCAGTAACATTTCTCTCTGCCTTTCAGTCTGAAGTTGCAAGAAGGGTCTTCTAGTTTTATAATGCCATCATATACATCTCCATTTAATGTTTATGAATGCAATATCTAGCAAGTAAGTATTTTAGGTTGTAGCAAAGCAGGAATTTGGGCCCAGGTCTCCCTGATTCTAAAACCTACCTTGTGCCCACTAGTCTACACTGCTATAATGAAGAGAATGAGAAAGGGAGGCAGGAGCCCTGCTGTAAGTTCTTGCTCTACCACATTGCTCACTGTGTGACCAATGGGGAGTATATTAGTTCATTTTTCTCTTGTTGGACACAAGACCCAACACCTATAGCTTCAAAGGAGGAGAGATTTATTTTGGCTCACTGTTCTAGTGGGTTAGTAGAATATTGGCAGGCTCTAAGCCAGAAATGGTGTGGTGAAAGGACCTGAGGAGAGGATAGCTGTTCTTTGCTTGGCAACCGGGGAGTAGAGAGAGAGAAGGAAGGAGTGGGGGACAAGAATATGCCAATTTGGGTCATGCCACCAGTGATCTATCTCTTATGACCAGGCCCAACTTTCTTGTAACAACAGTCAGCTATGAACTCATCAATTAATTAATACACTAATGAGTATAGTGTCCGCATGACCCAATCACTTTGCAAAGTGCCACCTCTTAATGTAAGATTTTGGGCAGAGGCATTTTAAATCTAAACTATAACAAGGAGTTATTTAAGTGCTCTCCTCCTTGTTTCATCATGAACGACATGGCGCTTTCACCACATTACATGTACATACCCAGATCACTGGAAGAGTTAAATGAAGGAGTGTGGGGGAGCCCCTTGTAAAGTATACTCCAAGGTAGCTCTCAACTTGCTGCTCTACTTGGTACACAAGTTGACCTTCAAGCACCACTTCATTTTCTTCAAAAAAAAGCCCCACCCTCATTTTAAGTCGCTTAGTACAGCAAACCCTGAGAACTCCTGCCCTCTCAGAGCTTGTTAAGTTCTTTTTAAAATTCCTTTATGGGTCATCAGCAGTTATTCCCCTATTGGCCATTGCTAACCCCTATATACACTGTGAAGGAGGGCCCAGTCTGTCAGTCACTTACTCACAAACCACATTTAGTACTCTGGGAGGCTGAGGCAAGAGGATTGCTAGTTTGAGCACAGATTGGGCAACTCAGTAACTTAGTGAGACCGTGTATCAAAAAACAAATCCAAAAGAAGGGCTGGGAGAATGGCGCAGTGGTTAGAGCACTTGCTCTGAAAGCACAAGGCCCTGACTTTGATTTTCCAGCACCATATAAATTTGGGCATGGTGGCACATGCCTGTAATTCCAGCACTGGAGAGGCTTGCGTAGGTGGATTTTTCTGATTCCAAGGCCAGCCTGGGCTACACCAGTGAGTTTAGGACCAGCCTGGGCTACAGAGCTCGATCCCCAACACCACACATACACACACAACAACAACAAATACATTCTTAGTGCCACTTCATCCTCCATTTTCTAGGAGATTGCCTGGGGTTACATGTGGGCCCATCACATCTACAGAAAAGCCAGGTAGACCTGGGCCCCAGGAGTGAAAGGAAGTTGATTAATGTTTAACAGAACATATCTAAGAAAGATGGAAAGTTCAGATTTGTGGATCAGAGCTTATCAATAGGAGTCCCTTCACTTATTTTCATTGTAAAAAATAGTCTAGATCTGCTCCTGGCTCCTCTTTGCTGGAGCCATTGTCTTCAGTGCCAGCTGTGTTTTCCTCCTGACCTCTAGAAAAAGGCTCCCTAAGGCAGGCCAGAAGTCATAAAGGACATACCTTACATGCCCCTGTTTATTACCCATTCCTTACCTTGTCGAGCCCTAGCTCTGGGGCTTAAGAGGTGGGCGGTAGCCGGACGAGAAAGAAGCACTTTGGTCACAGGGTCATCTGGAACCTTGGCCTCAGCTCTATCCTGCTTTGTCCTTATTTTATGCCCTCTCTGGACCTGGTTCCTCCAGCTTCAGATAAAGCAGTTTGTCTATCCCAGTTGAACCTTCCTTGCATTTAATTTTTAATTTGAGCTCTCTAATCAGGGAACTACAACTATTCTATACTCACAGATCAGAAATACCCAGTCATTGTCCTTTAAAATCAGGTAGGAAAAGCATCACACTTTTAGAAAACCTCTAGGCTGAAATCTGCTTTTCACAAACCTTTTCTACCTCTTTTCCCGTCTGCTTCAGAGTAACATGAAATACACCCAAATAAATAACTGTGGTATTTTTCAAGCAGTTGTCACTTGAAATAAACTATATGTGTTTGGCCTCTTCTCAGAAGCTTCCTGTAGATCACATCCTCATCCTCTGGAGGCCCAGCACAAGGGCTCGAAGTTCCAGCTAATGCTTCTCTCTGCTTCAAGATCACTATGGGACTAGAGTTGGCTCTTCTAGCCTTCCTTCTGTTCAAAAAAAGAAGCTCACATGCAAATAAATTAGGGCATTTGTATTTCATTTGGGGAAATGCAGCCAAGTCAAATACGATGATTGCATTAGCTAAATATTACAGGCATTTCCTTTCCAGTTTCCCTGCCTGTCACCCACCCAATCTGGCATAGAATGGCCATACAAGTACATGACAAACATTATTTTCCGTCCTAAACTGAGATTGTAGTGTGTATAGTGAAGGATTAGAATAAGAGAGTTAGCTCCAAATGTTCACTTTCCTTGGGACAGCCTGTAGAGTTGGGGTTGTTAGGGACGAACCTGTTGAGGATGTGGAGGTGGGAGAATCTCTGTGTAATGCAGGTTTTCAAGGCACTTTTAGTCCAAAAAATCTAGAGCTGAGACACAAATATTTTGCAGAAATATGTTTCACTGGTCCCTGTCACAGAGAAGGCCAGGGGACTGGCTAGAGTGTTGGACTTGAAATAAAATCCCTCAAGTCAAACCTAAGTTCTTCCTTCCACTTGAGCTTAGGTGAGTTTTTTAAAACCTCTTAGCACCTCAATTTCCTCCTTGATAGAATGGGGTTAAAATTTCTTCACTGCTGACTTCATAGGGTTATTGTGAAGGTCCAGAGCTTTTTTAATCATTTGAAGAATATTATATTTTATTATTGTTACTAGGGAAAGAGGGAAGAGAATGCCTATCTTGTAAAATCAGACAACAGTTCTGTTTTAGGTAGTTTGAACTCAGAATAACTCATCTGAAGGACATGAAGAATATTTCTTAAGAATTTATAGTGGCATCTACTTTGAACGTAAGGCCAGATTGTAGCTTAGCACTCTTGATGACCTGGGTTAGCCTGCTGCCCTCCACAGCTTCTCTTACTTTAGTCCTCTACAACGGGTGGGTTTGGCCTATATGTTGTCTCCAGCCATTTCTAGCTCTCAAGCATCCCGTTCTGTAGTGCAGTTTGATCATATTTTCTGGAAACTTCTAGAGATTTTGCTAGGCTGTCTTCAGTAGGAACTTCCGTGCTTCTGCAGGACCAGCCCTTTGGCTAGCACTCTGCTTTACTTGAGCTCAACAGTTGCTACGAATCTGTATAGTATTGTGGAGAAAAAGCATGAGATTTGCAAGGAGAGCCATGGTGTCCTATTGAACAGGCTTCTAGCCCTCACTCATCCTGAACGCAGGAAGCACAGCAAATGACATCATAAGGGCTTCTGCCTGGGACAATTCAGGAGGCAGTCTGCTGTCCCAGTCAACTGTATGATCAAACATAATTCTTCAGGCTTGAGCCAGTTTTCCAAAGAGTAACCATCAGAAGGATCACAACACTTAGATCAAATTTGACATACAGTACTGTCAATGGAATAGATTTCAATTTACAGGAAGCTCATTGTTTTTCATTGCAAATGATGTCTTAATAGCTTACAGTTTTCCTCCATCTGGCTATTGACAGTGCAAACTTCCACCAGCCTATGATAGGAATAGGTAGTTCTGCAGAACCAACACCTTGGGATGCCTCTTACCCTTGCTGTGGGATCTGGTTCTCTAGAGGGCTTCTACTCATCTTTTCCTGGTCCTGATAAAAATCCAACATTCCAGATGCTGCCCAAGTTAAATCTGTTTGTGTACCACAGTTAGAAGTGTCACTCACCAGGCTGGGAGTCTTTGTGTTCTTATATTTAGTTCTTCCACCCAAAGACGCTACTTTCCATTGGCTCCTGGGAATAGGACATCTTCCACCTGACACTCGGGGCTTTTTCTAACTCCTCTCTTCGATGTGCAGCAGCAGGAAAGAGAGTTGGCTTTAGATCCACACAGATCTGCATCTAAATGCCTACTCCATCTCATACTCCTATGTGACCTTGGACAAGGACTTCACTTTTGTTTCTGAGCTTCTGTTTACTCATCTGTCAGAGAGGTAATACTGTCTCTCAGAGCAATTGTGAAGATTGAGAAAATAATAACAAATACAGAGCATCTGGCCTCATACTTGGCCAATGTAGCTATTTAGTTTTAGTCACTGTGCACATTGCAGTGCACTTCTGCGGTGTACTGGCTGGCCCCAGCCTCACCTTCAATCTCTCATTCCATCCTCCTTTCATGCCCTGTGCTCTAGCCAGATTTGATCTTCTCTATTACCCCCCAAACTCTGTGAGCCTTTGCTTTGATTTCTAGCCTTTAATTTAGCTTATCCCTTTAGCTGAGACATGTTTTCCTGCATATTATTTACCTGTCTAAATCTAACTAATACTTCAGGGCTCAGCTCAAAGGACACTCTTTTGGCTGCCCACATGTTGATATCATTTTGTCTTTAGAGCCCCTTTAGCCCCTGCGCCCTTCCTCATGGCACTCATCACTTTCTTCTTTAGATTATGGTGTCCATAGTTATTCGGGTTTTTCAACAGAATGAGCTCTTTGAAGGCATGTGCTGGATCTGCTTCACATCAACCTATACTGTAGGATTGAGTACAGTGATTGGTATAGAATAGTGTCCTTGGTGGAATCCATTGAGGCCAGGGTCATATGTGGAGATTTATAGAGGATGGATTTTCTGACATTTGTCTAGAAGATAGTGGCACAAGTACAAGAGCATGCTTCTACCGTGAAGGCAAGTTAGTCCTCTACTAGCAGAACATCTAATTTTGGATCCTAAGAAGTTGTCCTATGCTCATTCACCCAGAGACAGACCCACAGGTAGTTCAGTCTGAGGAAGCCAAGAGCTATGAGTCATGCCTTCTCCCTACATTCCAACAACTTGAATCAGCAAGAACTCCTTTTTCTTGGATTGCTGTGAAATTACAGAATCGGACTGAGATAGCCCAAGGACAGCGAGGTACAGTATGTGGGAACAAAAGCCAAACTTTTGAGCTGCAGGAGGCATGAGAAGTAAGCGTGGCTCTTACCTCTTGCTAGCTATATGATCGTGACCAGGTCACTTTGACATTCTGTGTTTCTGAGGAACAAATGAAGGAGAATCAGACACAAGGTGGGACACATGGACATCGTGGGAACTCAATAAAGGTTTAAGGGCTAGTGTTATTCTTCCCATCACTGTAGAGGGCAGCATAGATTGGCATTTCTTGGGTCACATTCAAGGAAACTTATGTCCCGAAATGCCGAAGAACTTCTTCGCAATAAAGTCTTGTCCATGAGACTACCCTGAGATATAGGCCCTGAAGAGACTCGTTCAGAGGAGCCCTGGATATTGTGACTATTCCTAAGGATGTTTTAACATGAAGTCAGTTTGCAACTATCCCATATACTAATATGGTAAAGGCTGTTCATTTGGATGTCATTGCTGTGTAAGGAAAATTGTGTCCCTTCCAGAAAGAACTTCTTTGACCAGTATGATTGAGTGGTGATTATAGGCATTGAGAAGGGCTTGGTGACAAGTGCTTCATGAAATCTGCAATAGGAACAATCACTGTGGACCTCTATTTAACACATGATTTGTCCTCTGTAGGTTCAGTGAACCATTTCCAATCTATTGCCAGTAATCTAGATCTGTTGTGATCTAGGCTGTTGGTAGTGAGGCAGCAAATGTGGTCACAGAGATAGGATCCTTCAAAAACTGTTGAGAAGGCCTATGTATTATCAGAAGTGGTGAGAAGAATGTGTTTGTGGCTTGTGTGGGCACTGGTATCTGAAGCAGGAGTCAGCTGGTGGGTCAAACTGGCAATGAGAGCTTGTTTGTGGACACTGGAAACCTTGTGCTTGATGATACATTGCCCAATGCTGAGGAAGAGGGGGGAATATGCGTTGTAATTGGTGGAGGCCAAATTAAAGCTGAACAGGGAGACAGGACCTGAGTAAGACACACTGTGGCTTAGAACCAGGATCCAGTCTAGTACGAAGCTGGAAGAATCAACAGACAAACTGAGGAAGAGCCCACCTATATTGACTTGGCCAATGTAGCTAGGGTAGAGAAGGCTATGACTTTGTAGGCATAGGGGCATGGGACCCCTGCATCCCTACCAACTTATGTCTCTGGGGCAGTAAGACAGAGTCTGCCAAATAGACCTTGCTGGGGCTCGGCAAAGGTGGAGGGACAGCCTGAGCCCGGAAGTAAGTGATAGGCACAGGTAGGACTGACAAACTGAGTGAGTCATTCTCTTTTGGTTCTTTGTTTTCACTTGAACACCGTAGTGAAGGTTAGTTGGCTACTTTATTCTTCACTCATTTAGTCAATATTTACTAGGCACCTACTCCAATCAGGCCCTGTGCTCTTTTCTGAATAGACTAGTTGCGCTGATAGCTGTCTCACCACAGGCCTCCTCCTGTCTACAGGGTGGGGAAGACAAGTAAAATGTGCTGTGGAGAAGGTGCTGCTAGATTCTGCTCTAAAGTCTAGTGGTGGGCACCTGACTCAGCATTCTGAGAGACACAGTGCAGGAGCCAAGTTGGTGCCTACTCCTTTTGTTTACCTTTTTGAGGTAGGATTAAAGAAATAAAGATAGGTAGAAAGAAGATGAAGAAAACTACAATTTTCTCCATTTTATTGATATGTATAAGTGCAAAATTTAAGGTTCACAATGGAATTGAGCATTTTGTGTACATATGTATCTTGTCTAGGTGACAAGGACTTTCCCACTCTCCTTTTGTCCCTTCCCCTACCCATCTTTCCCTCCCTCCCCACCCTACCCCCCTGTTTCACTTTGTTTTTCACTTTAAGTTCCATGATATAGTTGTGATCTGGGTTTCTCATATCAGAGAGACCATTCGATGTTTCACCTTCTGCTTCTGACTCACTTCACTAAGCATGATGTTCTCAAGTTTCTTCCATTTACCTCTAAAAGCCTCCACGCTGTTGGACTTTATAGATGCATAGTATTCCATTGTGTATAAATACCACAGTTTGTGTATCCTCTGGTCTGTTGATGAGTATTTTGGTGACTTCCATATTTTAGCTATTGTTAGTTGTGCTGCTGTGAACATGGGTATACATATATCTCTGCTATGTGTTGTTTTGGCCTCTTTTGGATATATTCCCAGGAGGGGTGTCGCTGGATAGAAGAGGATATTTATTTCTAGTCTTTTAAGAGATCTCCATACTGCTTTCCAAAGGGGTTGTACGAATTTATATTCCCACCAGCAGTGCAAGAGGGTTCCTTTCTCCCCACAGCCTAGCACAGCAAAGGAAACTATGAACACTGTAAAAAGAGATCCAACATACTGGGAAAAATATTCACCACCAACACCTCAGATAGGAGACTCATAACCAGAATATACAGGGAACCGAAGAAAAGAAAGCCTCCCAAAATATAGAATCCTATTGAAAAGTGGGCAAATGAAATGAAGAGGCAGTTCACTCACGAAGAAGTACAAATGGCCAATAGGTACGTGAAAAGATGTTCAACATCTCTAGCCATAAGAGAGATGCAAATCAAAACAACGCTAAGATACCATCTCACTCCAGAGAGAATGGCCTACATCAACAAGTCAAATAGTAATCAGTGCTGGAAAATTACAATTTTTAAATTGTAATTTTAAGAAAAAGACACCTGCTACTTAAGGATATAAAGTTACCCGAGATTTCCACCCAGGAAATTCTCTCCAAAAATTTAATGTTTTTGTCCTGAAGGTCTTAAAGATGCAATCAGCCTGTAAACTGGAGACTCAAGGAACAGCACTATTAAGAGGCAATGTACTTGTAAAATCAAACACATACAAATGGTTCGCACCCTCACCTAACCGGCCAAAGGGTAACCTGAGACACTACAAATATGCATCCTAGAGCAGCCCTCTCGTGGTCATGCCTCATCCTGCATAAAATCTCCCAGTTGTCCCTACCATACTGTGCCACTCTTGAGGGGGCACTTTATTCTCTCTTCAGTGCAGATTTCTTTAATTCTACCTAATAAACCTTATACTACCATCTTGCATTTTTCCCCCCTGTGGCATAAATCAGCAAACCTACAAATTAGCCCGCGGGCAGGACAACTTGAGGTCCCCGACTCTGCTTGTGGGAGACCTACACCCTGTTTTCCAGTGTAAAAGTTATTTGATAAGAATGTCAGAGAGGATCAGGTCAGAGCAAAGTGTAGGAAGTTCGTATTTCCTCACCAGGGCTGGTTTGAGTTTGACTTAATTCTCACAGGTAGGACCAGAAAGTATGCCCAAACACTTTTAGAAGTAACTGATGATTTTAAAAAATTATCTTTAAGGATAGCTCTGACAAGGGCCCAAAACTGAGAGGATGAGAAAGGCCTTGGGAGGGGTGAGCAAAAATAGCTAATTTCATCTGGGCACAGGAATTTTTCTCCTAGTTGGCAGCAATGCTTCATGAGAAAATGAAATCCCAAGGAGCCATAGACAATTTTTCCCTGTGGGGTGAGAGGAACTTTTCCTTTGGTGGTGGCTGTGGAAAGGCCCTACATCCCCATGGGAGAGAAGTTTGCTGGGGAACAGGGTTTGCTGGGGAATGAGTACTACATGGCCCAGGAAATGCAACCTGGGAAAAAAACGGTAATGCCCTGCAGCCTAGAGCCCAATGAGGAATAGCCTCACTAGGGACGCTCAGCATTGGAGGAAATGCATGGGAGGATGGGTACAGCACAGGAAAAAATATTAGCAAAGCTATGATGGAAGCCACTATGAGAGTGGTGGGCTTCACTTTTTAAAATTGTTCGGCAAGTATGAGAAGGTAAATTAAACTGTGCCAGAATTCATAGCAGGGAAAGGAGGAGGCAGCTCTCAGTGGGCTTTTCTGGCCTGTTTCCATCCTAAAATGTCCTATTTTTCTATGTAAAGGAAGAAATGCACCTGCCCCCCTTCTTGCTTCCCTCCCCATCTTGCTGTGTTCCAGTTTCAGAAAGGCCTCAGGAGTCATGTGCTCAACTCTGCAGCCATCTGTCTGCTCTCGGGGATCCTCTGCCAGTCTGCTTGACTAGTGAAACTCTGAGTACCAAACCCCTTCCTGGCCAATACTGTTGTTTATAGGGCAGCTCAACCGTACCCCCACTGGAAGTCACTTCTAATTGCTAACCCTAGGAAAGCTCAGGCAGGATTCACAAGCTCCCCATGAGATCAACTTTCTGTCTCCATTATTTCTGTCCGTTTTACAGGTAGATAGAGGGAAGCCCAGAAGCATCAATACGGGCCAGAGCCTACAGGCTGCGGCACCACACCGCACTGGCATTTCTTCATATTTGCACATATGCTTGTCGACTGCAAAGAAAGTACTAGGATCAGTCTTGGAAGGCAGAGACCAATTCTTACTTCCCCCAAATTAGAACGAATGTATCCAATGAGTATTTCTGAGACAGAAAGAACAAAGTAAACTATCAGGAAATTATTCTGAACATGTAAGATATCCTCGAAAGTCATAGGACTCATGTCCATTCCGGAGTTATGAAAGAAGTATTAAATTTGGGGGCAAAAGGTCTGGGTTCAGCTTGTGTGCTAGCTATATAGCTTTGGGAAAGCTGGTTAACACCTAAGAGCCTCACTTTCCTTATTGATAAAGACAGGATAAAGCATCTAACACAGGTTTATTGAAGATGAAACGAAGTAAGGGATATGGCATTTCTGGGAGGTGGTGACACACTCACCATCATCAAACCCTCCATGGAGAGTATAAGTGGATGTTTTGGGGTCTGTTTTCAGAGATGCCTGCCCATTATCATTTGAGGGAGACTTTATTCTCAGATACCCAACAGTTTCAGAAAATTACATGGAGAAGGAAGAGGGTTAAACCAGGGAAATCTAGATTTGACTACAAAGGGTAGCAGTAGTCATCAACTGTCTCCAAAGGCTCTGAGCAGCAGCAGCTATGGGAAAAGGGGCCACTTCTAAGGGGGACATTTTCTTGTTGGGAGGAATGCTGTGTCCGTTTCTTATAGTCTCAGTACCATGACACCTCATGTATGAAAGAATGTCTATGCAAATGTCTAGCAAGTTGAACCCTGTGAGCCTCCATTTTTCTGTTAACTAAAACTGTTAAGGAACTGATGGTCTCTGGATTCTTTTCAGGTCTGTTTTATTCACGTTCAGTTCCAGTTATGAGTCTGCTTTCAGGAGCAGGAGTGTGATGACCTAAGTTTGTTCAGTATCAATTTGAACATGATACACAGATTTGGCAACACAACCAAACCTTTGTAGAGCCATACTCTTTCCCTGAGAGGGACATTTTCATCCTTATTTTACAGATAAAGAAGTTGAGGCACAAAGAAGTGAAATGATTTTCCCAGTATCATGTAAGCAGCCAGGAAATGGTAAAACTACATGTAAATTCAAGGGCACGGCTCCCGAATTCTTGCTTTGTTTGATTGGAAGGGATCTTCTGAGCCCAAATCTTCCAGAATGTTCTTGTCCAATAGAAAGTATGAGAGCACTAATTGTATGGGCTGGAATCTATCTCTGAGTACTTTCTACAGGCTCTGGAAAATGTGAACACTCTGACAGAGATGTTGTACATTGATTGGTGTCTACCCAGAACACGTGCATGTGACGAGTAGTCTTTGCAAATCTAATTAAGAATCCTGAGATGAGATCATCCTAGATTTAGAGTGAGCAGACTGAGGCCTAAATTTAATGGACAGAATCCTTATAAGAAACAGAAGAGAAGGCAAAAAGAGAAGACAGTGTAAAATTATGGCAGACATTGGAGCAGTGTGTCTGCAAGCTAAAGAAGGCCAAGTATTGCTGCCCTAGGAGAAAGCATGCTGTACATTGTACTCCAGAGCTTTCAGAGAGAACATTACCCGACTGATACCTTGATTTTGGACTCCTAGCCCTTGTAATGTGAGACAGTAGATTTCTGTTGTGTGAGACTATCCAGTTTTTAACAATTTTCATGGCGGCCCTGAGAATCTAGTATGGAGAATGAGCCCTAGGAGGAATCTGTAATGTACTGTTTTTTCTAAGATGCATTAAGGGTCAAGGTCAACTGTGGGTCACTGTAGTACTACCAATCCTTTGAAAGTGTCAGGGACAGTAATGAGGGTGAAATTTATTGCTTCCAGGCAGGTTTGCAGCACTTTTCACTCAGAAACTTCTAGCACAGTGCTCCGAGGCCACATGAGTGACAGAAACATCTGCTTGCTGAGCTGCTCAAGAGGGGCCTTGATTCTCAGTGGTATCCAGGAAACTCAAAGAGTTGCCAGTCATAATGGCCCTCGGGAAAGCTCCCATGTTCCAGTTAATTCACCACTCAGCTCACTTGAACTATATTCCAATCTCTCCTGGTGTATTTTGTTTTATACCTGATAAAATGGAATGAAGAGGGAGTGAGGATAGGAGAGAAGTATGTTTGTTTGCTGAGCACTGCATTGTTTGTACTGACATTTCTCCTGCTTGGATGCGTGTTTATAACAAGGCTCTTTGACAGATATCTCAAGACTTTTGGTCCCCTAGTAGGGTTAGCCCTCTTTCCCAGTTTCCATGGTTCTGAATCAAAGGTTGGACTAATGGGAGCTGTTTCGTGGTTGAAAATGACAAAAGGATGGTGAAAAGACTGGAGATTTGAAGCCCAGAAATCTAGGCCTCAGCTCTAATGGTTCAAAGCTCTTATTTCACACTTAGGAAAATAGGCTCAGAGACAGGCAGGAACTTGCTCCAGGCTGTACATTTTCCTCACTGCAAAGCTGAGATTGGAAAGCAGGACTTTCTGTCTCATGTTGCCAGGCAGGCATAGTTCCCCTTCCTGGTCATCATGAGATGCCAGCAGCTGGACAAACTTTCTGAATTGTTTTTCCAGTTGCAAGTCCTTCCTTGGAGCCGTCAGCCTAGCACTCTGCTGTTACTGGGACATTGTAATCACAGTCCATTTGATTATTTAGATCCTTGCCTTGCTTCCTCTGCTAGACAACAAGGCCAAATGTCAGGGCCTAGGCCTGATATGCCTAGGTTCCCCAGGGCCCTGGTAGTAACTGGCATAGAGAACGGGCTTATCATACGTTTGTCAAACAAACAAACGAATGAATAAGAATGAATCTATAATAGGAA
Source organism: Ctenodactylus gundi (assembly GCA_004027205.1). NCBI lineage: Eukaryota > Metazoa > Chordata > Mammalia > Rodentia > Ctenodactylidae > Ctenodactylus > Ctenodactylus gundi. The sequence continues at coordinate 27,631 of PVKB01003481.1, read as the reverse complement.
AAAATCTTGTGTTAAATACATACTAAGAGTGAATTAAAATAAATTCATTTTCGCATTAAATCACATTAGCAGTACATTAGAATTTCAGATTTTAGTAGATTAGAAATTACAGAAAAATCCATACATTCTCTTTCCTCCATGATAGCTAACCCCCAAAGATTTAAAAGAGAAACAGTAGCTTAACGTTGTCCTACTGTATTCCTCTTGCACTCTTTTGCTGTTTGAAGAGCAGTGAAACTGTTCATGCTTTTAAACACACTTTCCACAATGTCAAGCCTCTTGTACAAGTACATAAAATTAATCCTCAATTTTTCTTGTTTTTCCTTTGCTCATATCTTGTATAGTTAATACACATTTCCCCATATTTAGGAGCAAAGTTCACTAAAAGGCAGAGAGCCCCAGTTGTGGTTATCTACTGGTACCCTGGGTGTTTGTGTTTGGCCAGCTCTGATGAGTGCAGAGAGAGCAAGGCCTAAAGTTGATTTGAGCAGGTTGGATATGTGCAAGCCCTCACTAAAGCCTTGGGGTAGGAGGAGGCAGTGAATGTGGCAGTGGAGGCTCACAAAATGGCTTTTCTCAGATGAGCAGCAGAGGAGAACTCCCTATCCACAAAGTCCCCACGGTCTCTGGTAAAGCAGTGGAAAAATGGAATCTGCCATCAGAGTAGCAGTAGTGGGGAACAGAACAGTGCAGCAGAAGTATTTATTTTTTCCTGTTTTATTGATATGTATAAGTGCAAAATTTAAGGTTTACATTGATCTTGAGCATTTTGTGCACATACATATCTTGTCAAGGTAACAAGGCCTTCCCCGCTCTCTTTTCGACCCTCCCCTACCCACCCCTCCGTCCCCCCCAGTCCCACCCCCCTGGTTCCCTTTGTTTTTCACTTTAAGTTCCATGGGATAGTTGTGATCAGGGTTTCTCGTAGCAGCAGAAGTATTTGGGCAAGTGGACCCGGAGCTAGGTGGCCAGACTCTTTTCGTTGCTAGCTAAGAGATTGTGGACAAGTTATTGTCTCTAAGCCGTAGTCTTGTCCTGTGTAAGCTGAAGACAATAGCATCCTGCCAGACAGGTCAGTAATCTCTGTGCAGTGTCCATGGGTGGCACCCTCTGTGTATGCCTTGAGGTAAGGGCACTAGCTAGTGGTGGGAATGGTGATCATGGCAGGGTAATGACAGTTTCTACTAATGCCTTAATTTAGCTGTTGAGGGAACTTATGCTCTTAGAGGCAAGGTAACTGGCTTGGTATCTGTCTTAGTTACTTTTTTGTTGCTGTGGCTCAATACCTGACATTCACAAATTTAGGGGAGGAAGGTTTATTTTCGCTCATAGTTCCAGAAGGTCACAGTCCATTCAGGGGTGGCCGGCAGGAGTGGGAGTACACAGCAGAGACAGAGGTGGAGGCAACTCCTCAAGACAGCACACACAGGAAGCCAAGGCAAGGCAAGACAAGTTGAGACTAGTCCAAGTCCAAGGAAGGCAGGAAGCAGCTTACACATCCTTCCAGGTCTCCACCCAGTGATCAGCCCCTCCTGCATCCAGGTGTGGAAGGTGTGGACACTACACACCATTAATCCTAACTTACATGCCTTTAATCCCAATTTAACTGTATCCCACCCCTCCAGACTAGATCCCAGTCCACCAACAGCACACGATTCCATAGATAATCCATAACATTAAAATACATGAGACTTTTGGGGGACATTGCAGAGCCAAACCACAATAGTATCACATGGCCACATTCCAAGCCTGTTAAGATAATCTAGTGAAGTAGCAGTGACCATGAAAGCTATGTCTTCAGCACTTCTTTACTTGCTCCTGCCTCTTCCAGTGTGTTCAGAAGCAGAACTGTGACAGGTTGTTTCTCCAGACTGCTACTCTGCTGATCTAGAATTGCATAATGGCTGAAAGGGTTTCCTAAGAATGGATGCTCCACAAACTCTCAATGAACTATATGGACCAATAGCCAGCACGATGTCATGGCTGCGACTATATATTATGTTTCTTGGAGGACAGGAGAATGGTACTTCATAAACCTTCTGTGTCATATTGACTAAAACCAGCCAAGAAGATGACCTTCCATGTTCTTCCCCTCCCACCAGCATTCCCAGGAAAGAGTATTTGGAAGCATTTTCTGGGCTAGAAGACATCTGGAGGGGAGTCTGGAGAAGAGAAGGGAGGCATACAGCCCTTGGGCAAGGGCAATAAGAGTTTTGTGACTTCCAAATAGCAACTATATTAAGAATGTGCCTTCTAGAACCAAGACAGGATTTGTCTGGCATTTAAGGTGGGGCTCCTTTGAAGAGATAAATCAGGGCTGTTCACTGTTTTGTGGCATGGCAAAATGGGAAGCAGAGCATGAGGGCAGAGCTAGCCCTTCCAGGTCATGCCCCAAATGACTCTTTTGTCTAATCAGGTCCCACCTCTTACCAGCACAGGGAGCCATCAATCGATTGATCCACTTGACTCACTTAACCTCCAGGATCCAATCACCTTCCAACCCTACCTTTATCACCAATTTATTCCTTATTTCAGGCAGGGCCCTTTTCTTCCTTGTCCCTTGGAGTGCATCTGTCTTGGGGCTTGTATTGAAGTGATAGCATGAAAACCATGCTCTTCTGGTAGGCTGAGGCAGGAAAATCACAGGTTTGATCACACTCTGGGTAACTTAGAGACTTATTGTGACCCTGTCAGAAAAAGAAAAAGAGCAAGCAAGCAGAAAGAAAGAAAGCTGAGGATATAGCTTACTGGGATGGCTCTGGGTTTTTCAGTACTAGGAACTAAATCCAGGGACTTCCCAGTAAGATATATCCTCAGCTCACTTTTCAGAATCATGTACTCTGCAATGTATTGAAGTCAGAGATACATTTGAATTTTTGATCATTGTATACTTTTTGATTTGTATGCTTTTAAGTCATTGCTGCCTTCTTCATGTTCAACATTGTTCAAATTACGACGTTCAAATAATAAAGCAGAATTTTAATAAAAAACAAAACCCACCCAAACACTCCAAAACTTCTCAGGCATTCTGGGGCAGTACATTTGGAGAGAAGGATAAGGCCAAGAACGTGACTTCTCCAAAGAAAGAAGATTGTACTTCATAAGGTGGAAAGCCACTTGGCTGGATGACCCCCAAAGACCTTACCACCCTTCATATCCTATGATTGCTTATATTTGTGTATATATGTATGTTTATAAAGGAGAGTCTCATGTATTCTGATGTGTTTGGACATTGTCTTAGTTACTTTTTCATTGCTGTGACAAAATACCCAACATTTCCAACTTAGAGGGAGGAAAGATTTATTTTAGCTCATAGTTTCAGAAGATCTCAATCCATTCATGCGTGGTCAGGAATGGCAAAGGCACATAGGAGAGACCCAGCAGGAGGAAAGGCTGTTCACAGTGTGGCAGACAGGAAGCCAAGTGAGGAAGGGTGAAGCTACTATACATCCTTCCAAGTTACATCTCAGTGGTCTTTTGGCCAAGCCCCAGTGATCCACCCCTTCTGACCCTGTCCCACCTCTTAACAGCACATGGTCCCATAGGTATATCACAACATCCAAATACATGGGGCTTTTGGGGAACATAACAGATCCAAACCATAACATTCTCTCCCTGGAACCCCAAATACTCATGTCCACCTCAATATGCAAAGTGCATTTAGTTCCTCTCCAGGAGTTGCCAAAGTTATAACTATTCCAGCACTGCTAAAAAGTTCAAATCCAAAGTCTCCTCTGAGACTCAAGGGAAGCCCTTAGTTGTGAGCCTCTGTGAAAATCAAAGAAAAGGTAAATACTTCAACATATAAAGGCACAGGGTAAACATTCCCATTTCTAGAGACAGGAATGGGAGAATAGGAACTAATTGGACCAAAGAAAACGTGAAACCCAATAGGGCAAGCTCCAAATCCTGTGGGTTTGTTAAACCCACAGCTCTGAGTCCAGCACCCCATGCAAGCCATGGTGAGATGTGAACTTCAAAGACCTTGGGCATCCTAGCTCCTATATCGTCGCCTCTGGTTGAAACCTCTACGGCTTCTCTTTGAATCTGGCTCTGCTCACCACCTGTATAGCCTTGCTTAGCAGACAATCCACATTCTTGGCATCTATAACTTCTGGGCTGTCCACTGCTCCTCAGGCTTCTCCTTCACAACCTCACACACTGCCTTCCCAGGGGAACACCGCCTGGCCTCCACAGCCTTCTTTTGAAATCTTGGTGGAAGCCTCCATGAACACATTGCTCTTGTGTTCTGAGTGCCTGTGAAGCAGGCACCACATGAATTATACCACGGTCTGCCACTTGATTGAGAAGTAGTCTGGCATCCTTGGACAGTGGCTACATCAATGTCCAAGTTCCTGGATCGCTGAACTCTGGGCACCTAAACTCTGCCAAATAACTTCCTCTTTACATTACAACCTGCTCTGGGATACAATTCTCACAGCAAAGTCTTTTGTCTTTGCACCTGTGAGTGAATAAACAGTGGGGTCTTGGTGATTCCTGAGACATCCTCAAGGCATATTATTTACAGTCTTGTTTCTAAGTGCTTGGCTTCTTAATGCTAAACTCCTTAACAACCATGGTGTCTCTTGCCCCACCTTTGAAGCCCATTTCAGTCTGGCAAAACTGCAGATGTTTTGTATCTTTTTTCTACACCAGTTTTTTCTGTTTTTCAGTATAGAGTTGGCTAAATGCTGCAAGCAGTACCCCTGTGACAGTGTGAACATTGGGCTGCCTTGAAATTTCCTTTACCAGATGAAGTAGTGAACTTCCCCTAATCTGAGTTTCAGACAAAGTCCTAGGAAAGGGGCATAATGCTGACACACTTTTTTCTAGAGCATATCACGCATGTGTTGTGGTTTGGATCTGGAGAGTCCTCCAAAAGCCTCATGTGCATGTGGATACTGTGTAGGGTTGGGAGGTGGGGCCTGGCTGGAAGGGGGTGGGTGTTGGGGGTTTGACCTGGGCATGGGGGCGGGGCTGTGCTGGTTCCACACTTCCTCCCAGTCTCTTTCTGTTCCATCAGACTGTGAGACTCTCTGCCTCCCAGGTGGTTCCAGCTCTAGCTGAGGCCCCACCATGTGATTCCACTATTCCAACTGCCCGCCCATGAATGGCCTGTGACCTTCTGAATCTGTGAGGTACGATAAGTCTTTTCTCTCTAAGTTGTGCATGTGTACTGAGCCACAGTGACCATGAGATAACTAAGACAGTGGGCTTTCTAAACTTGTTGCCAATGAAGCTCTCCTTCCCATCCAAAATCCACACTGGTATCAGCAGCACTCTGATCCCCTGGACTCTGGCCAGCATCTCCCACTGCACTTAGCTTATGCATCCCAAAGGGTTCTCTAGCCGTCATCTTCACAGTTTTGCAAAGTCCTCCCACAAGCCAGTTCCAAAGGCTTCTAAACCAAATTGTCAGGTAAAGTTACAGCAATGTTACAGCAATGACCCACTCCGGGTACCAATTTCTGTCATAGTTACTTTTTCATTGCCATGACAGAATACTCAACAACCACAACTTAAGAAAGGAAAGATTTATGATAGCTCACAGTTGTAGTTTCAGTCTATTAATGGGTGGCTGGCTGTGGTGAAGCATGTGACACAAGCCCAGCAGGAGGAAAGGCTGTTCACAGTGTGGTAGACAGGAAGCCAAGTGAGGAAGGTTAGAGTTAACATGTATCTTTCCAGATCATGCCCCAGGGATCTGCCCCTTCTGGATAAAGCCCTCGTATTCAACCTTTTCTGGATCAAACCCCAGTGATCCACCTCTTCCATGTCAAGACCCAGCATTTCACCCTTTCTGACTAGGCCGCACTTCTTTTTTTCCCACATTTTATTGATATGTATACGTGCAAAATTCAAGGTTTACAATGGAGTTGAGCATTTCGTAGACATAAGTATCTTGTCAAGGTGACAAGGGCTTTCCCACTCTCCTTTGGTCCCTCCCCCTCCGCCCCTACCCTACTCCCCTCTTTCACTTTGTTTTTCATTTTAAGTTCCGTAGGTATTGTGATCTGGGTCTCTTATATCAGAGAGACCATTGGATGTTTCACCTTCTGCTTCTGACTTACTTCACTAAGCATGATGTTCTCTAGTTTCAGAGATATATGTATGCCCATGTTCACAGCAGCACAACTAACAATAGCAAACATATGGAAAGCACCAAAATACCCATCAACAGACCAGTGAATACACAAAATGTGGCATTTATACGCACTTCTTAATAGCACACAGTTCCATAGTTATTCTAGAATATCCAAATGCATGAGGCTTCAGGGGACATTCCAGATCCAAACCATAACAAACATAGCATATGTGCTGGAAATGTGCTGTATCTCCTCTGAACCACCTAAAATTATCAACTCACTGCCCCAGTGCTCACTATCACATTATGAAGTATGAAGTGAGTCAGAAGCAGAAGGTGAAACATCGAATGGTCTCTCTGATATGAGAGACCCAGATCAGAACTATCTCATGGAACTTAAGATGGAAAACAAAGTGAACCAGGGGGGTTGGGTGAGGGAGGGAGGGGTGGGGAGGAAGAGGGACAAAAGGAGAGTGGGAAAGTCCTTGTCACCTTGACAAGATACTTATGTGCACAAAATGCTCAACTTCATTGTAAACCTTGAATTTTGCATGTATACATATCAATAAAGTGGGTTAAAAATATGAAAAATGCTCAAATTAAAAATTATTATACTAAAAGACACATTGCCATTAATCCCTCTCAGAATATTTTCTCTCAGTTCAAGCACACTTCTTTCCACTTTCTGACACAGTTCTGGAAGTCCTCTTTCCTGTCTTTAATTGTGTTGTCATGGCTGCCTTGATGTCTTGGATCAGTTCAAGATTTTGAACATTCATGGTCATTTTGTCTTTGGGAAGAGCCATAAGTCACACAGTGCCAGATCTGGTGAATAAGGTAGATGAGGACTTGCCATTAAGTTTTTACAAGCCTATTTTTCCATTGGATGATACTTGGCCCCAGGAGAACACTGTGCTTCCTGAGTTTGCCTATAGATTGGGTCAGTGAGGCAATGAGTGACATTTGGCCTTTTGGGTCACAAACAGTGAGAGCGACCTCATCTTGTTTGGACTTCTCCAGAGTGTATTTGTTGATTACATTCATATAGCTGTGTGATGTTCAGGAAGGATCACTGGGAGAGGAAGGGGGGAGAGGAAGAAAGAGGAAGCAGGAGGGAAAATGAGAAGGAGATGGAGGGAGGGAGGGAGGGAGGGAGGGAGGGAGAGAGAGAGAGAGAGAGAGAGAGAGAGAGAGAGAGAGAGAGAGACTTGGGCCATTCCCTTCATCTCCTTATGCCTCCATTTCCTCATTTGTTTAGTGAGGAAAAAAAACCAAAACGTACCTTCCTTTCAGGAATGTTTTTGAGGATTGAGTTCTATATACTGGAAGCAATTAACTGAGTACAATACTATGCAAGGTCAAAGATGAAGAGTTGGATCAGGCTGATTATGGCAACACGTCCCACAGTCAGAGGTGGAACCCACAAAGCTGTGTCAGGTGTTGCTACTATAAGGTTTTAATAAATATTTACAAGTACAGTAAGCTCTTCCTGCAGTGTGTGATTGCAACCCTGGCCAGAGAACAGAGCTGCCTAGTTTGAGAACTCACCTTGGAACTGGACATCTGATAGCTTCATTTATATGTTGATACTGTTCCAGGGATCAAACTATATATTATTCATATTTTATTGTCTTTATAGATAATACTGTACCACTTTAAGTCAAATGTGGAAATCTTGCAACTATATAGGTCAACCAACTCCTAATTTTTCTGCTATGATTATTATATTATTACATCTTGCTGAGATTATATACTCTATAATACTGTTACAGATTTCTTTAAGTAGTAACATGATCCAAATAAACTAAGAGGAAACATAATATTTTAAATTTACCCATTCCCAGTGTTTGTCATCTCTTCCAATAGATAAGGGTTTCCATCTGGTATTACTATTTTTTCACCAGAATAACTTCCTTTAGCACTTTTTGTAAAGCAAATACTCTCTTGGTTATTTTTCCCCCATTTTATTAATATGTATATGTGCAAAATTTAATGTTTACAATGGAGTTGAGCCTTTTATGCACATATGTATCTTGTCAAGATGACAAGGGCGTTCCCACTCTCCTTTTGTCCCTCCCCCGCCCCTCCCCTCCCTCCGTCCTCCCTTACCGGACCCCCCTGTTTCACTTTGTTTTTCGTTTTAAGTTCCATAGGAGTTGTGCTCTGGGACTCTCTAGAAGAATGAATCTAGCCACACACCTATCACCATGCACCAAAATCAAATCAAAGTGGATCAAAGACCTAGACATTAAAAATGAAACACTAAACCTTCTAGAAGACAAGTTAGGCAGTATGGAGAGCTCTCTTGGTTTTTTTTTTTTTTATCTAAAAATGCCTTTATTTCACTTTCATTCTTGATTATTGCTGGATATAAAATTCTTTGGGTTTTTTTTTTTCATCACTTTAGCAATACCATTCTACTGTCTTTGGAATGTGTTATTTGTTAAATATGGGAGTTTACTTCCATTATTTTTCAAATATTTTTCTGGCCTATTCTTTATCCCTGACTTTGTGATTCTAACTATGTATGTTTTAGATATTATTATGATATCCCATATATTCTTGAGTTTCGGAGGTTTTTTTGTGTGTTCTACAGAATAATTTCTGTTGAATTGGATTCATGCCTTGTGACTGTTACTCTGTTGTTTCTATTTGTTGTTAATCCTATGCAGTGAATTTTTATTTCAAATATTGCTTGCATCAGCTCCAGAACTTTCATTTGGTTCTATTTTATTTCTTTTCTTATATTTTCTGACTTCATTCTTCATACACCTATTTCTCTTTTTGTCCTTCACTAAAGATATAATAAGCTGCTTTTTAAATTCTAATGTTTCATTCATCTCAGGGTTTCTCTCACTTTTTCTGGATCACTTTCTGTATGAATACTGTAGTTCTGTTTTCTCCTTTGAAGAGTGTTGACTTGTTGACGTCTTGTTTCGTTTTGTTGGTATTAGCAGCTGGATAGATGGACTGGACTTAAACTGTGAACTATTTCTCCCCTGCAGTGAGTGGCAGTGGGTGACAATTCTCTTAGTCTTAGCTGGCCTTCTTGTAGCCCTGCACACTCATGGTTTGTGGTCAGCAGAGAATTCAGTATAGTTTAGTCTTTTTGGCTTTCTCATTTTTAGGACTTTTTTTTTTCATATTTCAGTAGTTGTGCTTGCTGTGAACTCTGTACTCTACATGAACATAGAAAGAGTGCAGATTTTCCACCCAAGCTTTGGTTGTCCTACCTGGTATAGACTGGATCTTGTCCCCAAGCTGAATATTGTAAAAATAAATAGGAAACTGATTCCTTGCCATTTTCTTTTTCCAAGTGTTGACTCCCTTTGGTATCTGTCTGCTTCTGATCTCTCTCAACTGCCTTCAAGCAGTGTATCTTTGTTTTGTTTTTGCTTTTACTCTAGAGTTTATAGCTTTTATGCCATTTTTATTAATATATATGTGTAAATATGTACATATATATGTGAATATATATATATATATATATATATATATATATATATATATATATATATATATATGACTACAATGGTGATATTGAGCTTGAGTATTTTGTGCATATATGTACCATGTCAATATTGCAGTCACTTCCCTTTTTCACTTTTTGGCCTCCTGCCCCTTTCCCATTCCCTCCTAACCCCCACTATCTCACCCATTTGATTCTATAGAATGCCTGTATTCTGGGTTTCTCATCTTAGAGAAAACATGCAATATTTAACCTTCTGTGTTTGACTCCTTCACTAAGCATGATGGTGTCAAGTTTATTGTCCTCATCTGCAGTAGGATTAGCTCAAGAGGAGATTGTTTGTCCACTGCCAGAAATAGACTCTGATTTTTTTCTCTTAATGAGGTTTTTTGATTAACAAGAGTTTTTAATTTGAATGTAATCAAATTCATCTTTTTATTTGTGGTTAGTTTTTTCATCATCTAATGCAGTAAAGTGTTACTTATCCCTAAATTATTAATATATTATTCTACATTATCTTTATTATAATTTGCCTCATACTCTTTATTTTTAATCTTTCTAAAATTGATCCTTGCCTTTTTAAATGAATTTTTAAAAATTAGGTTTGCATTAATAGATAAAATTGTAAATGTACAGAGTTTCTTGAACCCAATTTTACATATGAATAATATCTTAAATTCAAATGGTATATTTAACACAATCAATAAACGAATGTTGTTATTAACTAAAATCATTCTTTGTTCGTATTACTTTGGTTTTTATTTTGTCCTTTTTTGCCTTAGGATCTCATGTGTCTTTATGAGTATTAGTCACGTGTTTTGCATAATGTGCATTAATTTGGGTTTGTTTCAACTTAATTTCATAGACTTTTCATGTGCATTGTGAAGTAGGGATCTAACTTCATTTTTGCTGTTATTGATAATGTTTCCAGTTTATTGAAAAATTCAAATTGTAGTGCTGTTTCTATCAAATATCAGGTGTTAGTGTATGTGAATATCCGTTTCTGGACTTTACATTCTGTTTTATTAGTCCCTTTGTTATTACTAATATAATACTATACTCTTAATTATCATATATTTCCAATAATAAATCTTGATATCTAATAGAACAAATTCCTTAATTCTTATTTTTTAAAGAATATTATGGCTACTCTTGATCTTTTCAGTATATACTATGGAAGCAACTTGTCAAGTTGTATACACACACAACTTTGGGATATGTATGGAATTAATAAATCAGTGTGTATACTACTGACATCTTTACAATATAGAATTTTCCTCTTCATGAGCGTGTTATATCTTCCTACTTGCATAAATTTTTTTCTTAAAATTATTCCTAAGTATTTAATTTTTAGGTCAACGCACTTACTATCCTGTTCTTCAAGTAATTTTTAAATTAATGACCCTATGCCGGGCTTTGTGAAAAATACTGTGAATAAAATCTGTTAGGTCCTATAAGAAATAACGAGGGCTTGGGCTGGAGGAATGGTTCAGCAGTTAAAGCATTTGCTTAGCAAGCACTGAGTACTGGAGTTCGATTCCCCAGCACCACATAAGCCAGCCTGGGCTCCATAGTGATTTTAGGATCAGCCTGGGCTACAGAGCAAGATCCTGTCTTGAAAAAAAATATGGAGGGCAAAGGAGAATATGATTATTGAATGTCACAAATCTGACAGAGATGCTTCACTAACGTTTTTCTTATTTAATCATTTCAACAATGGTGTGTGCACCCTTTTTAAAAATGTACTGTAATGTGCCGATGAGGAAATCAAATCTCTGAGAGGTTAAGAGACTTAGCTAAGGCAAAAGAATTAAGGAAGTTGTCTAAGGAAGTAATAGAGTGGGGTTGATACCCAAATGTGCCTGATTCTATGTGAATGGTCTGTCCACCCTGACTCCTGATGGTCCAACCACAGTTTCCCTGCTTCCTTATAGGACATTACATTTTTTAATGGGGGGGGGGGCATATAAAATGGAATTCAGGCAGTAAGTTTGAATATTGTGGCTGTAGTGACACAGACATTCTCAGCAAAAAGGCAACTTGAGCTGAAGGCCTCTGAAGGAGGGAACATTGTCCCTAAGTCTTGCAGGCTGAAGAGATTTTTGGGAATGTGGGAAAGAAAGAGTAAAGACCCCTGGGATGCCAAAATGACCTTCTCCAGGGAAAAATACTGAGAGTAAATCTCATTTGAGCCCCATTGTTCAGCAGCCAGAATGAGGAGGAGGAGGGGCAAACATACCTTTGTGTATCCAGGCAAATGATGTGAAATTGGGAACTCGCATCATAGGTCTTCCCGAGAGCTGATGCACTTCAGGCCTTAAGCCTATCTCTGTCTTTGATACACCAAAAAAAAAAAAAAAAAAAAAAAAAAAAAAAAAAAAAAAAAAAAAAAAAAAAAAAAAAAAAAAAAAAAAAAAAAAAAAAAAAAAAAAAAAAAAAAAAAAAAAAAAAAAAAAAAAAAAAAAAAAAAGAGAAGAAAAGAAAAGAAAAAGAAAAAAAAAGGAATGGAAGGAGTAGGTTGGCTTCTGCACATGATACTCATTTTGTTCCTGGTGGCTTTGTTGAACACTACATACAGCTTCTGGAAAAGAAAGCTGGCAGGAGCTGACAACGTCTTAACTGCTATCTTTTTGATAGGAAGTAGAAGCAAAAAAGAGCTTCTCCAAAGAACCTCAGCTCTGCTTATGCCTACCTCAGTTCCAGCACCAATCCAGCTTTCTGTGGTTCTTACAGACAGCCAGTTCTTGCAATTTGATATTAGAGGTCAAAGCACCTGGTCCTGGTCCGTTTATCAGTTTCTCATGTTTCTCTTTCCTCTATCACTCATGTGCTCTGTGCATGAATCACACACACTCATTCTAAGTTTCCAGAAATTTCCTACTTGTGGGCCACTGCTTACACTGCTTCTTTGATGAGGAATGTCATCATTCATGTGTTAGCAAATTTAAATTGATTACTACATGCAAGGCACTCTTCACAATCCATGGGAACTTCAAGAATTAAGACTTCCTATCCTCTAGAAGCAAGTGCACGGTCTACTAAGGGGATAAGATACATGCACATGACTAGACTTCGATGTTCAAAGGACAAATATACCCTTTTGAGGAAAATCTCATCTTCTTGCAAGCTTTCTCAGCTGCTCTTCAAAATCCAGTGTGCTATCAGAGGACATGTAATCCTGCCAATTGATTATGAGTTGTCCGTATTCCAAGTCTACTCTATACCTCCTATTTGTCTTCTGATGACATTCTTCACCTGAGGAGTAGCTATTTGAGGGGAACTTTGAAAGAAAGGCAAGGTTTAGATCGTGATTTCTTTGGAGGCCACGAGTTCCTCACACTTTCAGGCTTTGGCCCCACTTCTGGTTCCTCTATGGCTTCTCCTTGGGCAGTTTCTTCCATTTTTGTCCTTTAACTTTCACTTCATGTACATAAGTCCCTAATCTTAGTCTGTATCCTGAAAACTCCCCACCATGAAGCCAAATTCTAGTTGTATATCTACACTGAGTATTCCACAGCCACAAAAAAAGTTCTCAACTGCTCTTAAGTTCATTCAAACAACCCATTCTTCAGTGTGCGACACTAGCAGCGACCCCATTGCCAAGGCCAGATTTCTCAGCATTTCCCTTAACTCCTCCCTCTCCTCCAGCTCACTAGCAACCAGGTCCTTTCAGTTTACCTCCTAATTATTTCTGGTATATCTTTCTACCTTATCGGTGTTCTTGATCTTTTTTATCCTTCACTTGGCTTAGCCTCAGTATTCCCTCACAGTCTTTCCTTTCAGAGCCTCTTCTGCACACTAGTTGGAAGGTTTTACTAAAATGCCTAATAAGATGAAAATACCCCCTTGTGCTGAAAACTCTTCGATGGCCCCTCAATCTGAAGAACGTATTAGAGACAACCCCTTCTAAGGTGCTACAGTTGAATTAGTGTGACCCAGCCACTGTTTCTTTGGCTAAGCTCAGGCAAATCCCTTATCTTGTCTCAGATCTCAGCCTCCTTATCTCAAAAATAAGGGGATTGGAATAGTCCCATGTTTTCTCAACGATGTTTTCTAGACTGCTGCTCTCACAAAATGGTTTCTCCACATGTATCCGGCATTGAATATAGTAGGAAAATGCTATATTTCGTAGCTTTTATTGGAGAGTGACAATCTTGAGGAGCCAATGTCTGTGGAATGTTGTTTGGGAAATGGAATGGCTAATTTCCCAGGCCCCTGTTTCTCCGATAGATTGTTATTCTACTTTAGTTATGATTTGAGGGGAGAGAATGGCATCTGACTCGGGTTTACATCTGCCACTGAAGATGTTCCCACAATGGGTGTTAGGTAGGGCGTAATGTGAAATGGTCAAACTACGTGAAAGTACAGCTATTTTAGATGCAGAAAGTAGGTACCTAATCACAGGAGGACAGAAGATTGTTCCATGAGAGAAATAAGCACAGTAAAAGGAGGAAAAATAAGTACAAGGCTTGATACAAAGAACACACTACCCACTTCCATGATGGGAACTTCTGTGACCCATGCACCTGTGCTGCTAGACACATCACTTCAAAGCTCAATTGACACTTCTGCATAAGTTTACAGAGAAACTCTGGTGTGACAAAAGAAAGCTGCCCTACTCATGTGCCTTATGGTGTACATAATTCATCACTGGCATTTGTAAGTATTGATTCTGAGTAGCTCTGCTATAAAATTGGCTCCTTTTTATCTCTAGACTGTGTCCCAGGCAAGGGAGGAGGCTTTGTGCCACTGAGAATGGGTCCTGGGGCTTGGGCCACTGTATTCCTCAGCTGAGTCTTGCACTGGCAAGGGTGTCAGTCAGAAGCTGTATTTTTCTAATCAAGGAGACCAATTTAGCATCTGGGAAAGACTAGGTAGCTGGGCCACACTGCTTTCCCCTCTTCACAGAAACAACGTAGGCAGAGACAATGGGAGCTTCTCAGTGGTTTTGCCCACAGCCCAAGTCACAAAGTCTCATACTGTCTAGTCATCTTGAGGCTGCTCACTGAGGTTCACCAACAGGCTGTCCTGTCCTGGAGCTGGTGAAGAAGTTCTAATTCTCATGCCTTCGTATGTTTTTCAACACCTTTTCTTGGCCAGTGGGGAGAAGGTTTTCCATGATCCTTCAGGCGGGAAGACTGAGGGATTATTAGATAGATAATTCCCTGGTAGGAAAGATTTTATTTTCTGACTTGTTCCAGTAAAAATTACACATTTACTTTTTCACGTGTCAAACCCTACTACATGCTTTCTGTGTGCCGTTTTATTTTTATGTTTTGAAGCATTTCAGGATTGAATCCAAAACCCTCACTCTGACCAACATCCCCAGCCACCCCCCACCCCCTTTTTTCCTTTTGATTTTTTAAGACAATCTCACTAAGTTGCTAAGATGCCCAGGCTGGGCTTGAATTTGTGATGTTCCCTCAGCCTCCCTGAGTGTGATATTACAGCCCTGTTCCACTATAATCCAGTTCATGCACTGTCTAGTAATTCTTCATAATAGCCCAAGGGGAGTTTGGCATTCATATTCCTATTTTGTAGAAAGTGAAACTATGACAAAAATAAAAGAGGTATTAACATGCTCAAGGCCACACAGCAAGGAGATGGCAAAGCTGGAGTCCCAACCCAACTGAGTTGTAATGCATCTGCTTATGAATCGACATTGCATCCTGGTTTATTCATTTGTTCCCCTCAGGGGTTGTGAGTTTTTAAGGGCAAGGGCCCAGCCTGCTTCATGGAAGGACCTGCTACCCTGTAGTATTGAGGAGAGTGGGTGGTCAGGATAAGGCTGCCTACGTGAGAGCATTACTGTTTGCTTGGTCAGGGGGTGGGACAAGTTCTCTGCAATGCAGTCTTGGAGACACAAGCCCATCTGCTCCTTACTTTCCAAAGCTGGCATCCCCCACAGGTAATTACTGTGGACTCTCAGCTGTTGGAGCTCAGAGAACATTCCACATTGGCTGGGTCTGTTTCCTAAAACAGGTTTGTATTGTTTTGAAACCATGGTGCAGAGCACACATAGAGTGAATAGGTGTTGATTCGCACACAACAGGCAGTAACTAAGACCCGAGAGTGAGTGGGACAGGTTGTGGGGCAGTGAAGGAGAAGACTGGCTAGTGTCGAGCATAAACATTTTGGAAATGAGCCCACATCTGCAGAAGTCAGCTCAGCCAACCGAAGCTAGAGTCCTGGGGCTTTTCCTGCCCTATAGCTCCATAATTCCTCTGAGATTTTATTCCTCAGGAAGTAGCTCAACAGAACTGAGAAGATACATGTATGATGACTGTCTACAGTACTGAATACTGGGAACAAATGAATTGTCCAACAATAAGGAGTAGCTAATTAAACTATGACATATCTATTTATGGCACGTCATTAAACCATTTAGTGTACTCATTCAAGCTTGCAGCAGCCTGAGGAATACACGGAATAGGTTTTGTAAAGGAGGAAATGTCATTGTGTTTATACTGTGATTCTGCATGTCCAAATAAAAGGAGCTATGTTATGAAGATGAGATGTAGATGAATTCATTTACAAAAAAATTTCTTACTTACATTGTTAAAAGGAACAGTGCATTATAAAAGGAACACTGTGCGCGTGTGTATGCAATAATATGCATTATTGGAGAAATTACATAATTTCTCTCCAAAGGTAAATATATTTACAATAGATCATATATCTACTTAATAAAAATTATATATGTGAATAACAGAGACAAGAAGGAAACAGATGCTAGTGCCATTTGATATATTATCAGGACCATGACTTGTTAATAAAAAGAAGTCAGGGTTCTTCCATGGTACAGCTGGCTATTCAGAAAGCTTTATAAAATGCACAGACTGTAGCTTCTTGTCGATTGCCATTCCTAGATGTCCAGCCAGACCAGATCTTAAGACTTTAATTATCAAAAGGTTTCTGCCTACCCATAAACAGGAGTATATCCAGAACCTTTCTCTTGGATGAACAAAAGTAACTGGGTGCTTGTACTGATCAATGTTTACATTACTAGGACAACATACCTACACCCACAACTTGAGAGGTTTGAATTGACTTGCAGTTTGGGGGGATTTATTCCACAGGTGGCTGTTTCCAAGGTAGAAATGGCACAGAAGGGCCTTGTAAGGAAAGTTGCTTACTTCATGGCAGCTAGGAAACAGAGAGAGAGAGAAAGAGAGAGAGAGAGAGAGAGAGAGAGAGAGAGAGAGAGAGAGAGAGAGAGAGAGAAGGAGAAGGAGAAAAGAAGAAGAAGAAGAAAGGAGGGTGAGAAGTGGGGACACACACTCTCCAAAGGCACACCCCCAGGTACATACTTCCTCCAGTCAGTTCTCACTACCTAGTAGCACATTTATCTATGAACTCAGTAATGCATCAATCCACTAATGAGTATGCTGTCTGAATGGTACATTCACCTTCACAAAACCCCACTTCTGAACATATGAGACTTTTGGCAGACCTTCTAAATTGAAACCATTAATAGCAGTCTTTCTCCCCACTGGAAAAGGAAGCTTGTCCAAAGTTTCAACCTTGGATTCCCATTGGTCTTGCCAGGATGCTGTCGAGAGAGAGAGAGAGCTCCTCAGTTTCTACTCCCACAGTCTACTTTGGCCCATAAACTTAATGGATGTAACATAGAAGTTTTTGAAGACAGCAGCAGTGACTTCTACCTCAGGTAGCCACCTTTAATGCCGATGTTCTGCTTGTCGTGGCATATGTGAGCCTTGCACACCCTGCCTCCATGTGTGACATATGAATAACTATACCTTGAGGCTGCATGTAGCGAAGTCAATGGAGACGTCAAAGCATGTGGCCTTTGTATGTCTCCACCTTCTCATTCATGCTACTTCATAGTTGGCACCTTTTGGGTATTCGGCTTGGAACAGTGGGCATGTAGCCCCTCCCATCACCATTCTAAGATTAGATTTAAGGATAACCAGCTACAGGGGAACAACTTGGGTTCTTTAAGTTGAGAACTTTTGTGTTTTCCTTTTAACATTTGTGCTGTGTTGGCCTTTCTTAAAGGGTAAGTGTGTATGCAGAAGAATATGTTTATATACGTGTTCATATCCATCTCCAGTCTATTTTATTGTACCTCACAGCCAGGACTGGTGATAAACTAATTCAGAGGTGACGTCATCTGTTGTTAGGTTCTATAGCTAAAAGGGACATTGCTGGTACCTAAACCCTGCAAGTCTTATGCGTTGGGTTAGGTGTTTGCAGGGAATGTACTCTGATTTGATCTTTCCTTAGTGCCATACCCTTATAACACCAGTGTATCTCCAAGTTGGGCATACTGTATGTGCACTGACCAATGTGGCGTGCACTCACCTCCACCAAGATCCCTGGTTGTCCTGGAAATACTTACTTCATGGTCTCCGTCCACACAGACCAGCTGCTTGCTTTGTGTAGCTTTCAGCTTTGCTGCCTTACTTTCCTGTACCTGTCTCAGTTTGCCCCTTTCATTTACCACTTTTCCTCTGGCTTTGAGAAAATGTTTTTAGTTGGGAAATATACAAAAATACATAGCCAAAATTTTACAGGTTAACAAGTTATTATAAAGCAAACATTCAGGTAAACCACCATCCAAATAAAAAAAAAATAACATTGCTAGCACACCAGACACCACTCATGCGTTCCTTCCCAGTCATCACACCCCGGTGCTCACTACAGGAAGCCTGACTGGTCCGGCAGTCACTCCCTCGCTCATCTCATAGTTCTACCACTTGGGTGTGGATCCCCAAACAGCATTCAATGGCTTTCTGTACTTTTGAAGTTAATGTGCGTGCAATTGTGCGATACGTGTGTCTTCTTCTGAGCGTAGATTCCTTGAATTCTTGGAACCATGCTGTTGACATATAACAATTTAATTAACACAGTAAGTTCCCTCCTGCCTTTTTTTCAGTCCAGTGCCTTTTACTGTGGCTCCAGGCAAATGTTCCCTTTTCTGTTACCACAGATAAGACTTCCCTTTTGTAGAATTTTATATAAATGGAATAATACAGGATGATCTTCTTTGTCTCTGATTTCTCTTACTCATCACATTTTCGAGTCCATTCATATTGTTATATGTATCAGTGGATTGTTCTTTTCCAGTGATGTATAATATTCCATATTGTAGACGTACTGCAGCATACTTATCCATTCACCCATGGTGAGTGTGTTTAGTTTTTGACTACTACGAATGAAGCTTCAAAGAATACTCAAAAAAGGAGAGTGGGAAAGTCGTTGTCACCTTGACAAGATACATATGTGCATAAAAGGCTCAACTCCAATGTAAACCTTAAATTTTGCATGTATACATATCAACAAAATGGGGAAAAATAAATAAATTTTAATGATTAAAAAAAGAATACTCAAGTGCAAACATTTCTATGAACATATGTTTTTATTTCTCTTGTATAATACTTAACAATAGAATACCAGGGCTGCATATGTTTATATATATAAAAAATTGTCAAAGGGCTTCCCAAAGAGATTATACCAGTTTCTAATCTTATACTGCAAAATTTAAAAGATCTATTTGCTCTAAATCCTAGCTAATATTTGTTATTTTCCAGTTTTGAATATTTTTGCCATTTTAGTTATCATACGATAGAATCACTTTGAGTTTTAATAAGTGTTAACAAGTATATTTTCAAGTGCTAGTTGCCCATTAATATATCTTCTTTTAGGGAATATCTCATTTAAGCATTTGCCTATTTTTAAATTTGGTTATTTTCTTGTTATTGTATTGTAAGTATAATCTATATATATATATATATATATATATATATATATATATACTAGGTATAGGACATTTTTCAGAGAGATGGTGTGAAAATTTATATATTTCATTTTCTTACTGGTTCTCTGAAACACAAAAATTTGATGAAATTCAATGTATCTTTGTTTTATATGGTTGATACTTTTGTGTCCTATCAAGAAAATATTTGCATATCCAAAATTTGCATTTATTTTCTATTTTTCTTATAAAAATTTAATATTGGCATTTTCTTATAGATCTATGATCTATTTCAGGTTAATAGTTGAATATGGTATGATGAAGGTTGAGGGTCTTTTCCCCCATATAAATATTCAATTGTAATTGTGTCTTTTTGTAAAGTGGGAGCTATTACCTATAGAACTACCTTCAACATTCCTATTGAAAAGCAATTGGTGACATTTGTGTAAGACTATTTCTGGATATTCTATACTTCTCCATTGATATATTTGTTTATCTTTTCACCAGTACTAAATTTTCCTAATTGTTCAATTTTCATTTTTTGAGACAGGGTAGTCCAGGCTGGGTGTGAACTCACTATATATAATCTAGGATAACGTTGAATTCATGGCAATCCTCCTGCCTCAGTCTCTTGAGTGCTGGGATTGCAAAATAGCTTTTCATTCAGTGTAAATCATGAAATTTTGCTCCTATTTTAAAAAGTCTTTATTTGCAAATTGTTGTTTTTATATAGTTTATATAGTTTTATAATTTTTATTTGAGCATGTTTAGTAAAACAGAATACTGATGCTTATTTTGGGGAATAAGCAAGTGTATGTAATATATCTGGATTATTTTCAATCTCCTAAACCTTTTGTCTCTTTTCTTCCCCTCTCCCTAATCCTCTTTCCAGTTTCCAAGAGGTTGCCTTCTAGTTTCCTATCAAATTTCCTTTATTCATTTATTTATTTACATTTTTAGGTTTCTCATATGGGAAAAAAGAAAATGAAATTTTAAGTGGGTCTGGCTTATTTCACTTAACATAATGATCTTCAGTTCCAACCATTTTGTACCATTGAATTGATTTTATTATTTTTTATGGCCAAGTAATATCCCATTGTGTATATATAACACATTGCCTTTACCTATTCATCTGTTGATGGGCATTCCGTTTGTTTTCATAACTCAACTATTGTAAATTGGGATGCGATAAACATGAATATATGTATATTGCTATAATATGCTATCTTAAAATTCTTTCAGAGGTATATACAGGATTGTACAGGATTGGATTAGCTGATTCAAATGGAATTTCTATGTTTAGTCTTTTGAGGAATCTCCATACTGATGTCCATACATGTGGCACTGGTTTATGGTCCCATCCACAGTGTAGAAGCATATTGTCACCAGCATTCATTGTTTTATGTATTCTTCATGGCAGTCATTCTAGCTAGGGTGAAATGGGATCTCAATATAGTTTTTATATACATTTCCCTAGTGGCGAAAAATGTTGAATGTTTTGTACTTCTTCTTTTGAGAAGTGTCTTTTTAGTTCATTTGCCCATGCTTTGATTCTTTTATTTATTTTGGGTAGAGTTATTTTTTGAGTTTATATGTTCTATATTTTCCCCATTTCTTTGATATATATAAACGCAAAATTTAAGGTTTACAATGAAGTTGAGCATTTTGTGCACATAAATATCTTGTCAAGGTGACAAGGACTTTCCCTCTTTCCTTTTGTCCCTCCCCCTACCCCCCCTCCCTCCCTGCCCTACCCCCCCCCACCCCCCGGTTCACTTTGTTTTTCGTTATAAGTTCCATAAG